>CM075858.1:16571994-16961994 GCA_037975125.1 Latrodectus hesperus | reverse complement strand
TCATAAGGGACCAATTGTTGGAGCTCACCTTGGCACAGCAAGTGTGATAGAAATACTACAAAGTTAAGGAGTTTATAGATGAACAGTATCTACAATAGAGGCTGCATACACACAGGGTGACAAGACAAGATCGGCAAATCGAAGTAGTGAAGGGAAAGAGATGCTCACTGAAAGAGACCGACAAGTACGAGGGTTATTTTGAAACTTTTGAGATACGTGCAAACGTGAATTTATAAAATAAAAATAACGGTTTAAGTTTGAAGTACAAAATATTTTAACACAGAAGACGATTTTTTACTGACTTACTTCAACTTGTTTAGCGTGGAATAAATTTTAAACAGAAGAGAAAATGGAGTTGACGCGAGAACATTTTCGCGCTATGATTTTCTACGATTTCAAAGCAGGATTAAATCAAGAAGAATGCGTTCAATGGTTGCAATTAGTATTTGGTGATGAATCTCCAGCTCGTGCTACTGTATTCAGATGGTTTAGAGAATTTAGAAGAGGTCGCAATTTTATTCAGGATGAAGAACACACAGGAAGGCCGCCGTCGGCAGTAATCCTGGATAATGTGTCTGCCATAAGAAAAATGTTAATGAATGATAAACGCTGTACTTATCAAATGATACAGAAAGAACTTAATATTAGATCCGCAGCCATACACAAAATCATTCATGAAGAATTACATGTGAAAAAAGTAGTTTGCCGTTGGGTTCCCCATAATCTACCTGAGTATCAAAAAGAGGAGCGTGTCAGAATCAGTAAAGAAACTTTTAATATGCTGAATGATGGTGGCCACCACATCATTTCTAAAATTGTAACAGGTGATGAAACGTACATACCGTTTTTTGACGTTCCAACACGTCAAGAAAGCAAAGTAAGGGTCTTTGAAGATGATCCTACGCCGACAATGGGGAAAAAACAACGCGCACTGAAAAAAGTGATGTATGTCGTTTTCTTAAGAAGTACGGGATTGGTCAAAGCCATCAAGCTGGAAGGACAGAAGACAGTAACACCAAACTGGTATACCACTAAATGTCTTCCAGAAATTCTACAAGAACTGAATGCTAGAGGACTAATGCTTCTCCACGACAATGCATCTTCACATACAGCCGGATTAACAGTAGAGTTTCTTAAACAAAAACAAATTAAAGAGATCGAACATCCAGCGTATTTACCTGATCTAGCTTTGTGCGACTTTTGTTTATTCTTTAATCTAAAAAAGAACTTACGTGGACGTCGTTTTCATTCAGAAGAAGAGATTGATGTGGCTATAAATGCATTTTTTCCATCTATTCAAAGAAATGAATGACTTGAGGCATTTTATCTGTGGAAAATTAGTCTACAAAAGTGCATTGATGCTGGAGGAGACTACTTTGAACACACCTAAAATTTTGTAAGTATAACTTTAAAAACCTAGTTGTATCTCAAAAATTTCAGAGTGACTCTCGTATTAAAGCAAAATCAATAATTTTCCAGCCACATTTCATAAATGCCAAACGTTGTCTGCTGTAGACGTTTGAAAAATCTGATTAATTGATATATCGTTCACAAAATTTAGTTAATTGATAAGTCTTTCACAAAACTTGATTAATTGGTAAGTGGAAGAAAGTAATAAGATTTGAGACAAACCTTCTTTCACACTTTTTGTACAACAGGATGGATACAGGATTGGAGGACACCTGTTCAAGTGTATGAAATGCTTGTCTTCTTTCTACTGTGAAGCATAGAGATGGATATATCATAAAATATGTAACCCTTTCATGGATTTCTGTTAGACCAGTCTTAAAATTGAAAAGAAAGATCACTTGGAAAGATTATATATATATATATATATATATATATATATATATATATATATATATATATATATATATATATATATATATATATATATATATATATATATATATATATAATATATATATATATATATATATATATATATATATATATATATATATATATATATATATATATATATATATATATAATATATATATATATATATATATATATATATATATATATATATATATATATATATATATATATATATATATATATATATATATATATATAAATATATATATATATATATATATATATATATATATACATACATATATATATATATATATATATATATATATACATATATATATATATATATATATATATATATATATATATATATATATATATATATATATATATATATATATATATATATATATATATATATATATATATATATATATATATATCACATATATATATATATATATATACACGCACACATACAGGGTGTCCCAAAACGACCGCATAAGCTCTGCACAGCTAGATTCCTCGTTGGGAGTACATAAAACTGTCCAAAGAAGCATTACTGTTCGGTCCATAGTTTACGAGAAAAATACGAAAAACAAAGTATGACGTCACTTCTGGTGAAACAAAAAACACTTTATAGCACATATCAACAACAGTATTTGCATATCTTTTCAGACGATAATGCTTAAAATATTCGCCGCGCATATCGCTTCATGCATGTGCTTGAGCCATGGATGCGCACGTAGTGACAGCACCAGAGGACTTAGTTGCTCGTTTGCATGCTGATTTCACTTTGGTGGATCCCGCGATGCTACAACGTGTGATAACAGCCATTCCACGGCGTGCTCAAGCTTGTCTCGACATGTACGGCTGACACATTGAACATCTGCTTTAAATTGTGCATATCGAGCTGTTGATATGTTCAAGAAAATGTTTTTTCTTGTACCGGAAGTGACGGCATACTTTGTTTTTCGTATTTTTCTCGTAAACTATGGATCGTACAGAAACGCTTCTTTGGGCAGTTTTTATGTACTCCCATCGAGGAATCTATTTATGCAGATCTTATGCGGTTGTTTTAGGACACCCTGTATCTATCTATCTATCTATCTATCTATGTATATATATATATATATATATATATATATATATATATATATATATATATATATATATATATATATATATATATATATATTAAAATATTAAATAATATATTGAATATTTTTTTGGGTTTATTTGTTTTTATGTATGAATTTTCTATAAATGAGAAAAGGGCATATTTTAAATGTTTTGAAGATTTATTATCGTATTGCCAAATTTACATCTATCATTGTAAATCCCTGGTTTCAAGAAGTTTGTGAACATGAAATCTAAAAAGTGTGATACAAGAATTCTAATACATCTATACTAAAATTTTAGGAAATATTTGTGAAATTATTCCAACATTCATAGGGGTATTCTAATACGAAATGAATTATGAACATGTTTTAAATTGCTAAACTTGCCCTTGATCTTTATAAGCATTGTACACGTTAACGCACACAGTACTCTAAACATGAGTCCACTATATAGTAAATAAATAATACGTATTTAAATATCAACCATCGTATCAATCATTGTACTCTAGACTTGAGTCAGATATTTATAATCTTATAATAAATATCTGCTAATGTAATATTGATGTTCTTTCTATTACGTTATTCTCTGTGAAATCTATAACTCTGGTCCACTGGATTCACGAATGTTAGCTGAGCATTCATAGAAACTTTGATTCGGATACAGAGGGATCATTAAATTGTATGTGTTAAATTGTATCTACACAGTAATGGATGGTTAATTTATTCGATTGATCTGAGAGGCTATGGTTGAAAGTCTTGTGCTTCACATAGACACATAGATCAATCAGATCTAAGTTCAGGAGAATTGTGATAGCATTACATAGATTGATTTGCTACTGACTTGTTTTACGTGTGAATTGGACTCAATTTCAAATATATATATATATATATATATATATATATATATATATATATATATATATATATATATATATATATATATATATATATATATATATATATATATATATATATATATATATATATATATATATATATATATAAATATATGTAACCTTAAAAAATTGGGATGTCAGAAAAAATATCTCACAGACAATGCTAGTCAGAAATGTTTACGTTCGCATGTTCATGTGAAGACTAATAGAGAGACAGCACTTAGCAAGAAACAAGAGAGAATAGTCTGCTATAGGCAGTCGAAAGGTTTGAAAATTTTCGTCCTATTGAAATTTGTTAAATATCAAAAGTTTTGCAAAATAGTGTGTAAACCTCAAAGGAAACACATACAATTTTATTCTATGCATATGAAACAAATGCAGAAAGCAAGAAACGCGAGTACGACTGGTTTAAAAGTTTTCGGAAAAGAAAAGAAATGATGAATGAGAAATCATATTCATGCAGATCTTCATGAAATGCCATAACCGATAACATCCAATCAGTCTATAGATGATACTAAGCAATTAATGACTGTCCTTTTAATGGATATCAGGCGAATAATCAAGAACGGTGCTAGCACCATGCTACTCCAAGATTTGGGTAAGCGATGAGTTCCCGTTTTATGTTAGTTTCATTGTCTGACTGTCTGATGAAAACAGAAATGAATACTGCTGAATATTTCCTTGAATTTTAAGACCTTGATTCAGTCTTTCTACAAACTATTGTCAAATGTATGAGATCTAGTGCCCTCAATATGATCCGGAGTCGGAGAGGAGAAAAATAATGGAATAGTGCCCAACAGCTTCCCAGCATCCGAAGAAGAATCACCTACAGGAATTCAGATTCAAGACACGCTTGACTGAATTTTTCAACACTAATGCTGTGATTTATCAATAATTTGTCTTTCAAGGCCAAACTGTTTGTGCCAGATTCAACAAAGTAGCTTTGAAGCATTTTCCGCTGCACAACCGACGTGTTTGCTCACAGATGTACATGAGGGGAAAGTGGGATTTGCTGCATAACATCGCCTTTCTGATAAAGTATTCCCATATTTTGATCATACATCCACCGTACTTTTCTAATCTTTCTTTATCAGATATCATTTTTTTCCCTCTTGGTCCTAGGGAGTCTTCAAGTAGCATGCGTTTTGTAAATATGCCAAATATCTGACGAAGAGTGAAATTTATGCACTGATCAATCCTAAGTGAGTCTTTTGCTGACGTATTTCAGTAGCTTCAGCAAGAAAAACATAAATGTATTGTGGCCAACGGCCAAAGGTTGTTAAAAGTGATTAATGTTATTTTGTTTCCATGTTTTGCTTTTCGTTCTGTTTTCCTTTACTAAATGTTTTAGATGTCTTTCGTAATTTCTTCTTGACACCAAAACTTCAACTTTTGTGCTAAGGAATAAATATTACTAACGTAACTGCAAACAATAATAAGAAATATATAAGTAACTTTGTTTTAATTGTTTTCAATTTCCTTCGAAAAATTTATGATATATAGCTCTTGAATAATTTTTTTTAGAAGAGTATGATCAAGGAGCTTGTGGAAAAGCATAGAACAATTTTCTATCTAAAAAATTAAATATTAATTTTTATATATTTTTTATTATAAAGTATATTTATACACTGCAGTTCCATAATTTACTAAATAAAACATGTTATTGAAAATTTGTTTGAAATTATTAATAATCATTATATACTTTCTTATGATGTAAAATCTATTGTGTGAAATAAAAATATAAAAGTAAGATACTAAATAATGATCTAAATCTTTTGTTGTCATGCAAATAATGTTTTCCATATCATTTTGAGTACAAAGAATAAAATAATTATTTGAGAGTTCTCTGATATTTAAAATACATACTTTAAAACTACTAATGTCGAAAGGAAGGGATAGTACAAAAATGGATATTTTACGATTTTCATTTTTATTTATATAAGTAATTTAATGATAGTAATTCTAAATGTTAATTAATTGTATTATTTGCAAAGCAAGTATGATGTATAGGTGAATATTTTATATTATAAATTAGTTTCATTGCGCTAAGATTTTAATCAATCAAGATTTAATTGTATTATGAGGATAAATGTTTTTCATTTACAATTAATTAAAATCCTTTATTAGAGTGTAAAAATATTTATAACATTTTCAATTGTTCAATCTTACGGCATTATATAGGTGAACCTAAATATTTTGTACAGTATTTGCTATAAAGTTTACAGTTTATTAAACCAATAAATCGCACAACGCTGTAATTACTATATAATATTGTTTTTGAAGCACAGAAAAGAATTTTACAAAATCATATAATCTCTGATCTTACTGTGATAAAATATATAAGGATTTATCTTTACTATATTTGTAAAAATTCGGATTGGTATTTCACCTTTCAAATACCTTTAAACTTCCTTTTTGAGAAATTGAAGGAAAATCCAAAAGTTTATTCATCCTTTAACATGATTTTGCTTACTTTTTTGGAAATGCGAACATCAGGAAAAGTCCTATAAGGGATTCTAAAATAGTAGGTCTTTTACGTTAAAATTTGACAGAAAAGCAGCAGAAGTACATTATAAAAATATTTCCTTCCATATTTTAAAGTCTTTAAATGACATTTTTTATAGGAAAATATTCTTCTACATAAATATGTAAGATATTGAAAACAACACAATATATTTTGCGAAACAAACAAAAAAAAAACAGTATACAGGTTATTATATGAAATAAAATAACCTATAATTCAAACACTAAAACATTTTTTTTCTAAACATAATTACTAAAATCCATATTAGCATTTGGATTCGTACTTGGTGCAATCAAATCAGTATCAAAATTACCTGAGAATAATTTATAAATAGTTATAATTTGGTAAAAATTATCACCATTTTAATGCATAGAACAGCAAAATTTTAAGCAAATAATTTAAATAAGGAAGTGGGAAAGATCAACAAAATTTAAAGTAAAAAATGCAAAGCAGAATATGGCAAAGAACAACAAAATTTAATACAATGAATTTTAAGCAAGAAGTGGCAAAGAAAAACAAAATTTAAGAATAAAAATGGTGAACAACACAACAAAATTTAAATTCGCTCTTGATTAATATTTTCTTACCAGAGTATAATTTAGTCCCCTGTGATATTAATCTCATACCAGGTGTAATTATTGTGTGCGTTTCAGTGATAAATATTGTACAGTTTAATAATTTTTTCACCTGTGTTGACGTTATCATTTTTTTTATTGTTGATAATTATTTCCTCATTAGCAATAACAGAAAAGTAGGATTTAGAGCAGAAGAACTTTGCATATATCATTTACAAACAGAATTTAATGAATATAATCATTTGGGTATAACTGATTTCTTTGAAAAAGTGGAAATACTTTCAGTATCGTATATATCAATCAATTCGTAAAATGCATATTAAAGCTGTCCTAAACCAACCATAAAATACATCAAACCATTTTTGTGTGGCATGCTTTTACTAGAACACAAAGTAACCAAATAAAATAATTTTAAGAAAATAGTTTATTTCTTAAAGTAAATCTTGTGGTTACTGAATAATCTCACAGATTATATTCTAGATAAACTTCTTTATTTGCGTAGACCAAACGAAATATTTTTTCTTTCACAATTGAAAACAATGTATACAGAATAAATTAGCTTAAACAAAATTTTGAATACTATTCATATTTGATTAATCATCTTGTTTTAAATACAAACCATCATAATGTTTAAGAAATTTTCGCGTTGCAGTTGTATACATCTTACAGGTTTTCTCAATTTGCTGGTATTTTAGAAGAAAAACTTTCTTTTTAAATGCCTTCTGCTGCATATAGATAAAATAAATAAATACCACTAATTAGTATAATAAGCATTTTGATCACAGATCTTGAACCACATTTGAATGCATTGTTATTTTAAATGCAATAATAGGTTCATATTCAGTGCTAAAAATAAAATAGCAAAAGTTAGATACACATATACATACATGCAATAGTTATGTATATAGGACAAAGAAGGAGAACCTATTTAATTTTTCTAGAAAACAAACTTTTTTCGAAGTAAACAAATTCTTTAGTAAATATATTATTAGTTATTTTTTAAAACAATGAAATTGAGTTTATACTGATACACAATTTCTATCATTTTTAAAAAAATTAAATTTCTGAAACATTGAAGCTGCATATCAGAGTGAAAAAAAAAACTGTACCTTTAAGCTTCCTTTTTCTGAAACTTGTCAATGTAAAATTAATTTTAATTTCTTCAATAGTAGATATGGTATGGGGTATTAATGTAGCCCTTTCAGGAGCACTACCCTTTAAAGTAGAAATATTAACAAAAAAATTTGTAGGTTGTCTATTTAGGCCTACATGAGTATATAGTGAAAATTTTGTAAAAATTGCATGTACTATTTTGATTTTGTGGGTGTTCCATCGCATGGAACACTGCGCCACAAAGGTTGTAAACAGCAAACATTGCAGTGAAGCCCAAATACTCGTAAAAGTTTTTGTATATGATTGAAAAACAATGCATTACACCCACGTAACAGATTTAGCGTGGTCCAGGGTATCTCATAAGAAGGCCTGCTACTCTACACCATAAAAATAAATAAAATAAATTAAAATAAAATAAAATAAAGATTTATGTACATTCTTTTTAGTTATCCAAGTAAGGTTTTGGGGCTGCATAGAGGAGCCTGGTTGAGATAAATCATCGCTATTATTTTCACTGGCATCTGACACAACATTATCAGACTGAGACTGATCAAGTGGTTTAGGAACATATTTCTCTGTATCACAATCCATACGTTCTGATTCACTAACAGAGGGCAATTTTTGAAGCATTTTTGTTGCTTCAGAAGGACTAAGACATGCCATTCATTTGCAATTAACAAGTTAAAAAAATTAACTAGAAATTAAAATTATATTTGCAAAAAGTAAACTAAAAATATATAAATTCAAAAAATATGTGTATACACAATATTATAAAACGAATAGTAGTGAAAAGAAAAATCTAAAGAATAAAAATAATGCTTTTCTAATAATATGTAAAAAATATTATTGACAGAAGTACGACTTAGCCATGAACTGAAACATAATAACAAACATAGTAAGTATAAATAATAAAATAAAATAAAAATTAAAAAGCTATTTATTTAAAAAAGTATAGCTAATTTATCATGTTACTGAACCATTATTTTAAGTCACTAAGCTTTTATTAGTCACTTTTTATTAAATGTGTATGTACTTATACTTACATCTTTTAAGAAAAATTGATTGATAAAAAAAATATGGCATTTTCTTTGAATGTAATGAAATTAATTCTTTCCTCATCACTATTTATTTACAAAACACCTGCTCTAAAATTGTTTTTGGGAACGCTGAAAACTTTAAAAGCCATATTAAAAGAATAGCTAAATAAAAATGGACAGGAACATGTATTTAAAATCAAAAGATGCAAGGAAACTGGTAGATTAAATAATTCATCGCAAAAAATTCGAAATACAAAACTATTCGTGGCATCTGTGCTTTTAAAAGAAAAAAAGCATAAAAACGCTTTTTTCTGAACAAAAAAACTCTCAATTCTTCTGATATATTTTCCTTTCTAGCCGTCTCGTAAATAAACGATGAGTTCAGGTATTTCCTTTATTTATATATTTTTTTCAAAATGTATTCAGCAGTTGAAAAACAATAGCTTTCAACAATATTTTTTACCTTCCTTTGGATATCAAATCTTCCTCGCATTATCCAAGAGTTAAAAATATTGTTGTTTTTAAAGGTCTTATTCATCTCAATTTTTAAAAAGATCAGATATATATGTTCAAATTATATAAATAGAAAGATATTTTTTTCAATAAACTGGAAAATGTGTTAGAATATATATATATATATATATATATATATATATATATATATATATATATATATATATATATAAGCTCAATAATCTATATAAATATAATGCTTATTCCGGAAAACTTAAGTTTCACACCAGAATGATTGCATGGAATGAAGTGAAATATATCTGCTCATTGGCTAATTTGAAATAAAATCTGTGTTTCATTTATGTTTTTTGATTCATTTGTAGTTAATTTAAACCATAATTATTGCTGATTCGAACATCCTGTAAATTCACTTACCCAGTATTGTAATTAATTTGAGTGATGTAACGTTTTGCTCTGGGAATCTTCACCTTTAAAAAGCATGTTGGTATTTTTTACTTTAGAAACTGTCGTCATTGCATCACAACTGGAAATAAAGAGAAAATATTTATAGTATAAAATTCTTCTTCTTTAATATATGCACACATATTTTTTGTTAAAAAATACGATTATTCCATATTTTTTCTGATTTTTGAAAAGTATTGTTTTTGAGTATTTCATCATACGCATTATATACGCCACCGTTATAATGCGTATGATGAAATACTCAAAAACAATGTATTACAACGCGGATGATTACAACAATGTATTACAACGCGGATGATTACAACAATGTATTACAACGCGGATGATTACAGCAATGTATTACAACGCGGATGATAAAGAGTTCCGTTTTCAATAATTAACAGCTTTAACTGAACAAGATTGAAAGCATTGTAAATTTAGTTCTCAATTTGATTTTATTTAATAATTGAAGACGTTGTTGATTTAATTGTTTTGTACTACATAAAATTGCATGATAATTTTATGTTCAATCAGATGTTATTGTTTCTGATTCCTTAACTTTATGCCATATATATATATATATATATATATATATATATATATATATATATATATATATATATATATATATATATATATATATATATATATATATATATATATATATATATATATATATATATACATATAAACATAACGAATGTTCTATTTTGAAATCATATTTTAATATTTGTCTTTCCAATTCATAACTAAATTTGAATTTAAAATATATTTTACGAAGCGTATATTGTTCTTCTTTGACGAACGTAAATATTCCTACTTTCTTTGCGGACTGTAGCTTTAATTGAAACATGACGTATTTGCAGCTAATTATTATATTTTTAATGCAGAAACATTATTAATCACTGCTTTAGCCGGGTGACTGATAGTGAAAGAAATTTTACATCCATACATTTTTTTTGTCAGGGAGCATTTTTCTTCTCGTCTTTTTGTATATTTTTACCACACAAAGAAAATGACTCTGTAGTTAATATTCCGAAACAAAACATTTTGCCCTGCATTGAAATTTTCAAAAATTTAAAAAAGTTTTGGTTACAAATTTTATACAACCAACCAATGGCTGAGTGGTTAGCGTTCCAGATTCCTGAGCTGTGGGTCCCGGGTTCGAACCCCGGTTCGTGCATGGATGTTACTATCTCTCTGTGTTTCTCTGTCCTTTTTTGTGTGTTGATGTATGAATGTGGCCCGCCCTATAAACGGGTCTGTGGTGGTATGACGCGGGTAATGCTACTTGCCTCCGTGACTTGGTTCACAGGTGCCCGCTGGGTAACGATAAATGAGTAGCAGTTTCCGGCCTTGTTGTGGCGAAGGGTTAGTCACCCAAGTGCCCACCGTTATTAAAAAAATACAAATACAAAGTTTACACAAGTATTTACATAAACAAATCATAAAATATTTACAAAGTGACCATGGAATTACATACATACATATATATATAAAGAGAGAGAGAGAGAGAGACGCAGCATGTGGTCTGACTATCACGAAACTAAACTAAAATAATAAAATACAAAACGGAGAAAAAGATTACTAACAACAACCCGCGTGAAGTAGTAATGAGCAGTTATCAATGTAGTTATTATATATATATATATATATATATATATATATATATATATATATATATATATATATATATATATATATATATATATATATATATATATATATATATATATATGATAATTAGAAATCTTTCTTAAAGATGTTATGTTATGCGTTTGCATTGAATGTGCATTGATAATAATATTTATTGTTGCTAATCATTATTTTTTAAAAATTATTTGTTTTACAATGCAACATAAGATTTAATTATATTTCAGTAAATAATTGGAGATCTAAATTATATTTCAGTAAATGTAACAATGGAAAGTGATAAAACTAGATACATGAATATTAATGAAAAACTAAGTATAATGTTAATTGAAAATGAATATAATTCAATATAGTTTATTTTACATTCATGGTAAGAAGTTTAATTTGTATTGTTTAAATGATACAATGAAGTCAAATGAATAATTTGAACCTTTCAGTATTTTTATTGAGAGAAGAGATATTGCGTAGCGTTAAATAGATTCACAAGGTGAAATTTTTGAATTTTTTATTGCCTTTTCATTGCTTATAAAATTTATTATAAATATTGAAGAAATGAGATGAAATATGTTTATCATTATCTTTGTTATTGAATCAAACCTTACCTTATTATTTAATCATTAATAAGTTGCATTACATCTAGACAAATATTGTTTCGAGTAAATGAAAGGAATGAAACTAATGTAAAACTTACCTGAAAATAAGAATAAAAGAAGTTTCAACTAATAATTATTCTTTAAAAAAATCTCTTGTAAAATGAAAGGATTTTACGGACAAAAAGTTTCACCAAAAATATTTACTTATTAAAACCAGCTTAGCTGAATAAATTATTTTGATTGTAATAAACTTTAACATTTAAAGTAATTTAAATTTCACTTATGATTTTTCCTATAAGGACATTTTGAATGGAAAAATTCTACAAATGTATTCTTTTTTTTTTTTACATATATTTTACACTTTTAAAATGTGAAAATATTTTATAAAGCAATCGATTATCTGAAAGGTTTGTTTTCTTGATTAAGAGAATTAAATTGCATTGGTAAAATTATCTTGTAAATATTAATGCATTAAAACTTTTTAGATAAAAAACTGGTCAGTATTAATTTTATTGTTTTCAAATATGCAACTAATCCTTTATTCTTAACTTGTATACCATAAAAATAAAACCATTTCTTGGAAGTTTTCTTTGAAGCTGACGTAATTTACTTGACATTTTATAACGTTGTAAGAATTGTATAAATAAAATGTAATAAAAACATTTGCTGAATTACATATATATTTTATTTTTGGGAAATAAGATTTTCATACAAAACAGTTTTGTTACTTACAGTCAAAAAAAAAAAACTTGAAAAATAGTTTATTTTGCTGATATGTTTTTGGATTCACGGAAATTTACACGAAAACATCTATGAAACTAAATATATAGCAAAATTTGTATGAAGAAATGCTTAACTTAAAAATATGTGTTTCTGTATACATACATATATATTTAAAATTATGGTGCAGTAAAAAGATTAAAATTCGATAATAATAGCAAAACGAAGAAAAAACATTTTCAAAATATTTTACGTGAACTTAATAAATTTACTTAAATAATTTCAGGGGATTTTATAAAATTCAAAAATATTAACGTTTAAATTAATATGAAGATAGTACTTTTTAATAGGATTTCAAAACTTTCCTACTTATAGTAAAACTTTGATAATAATTCTAATCAGCTTTAATTAAAATAACTTCTTATTCCATAGCCTAACATATTTTAGCATATTTTATTGGTGTAACTTTGACTAAGAGCAAATCAAAGATTCATAAATTCTATTTCTTTTACTGAATTATTTTATAAGATCATTCATTTTATTAAACTTAATTTAAGTCAATAAAATAATTTTAAATTCAATAAAAATTCTTTATCAACTCAAATAATTAATAACACCCACACATTTATTAATATGAACAGTGAAAAATTGATCAATACTCAAAACATTTATTTTCTGTTGTTAAAACCTGTGACCCAAAGATAATAATTATGAGCGCAATTCATTAATAATTTATTCATATTATTATATAATGGAAATAGAAATAAATGAATTATTATTTCACTAAACATGCGTTTTATACAGTTATATTTATATTTTAAGTTAATGATTAAATTACGTCTCAAAATTACACCGATCACATAGTAACTAAGCGGTTATTAAATATTAATTATAGAAGCTAATATTTTTTAAAGATGTTACAAAAATAACTTAATGGAATGAACTAGTTTAAGTACATGGGAAGAGAAAGAAAGAAACAGCAAAAAAGAAAGTTGATTTATTTATAATTGATTCTCTTTTTTAAAGATATATCAACTAAATTATTTTTATTGAATACTTTTAGGTACTTCTTAAAAATATATGAGAAAGGGATTTCTTTCAATAAAAATTTGAAATACATTTTCTTGATCACTATTTTTTGCAAACATTTAACAGCTTTTGTTATTTTGGTCATTAAAATAATAAAAGTTCTTTTTAACACCACAATAATTTCTTTAATTTTTAATATTAGAAAGAGAGAAAAAAATATTAACTTGAGTTATTTTCTGTATTTAATATGTGCCTTGGGTTATAAATGATTATAATAGGTAACAAAAATGAATAAAAAGAACTATTTATATCAGCAATTTCGAATTTATCATGCTAAAAAATTCGATGAAATAAACTAATACTTCAGAAATGGTCATTTTACTGTCTTCCAATAGTTATGTTTTTTATTTTCATGCTTAACAATTTTCGTACATTGTGCAGTATTAGGAATCTTTATAAATTAAATTTATCTTGAACTAAATATCAGTTTGACGAATATATAAAATTTTCCGAATAAAATATAGAATTTTAATTCCAATTGTTTAAAATTTTATAACTTTAAAAATAGGGAGTCAATTTATTTGTGTGTTCTCAATTAAACAATTAAATACTTCTCTTTCTATCAATCTATTCTATCTACCTACCTAACTATATTTATATACATTATATATACATATATATATATATATATATATATATATATATATATATATATATATATATATATATATATATATATATATATATATATTATTATATATATATATATATATATATACAGAGAGAGAGAGAAAGAATTGTTTCATCTATCATGAAGAAAACCAGCATTTTTGCAATTTTACATAACTTAATAATTGAAATAAATGCTATAAGTAAATATAATTATTTATCCTTTATATATTCCCTTATATTTTTAAAAAATGCATAAAAATTTCTCAATATTGTAAAATATCTTTGCAGCAAAAATATAATGTTATGTTAAAGAATTTTTATAATACGTGGGTTGCATATTTTGCGTTCATTTTCAGTTAGATAAATTTAAATGAATAATTTTGCATTTTTACAGCATATTTGTTTTAGTAAATTTTCTTGTAATAATCTTGCTATATTTTAATTAATTATAAACTAATGAGGTAGCGTAAGGATTACATAGAGATTTTGCAATAGACAAATATGATCTTGCTAAAATTAAATGCCAAAAAAGGAGGTTATATTATATCGAATAACATATTATCAAGATAATATTTGTACACATCATTTTATCTCATACATATGACCAATAGTTCATAAATTGGTATCTTATTCGCTTTTGGTATCAAATTTAAACAGTATGTCTCTGTCCAATTTATATTAGCCTTTTTGTACAAAATATAACATAATAAATAAGTATATCATAAATAAAATAAAATTGAGTTTAGTGATAAATAAACATTACATTTTATATTTACTTTGCACCCAAGCAATTACTTTAATCATATAACAAATATTAAACAGCTATGCTTTTATTTATAACTACAACATTTGCAGAATAATACAAATACTATGACGGAAAATGAATATTTAACTCAAAGGAAATTCAAGAGAAATATAGAAAAATATTTTCCATATTATTATGTCAAGTGTGCTTGTCAGAATATCCTTTGAGATATATCGCATAAAGTCACGAACGATATACGTTTTTTTGATATTCATAGTTTTCGCAGAAACCTAAGTATGCTTAAGCCACGAAGAATATATATCCAATAATATTGAAACTTTAGTATAAGAATAAGGATTTAGAAGACGCATCTATTATCCACCATAAAGGATATAAATGTATATGTATACAATTATTTTACAAAATATATGGATATTTATATGCAGAATATTCTTTCATTTATACAAAAACAAATGATAATGGAAACTATATTTACCGTGATTAATTAAAATAAGATTATTAGATTATAAATTTATAAAATGTAATTCCAAATAGCATGCATATTTAATTTTCAAAGTTTTTTTTACCATCCTCATAAAATTATAAAATAAATATAATGGTAGTTACAGTTTTAATATAATTACCGAAATAATTTAAATTGCTGATATAAATATTTAATTCTAATATTTATAAAATTAAGCCCAGTAAAAAAGCCTATTTTTATTTAATTAAAAATTTGAAAAATTGTAGCATTGGTCTTAAAAAATTATTTTTTTAGATCTGAATGAATAAAATATCTTAATGTCACATGCTTGCACTCTAAGAGTAAGAAAAATATATTAAACTATTTTTTTTAAAAAAAATATATATTTAAAATACGACATACTTATTTAAAATTTTTGAAAATCATCTGAATTATATTTTTTTATGATTATAAAACAAAATAAATTTTTATTCAACCTAATAGTTTTTTTAAAACAATGAAATCTGAGAAGAGCTTAAGTGTAATAAATGCTTTAAAAAGCAGAGGAACTTATACAGAAGGTATTTTTAAGTAAGTATACAGAAGTTAGTATACAGAAGGTACTTTAATTTGAAACTGTAAAATGCGATTAAGTTCATTATTTTTAAAATTAAAAATCAAGACAAAACTTAAAAATTATAAATTTTTTGATATTAAAAGTCATTTATGAAATATTGCAAACTTGCTCACTTACACGTGAGAATTCTAACACTGAAGAGGATGAAAAGTTCTAATTCAAACGATCAGGATGAAAAGTTCTAGTTCAAATTTTAATATTACGTACTTCCGCAATTGTTACTGCTTTCTTTTTGATTTATAATAATGTACACTCTAATACTATTAATAACATTCATATCTAATGGAAGAGTAAGGTGATTGCGACACTTATATATGAAATTATTCCATACTGAACTCCATAAAGATATTTTGAATTTATAAAGTTGTGTTATATTTTTAATGAACTAAGCCATTCTTATTTTAGGAACAATTACGCAAGTAGAATAATGATTATTGGATTCTGAGGCTGTTGATCACTTCTTGGAAAACAATTAAATGATACATCTTTGGATGCAGATATTCATGTTGTTGTGTTGTTGTTGTGGCTTATCCTCCAAATGTCTGACTTCGTCAGACAAGGTCCATCAGACCGTTGACCCTGAGGAAATCAAAGACCAGAAGGGGGATGAGTACATACATCCTAGAAATGTTTTTTTCACATCTGTTTTAAATACTTTTTTTATTACATATTGGAATTTACAATTAAATGCTGTAGAAGCAAACAAAAGGTATTTATATTTTGAAATTAAAATTTTTACTTATACCTCGTTTTCTAAATTAGATCTGTTAAAGACATAAATAAAAACCACATTTTTTGATTTAATAAAAATTCAATTTCATTTTCGTATTTTATATTTTGTTTTGTTTCATAAATTAACTCTCTTGATGCATTGCAGATTTATATTTTTTAATATGTGAGGACTTTACTTTAGTTTTTACCTATCTATTTTTGAACAAAAACGTGTATATTTCTTAGTCTTGGAAGTAAATATATAATAATGTAAAACTAAAAATTATAATCAACTTTGAATAAATAAATAGTTTTGTGTTTAAATTAAAATATACTATCAGAAAAGAAAGATAAACTAGAATATTGTATACAAATGTACACAATTTAATTGAATATATAATACTTTAAATGTTCTTTCCAAAAATTTGAAAATTTCAAAAGATTCATTTAAAAATTAAACATATCTAGAAGAATTTTGCAATTGAAAACAAATCAAAATCTTGGAGGTTTGATATGCGATAAATGAAATTTGATTAATATTAACATAACAACAATAAAATTACAGGGATCGATGATTTAGTTATGATATGTATTTAATATTTGAAAAGATTTATTCATTAAAGTTAATTCAAAAATAAAATAAAAAGTTTTAAATGAAATTAAGGAGAGAATTCATACATTCATAGTAAATATGAAAATGTATTTTTAATATCTTAAGAAATATAGTACTTTAAATTGACTTGAAATTGTTTACTTCTTAATAATAAATAAAATTAATGAAATGTTTTGAATTTGTTAAAAATAATGTGTATTTCCAAATAAAACTACGTTGATACGATACCTAAATCTGACAGTTTCTTAGAATATTTAATAAATATGTGAATATATTCTCATACATTTCCATGCATTCTGATTTCAGATCATACAAAAATTTCAGTAAAAAAAATTTATATTTTAATAATAGAAAATAATGAAACTAAAATTTAAAAAAAAACTATAATCTTTAAAAAAAATAGGGATTGAGTCAAAAATATAGTCTTCAATCAATTATAACATTAATTTTTGGTTATAAAATAAAAAGCAATTTTTAATTTTTTTAATTTAAAACTTTCAGTATTTTTAAAAGCGTTCAAGCTAAAAATTGAAAAAAATGAAGAGGTATGAAAATATAAGTATAAAGAATGAATTCCTAAATTTTTTCTCAAAATTAAAAATTAGAAATAAAAAGCCATGAAAAATCTGTAGTTTTATTTTAATTTGATAAAAAGAGAATTAAGAATTATATACAAAAATTAAGGAAAGAGTTCTTACAAATGATGGATATATGTGTATTTGTATAAGGATAACACTTACACCCCATTCTGAATATATATATATATATATATATATATATATATATATATATATATATATATATTTTATAAATTATGATAATATATAGATATTAAAAATGTATGAACTTAATGTAAAACATATTAAGGAAAATGATGTTATCAGTACATTACTAAAATATATTCTTTACATTAATGTACAGATAGCATCATTTTAATTTTATATTTAAAAAGTAAACCTGTTGTATATAGTGTACTTTTTATAAGAGAAATTACATTAATGAAAATAATCAATTGTAATTTTTTTAATTATAACTCAAGCCATATAAAACAACATATTTTTTTAAAATTTAGAATTCAAATATTAGCAAAGAGTTACCTTTACATGTTACATTAGTTAATAACTTAAACGGGATTACTTTAAAACCAAAATCTAAAAGTAATATATTTCTTGTTGATGTATTAAGTTTAATGATGAAGTGAATTGAAACATTAATATTTCAAATTCTCTTTGGAAAAATGCATAACTTGAGTGAGACGAGCTACGAGCAGATCGAAAATATTTAATTTAGATGGATGTTCTGCTGATGACATTTCACTTGTAGTCTTTGATTTATATTTGGACACTGAATAAGTTTACAATATTCTTGACTATTGCTTTTAATTGAGTTCTCATTATCATTCAAATTATGTTTTCCTGCCTGTTTTCTGGCGGCAATGCATCCAAGAGACATTGAATATTTGAAGAGGCTTTGTGTTTCTACACATACAATTAGCCAATAACAAATCAGCACTATAAAATTTTATAATATTTGAACTTTTGGAGCACATTTGGTTTTACTAACTTCTTAGATAACCTAATTCAGATAATCATCTATGAATAAAATTTAATCACTCTAATAAATCACTGTAAATTTTTTAAGTCACAGTAATGATATTCATTATGGTCATTTGAATTGAAGCAATTTATATAAAAATATTGGGTTGTTCGAAAAGTAATTTCTTTTTCTTACTTGGATCAGTTTTTTGCTTGTAAAAACCAACCATTTTGAGAGTGTCGATTCATAGTACTACCAAAAGGACGGAAAGTTATTGCACTAGAATTGTCTGTATACAATTCAATTAAATTTTCATTCGCTATACGTTTTTCATTCTTATAAAAAATGAAACATCTTTCCAAACAACCTAAAATAAATAAGAATCTGCCTTAAAGTGACAGTGAAAATATCCATTTTACTAAAGTGACAATGAAAATAGCCATTTAATAGGAAAAAAAAATTGAATCCTGGCTCGTGGGAATAAATCCAATCATAATCATAAGTACACTGAAACCATGTTCCCTGATTGTACAGTTTATATGTGAAGTTATCGTTTTATTCTGAATAATTATTTGTTGATAAATATTCACAATTATTTTCAGAAGTTTATATTAACAATGCAAAATATATTTCTTAGCACTCGCGTTATTTTTACTGTGAATCTTGTTTCTGATTCAACTAGGGATAATGCAATGTATATAATAGATTGTATTATACATCTCTAAAGATTAATTCTTTTCTAAAAATATGAATGAAGTAAAAGTTTTTTAGGATTTCATCTTAAAGTGTTGAAATAATATACACACTTAAGTTTGTTAATGTATCAAATATTAGTATATCAAATGTTAATATGTTAAATATATCAAAAACTCATTGTTTATTAATATAATATAGAATTATATAAAAACCATCTGTATTCTTAAGTAGGTAAACATGTTTGTTTTACAAAATCAAAAACTAAACATTTAATTGAAGTGTAAAAACAGAGATCACAGACAAAAGAAAAATTTTACTAAATAATATTTAATAACACATCTGAAATTTAAAGAGATATACAAAAAGACAACATTTCAGCCAAAATACCATTTCAAAATAAAGATTTTATTTGACGATCAAGACTTATTGTAAATAATTCAAAAGAGCCAAGCCAATAGAATTTATGTACGCTCTAAAAATATGTACTAGATTCAGCAAATATTTTGACGTAATTTATCTTGTTTATGCAACGTTAGCCAATGTTTAAAAGATTGGATTGACGTCAAATAAAATTACTAAAAATTGAATATGTTTCCTCTTCAAAGTTTATTAAGAAGAATATATGCTATGACTTGTAATTTCTTGCAATATATTAAGAAAATCGCACTAAAAACTGTTTTGGTGATTGAAAATATAAATTACAATTCTAAGTGTTCTTTCTGTTCAAATGTATTTCTTTATTTAGATATGTTTTTTTTCCTCAATAAAATGATTAAATTTGTTACATGAGGATCTATATATGTCTTTATATAAAACATCTTATATCCTCTGTTAACTATCATAGAGTTTTGAAACTTTCATGAAATAGTTAATTTCTTAAATTTTTACAATGCGAAAAAAATATGTATATAAAATTTTTAAAACAATTTATATTTTAGTTTTTAATTACTATAAATGACCAAAAAACATTCTTCGCATTCGTATAGAAAAAATAAATTGAGATTTCTGAAAAATGAATGAAGATTTCGGTAATTCTCGTATAAGGAGGTAATTTATTCATTATTGCATTAGTAAGAAATTTTTCTTCTACATTTATTTATTGATTTCTAAATATGAGTTAAATAATTTAATAACAGTCTTTAAGGAATTAAAAAGGTTTGTAAATTAGTTTTCAAAACAAGATGTACTTGTTGAATGTAAAATTTTCTAATAATATCCTTTATAACAATGAACATTTAATAACTGTTTATAAAATTATAGAGATAGTGTTCGAGAAAATTAAAAAAAAATATTTAAGCAATAATATAAGTGTGAGATTTCAAATATTTATTTTTGGGGATAAAATGTATTAATTAATGTACATATAAATGAATGTTATTTGTTTTCTTTAGTTTCAGAAAATGAAAGTTATTGAAAATCATATTTAAAGTTTAATGTTTATTCAATCAGTTACTATTCTTTATTTACTTATAATCTTGATTTTTTTCATAATTTAAATTAATATACTGAAATTACTTATTCACGTTAATAATAGCTGGGTTCAAGAAATGATTTGCTCTCATTTTTGTTGCTTTAAAGCTTGTTTTATTTCTCTTTCAAGGAAAATATAACATATTTCCATAAATTATATATCATAGCAATCTTGTTTTTACCGTGGAAAAGATTCAGTAAATATATAGAAATAGTTTTGAAATGATTGAAGTTTCTGGTGCATACTCCATCAGTTTTCAAATATAAATATTTATTGCATGTTTTTCTGATGTAATTCTAAAATTCTGAAATGTGAGTCCATTTCATTTATCTTACTTTCGTAAATATCAAGAAATTCATACACAATTAAAAAAAAGCATGTTTAGATTGATTTTGAGTTAATGAATATTAAAATGTTTGAAAATAAATAAACATGTTTAATATTCTGAAAATAAAGTTAAGAACTACAAATAATGTAATTCCATTTACAATAAGTGATTTTAAATAAATTTATTTAAAAAATACGTTTCTTATAATAGTCAGAAAAATTGGAAATTTGCAATCACATAATTATTTAAATTATGTCCATATATTTGCATTAACATAGTAAAATATGAAAAATATCATAAATGGAATAAATTATTTTTTCTGAAGTTAAGAAAATGTGAATGAAGATTTGAATTTTTTCACTAAAGTAACGTTGTAAATTCATTATGACATAGTACTGATATATAAAAGCTAATATGTTTATCATACTTATATATAAGAAAGGCTTCAATCTGCTCTGACATTTGTTTTGAAATTTTGTATGTAAATAAAATTTAATGAAGATATATTTTAATGAAAAACGGAAAGGCCTTGAAAATCTAATTATAAATAATTTGAACACTTATGGTTCATCGTAAAAATTAGAAATTTAAAGCGAGTTTCCAAATTAATCTCAGTAATATGGTTTAATTAATAGTATTGGAGTTTGAATTTTTAAAAATGTATAAAGATTATTGTATAGAATCTATTCAATTAACAGATTTATAAAATAAAATGTAATGAGAGAATTTAAACCTATTGGATATATTCAAAATAAATGGAGCATGATTCATTAAAAAAACATTTGCTAAAATTTTCCCAATAAATGTTTTTTAAATGTAAAATAAATTCAAATTAGTTATTTTTAATTTGCATCATAAACAATCGCAAGGCGTACCATACAGTAAAAACATTAAAAAAGTGTTATTCACTTTGCTTAAAAAATCATAGCAAAGGCTTTCGAAGTTATGGTCTTTTAATCTAATAAAAGTGTTCTTTATTAGTCTGTAATAGTTCACAAAAACTATTTTTTAATTTGCAAAACAAATCAAAATTTAATGTCTACTT
This sequence comes from Latrodectus hesperus, assembly GCA_037975125.1. Lineage (NCBI taxonomy): Eukaryota > Metazoa > Arthropoda > Arachnida > Araneae > Theridiidae > Latrodectus > Latrodectus hesperus. Next base: position 16,939,077 of record CM075858.1, on the reverse strand, counting down.
TGTTAATTGACAATTTGATGGTAATTAATTAAGAAATATTTTTTAAATAAATAATCTATGTAATGATATCTATATAATAATGAACCTCAACTTCAAATACATATGTTAACCAAAAATGCGAAAATTTTTTAATGAGTATATGAAATAAGAAAGGATTGATTTGAGTAATAATTCATAATAATAACATTATGTAAGCGCTTTAAAGAGTGGAAATATATATAAGTATTTACTAAATTCAGTTGGAACAAGATAAAATGAAAGTAGAAAAGGCTGATACTGTAAAAAAGAACGAAAAAGTGATATGGATTTTAAAAGGGAAATTTGAGCAAAAGATTTAATAAAATTTTTTTTTCTTAGAAAAGAGAGCGTATTCACAGAAAATATTCACGAAACTTATCTTTAGACTAAGCAGTTATAAAGTAAACTGGCAGAAATAAATCTCTTAAATCCTTTGAAAACTAAAATTTCTCTCTAACAGCAATTGTTAAAGAAATCTCTCGTTTATAAATACCAAGACATAACAGCAACAAAATATTATAGAGCTTATAATAGAATATAAACTAGTTACAAGAAAAGTGATTTTATATAAGCAAGTAGATGCAAAAGAATAATAATCTTCAAGAAAATTTTATTCAGTGATAGAATATTCAATAAGTGATAAAAGAAAATTTGTGAATGTAAATGATCTCAATTCAGGTTACGTAAAAATTTCCATATTGCAAATGTAAAAATAATTATTAATCAAATTATTGTAATTTCAAAAAAGTAAAAATTTACTGTGACACTGAATGCTTCATTACGACTTTCTTCAAAATTAATAATTTGCTTAAGGTAAAGCATAATAGATAGCAATTCAAATCAAATTTGCCTTTTTGCGATAAAGTACGGATGCAGTTAATAAATGATAATTATTATTATGAAATGTAGGCTCTCTCGCCCTCTTTCTCATAAAAATTTCGATTTAAAATCAAAACTATATTTTTGAAGATTATAATACTCAAATCTCCTGAAGATGTGTTAGATTAATCTCACTAGCCGAATTTCATCGGCAATAATAAATGGTTATTAATTAACATATTTAATTTAAACTATTTTATCAGATTTAGTTTAAGACTTGTGTTTTCTCAGATTTAAAAACTTATTTAATATTTGACTCACCAGTTTTTCATTTTATTATTTCAGTTTAAATTTTAACACTTATTTTACAATAACTTTAAAAGAATAATTTCCCATTATGAAGAAAAGTTTTATAAAAACATTACACATAAAAAATATATAAAAGAGATCTTCATATTTATTTATTTTATCTATACACTTTTTTTAATTGCCTTATTGTAACAAGTGCTGCAGCGTTTAAGATAAAAAATAACTTTTTAGGTAAATACTCAGTTTCTTTATACAAATATATTTAACCATGTTCTCAAATAAGAAATCTCTTAGCTTTGTATATTTCTACATAAATGAAGGCATAAGGATCTTAGAAGTATTTACGTGAAGAAAAAAAGCTTCCGTCTTCAGAAATATACAACCTTTATCTTCCTGTCAATCCTCTATACCAGGAGATCATCTTTAAGACACATCACGTCAGAATGTGGGATGTATAAATTTTTACGACCATCGTAGTCGTCCAAAATGTAAGTATATTTAAGCTGAAAGTATCTGTATTTTTTCAAGTCAAGCAAAGATAAAAAGTTGAATAATATATTAAAGAGGAAATAAGAAATAAGTTCCAGTGATGCCTTAAGGCATATGGAAGTATTTCATACATATTTATTATTATTATTATTTCTTATAAGTAAATTAATAATTCTATATTTTCACAATTGCAGATTAAAATTATTGAAATTTCTATATATATATATATATATATATATATATATATATATATATATATATATATATATATATATATATATATATATATATATATATATATATATATATATATATATATATATATATATATATATATATACACATAAAGAAATTACTGTATAAAACTAAAATGATTTTCAAACCAAATAATATACAACTAATGCATAGTTTAATTCATAATGTTTTTGTCAATAATAGAATATTTTTTTCAATAAATTTCAATCAAGGTATTTTAAAGAAAATTATTTGTATTAATATTAGTATTTGGAATGTACATATATCAAAAACTGTATATTAAGTAAAGATCTGAGGAATTTTGTTATGAATTGTAATTTTTATTTTTATTTACATTTTTCTAAGTGTACAAAATTGATTATTTAATGCAGTTAACACTGAAATTAGTCACTTCTACACAAAACTGGTCTAAAATAATTACTGATCAATGAAAATGATTTTCCCATTTCATTGCGATTTGTAATGTGACTATCCCTTATTGGATGTTCTAATATAATGGGAAAAACGCTTTGGGTAGATCAGTCAGAATAGCTTTAAATGCGCCATATTGTAGTTCAGTTGATCAAAAAAGTTTGAATGCAAAGTATCATATACCAGAGTAAAAATTATTACAATTCTATATTAAAATAAGTTGGAAATAGTTAACGTTAACTCTGTAGGCTTTAAAGGCAAAAACAATAATGCGAGAAATTGAGCAAAAAAACCTTGGTATTAGTATTTCAACTAGTTAGTTTTTCTCTCAAAATCTCATCAGAGCTGAAATATAAACTCATGTATTTGAGGCAGTTTCATTAGAAAAATGGAAAACATTCGGAATTATATTAATTATAATTAGTTTTTGTTTATAAGAGGTATTAGTGATAAAGTTTTACACTTCCTGAATCAAATTATTGATCAGGAAAATAAGTACAAATTTAAGCAACATTTGCCCCTTTCATAAGTAGAAAATTTGATGCTTACCTAAGCATTTTTTCTGGACTATGTATTATTTTACATTGAATGAATCGTTAGTCTTTCGAATAAAATGAAAAACGAAATTGTTTGTTGTACCACGGAAGGATTAATGTATATGAAGCTCATATATACAAACTATTTTTTTATATTTTTAAACAGAAATTAATATTGTTAAATTTTGTTAAACAAGTCTTATAAAATATGCCACCATAATAGTTAAATTTTATTTTAAGTGAAGTATTACATTAAAATCAATTAACCGGAAGCTTATAAGAGTCTTAATAGATGTAGAGTAAAAAATAATTAGTACAGAAATTAGGTATTTATCATCAAAGAGTAATTGCTATATCGATTGTGTATCTTAGAAATTCGTCACACAAAATAATGTCTAAGCAACTATTTTAACTTTAGTCCTACCGCTACGCTTTCATCACTAAATTGTAGATATGTGAATTTATTGTAATCACATGAATCTTAGAAATATATCTGCTTATAGTACTCGGAGTAGTTGCAGAACTTAACAAAAAACATCTTGTTTGCATACATTTTTACTTAAACGATAACTTTCAACGATTATTATTTGATAACAAATTTCTTTTAAGAGTTAAGATATCTTTAGTTCCGTAATATATTTGCAAGTTTAAAAGGATACTTTCTACACCAAATATTATTTGTACAGATCAATCCAAATAATTCTATGTGATATAAAAACTAGAAATTAAAATAAAGCTCAAGTAATTAGAATTGAACAGCTACAAATAGAAATTAGTAAATGAACAGAACAAAATTCAAATAAGTAAAAAATTTCCATTCAAACAATAAAATAACAAAAAAGTCCAATTTTTATTTATATTTATTAAGATTTAAAATCCTTTCAAAAATGTAAATATTGGTTAGTAATTTTTCATAAAAATTCCATTACTTTATAAATTAAAAATTATTTATTTCCAAATCTATCGTTTTTCAAAAATGTATTTAAAATATATGCCTGTTAACCCATCTCTTATTAAAGTTTGTGCTTTTCATTAGCGTATGATTGACGAATAAAAACAAAGATTGGACTATAGTTTAATATAAACCAATATGCTTATTTTTCTTAATTTTTGGTATCATTTTGATGTTTATCAGCCTTTATTCCTTCAAAATAATGCAATCGGAATATACGTTTTAAAAAAGATTCCAAGTTATTGTGAACATACAGAACAAAAATGGAAGGAAAACTGTTACTTTCATCTTTGATTTGAATGTATAAGGAGTTCAAAGCTGTAAGTATTTAATAGTTTCTCAATTGAGGTAGGTTCTTTTACCTAGTTTAGTTGGAAGCAATAATACATTTTAAAATTAATAATAAAGAACTGCTAATATTTCATAACATTCTGGCAATGAAATTTAAATAAATTGCAGATTTTATTAACTTAAAAAATTACTCAAATGTTTCCGAACACTAATTCAACAAAGAAAATCAATAAATACATGAAAAAAGTATGAGAATGTATGATTTGGAAGAGAAGTATTGAGAAAGTAATTGTGATTCTTCAGTACACACATGCCATAGGAACCCGTTTATAGGGTAGGCAACCATTCACACCTCATTCATACAAGGAACGGACAAAGACAGTATAGATAGAGAGATAGTACATCCATGCCCGAACCGGGTTTCGAACCCAGGACCTCCTTATCCGCAGTCAGGCACACTGACCACTAGACGAGTTAGGTGGCTACGAAAATATAATTCATCAATAAAAGAGGGCATCAAGCATTAACTTTTCATGTGAGCAATCAGAAGCTTCACTGCATTATATAGAGAATCGTACTTCAACTACATCTTTCCAAATAAAAAGACATTCTTTACAAACTGATGGAGTCTTCATAAAACCCTGGATTAATAATGCATATTGAAGGAACAAAATATAATCTCTATAATGCAATTCCTCTTTTATTCCACTACTCTCTCTTTTTTGACATAGTTAATGTCCTACTAAAATAACTAACATTTTATTCCTTAGTCATGGAAGATAACATAATAAATCTGAACAATAAATTACAGATTCTGAATAGTCATACATTGAATGGATATTATCTGTATAATTCATTCATTATTTAAAATTTTATAGTGAACACCAGTGAAGGGTGTCTTGACTTTCATTTCCAAAATTGTATATTTTGTGTTTAGTTATTATTAAAGACCCTGCTTTAATTATATTCAATTCCTCTATCTTTTCTATTTTCATTTTAAAGTCACTATACCTACATTTTAATACAATTGCATATTAAATTAATTTTCATGAAAAGCTGTGATTTTGATCATATTACATAGGATTTCGCAGGCCTTAATGCCCCAATTATGTGTGTGTAAAAATTATTTTTCGAATAATAGCTGGAAGAGGTTCTTACTGATGCACATCTCATAGAATGTGTTAATTGCTCCACCAATATTAAAGGAGTAAAACCAAGATATAACCAATAAGTAAAAACCAGGGAACCTTTACATCGGTATTTATACAATAGTCAAGTAGTCTTTTTTAATAAAATATACTGTGTATATATTTTATATTATATATATATTTTGATTTAATTCATTATTATATATTATATAAAAAATAATATTGAACTTAATTAATTTTATATGAATAAAGAAATATGGAGGAAATAATAACAAAATAAAGTTTATTCATTTTATTTCCTTTATACTAACTTTTACTAGGCAATATAAATGCAAATAATTTTCAAGATCGAAAATCTTCAGTCAAATTTATACATAGAATCTTCAACAAATTCAGTTTTTTAAATTCACAAAATATTTATTTTTTCAAGTTTTCAAAAACCTATTTTCCTATCCAATTTTTAATTAAATTATGGCTACTCACGTTAGGCAGTATTTACCAGTTAAAGATTAAAAAAATTTTACATTTTAAAATCTTAATATATCTTTTCTTAATTTAAAATTAAATTAATTATTATTTGTTTAAAGCAAAACTTAGTTTAATGATGAAAATATCTAAATTCGAATAAAAAATTTATTTCTTTTTATTTTATTTTCGTTATTCATAAACAGACTTTTTTTTGAATAAATATTGAATCTTTTATGCTCATTATTTTCATTTTGTTTTCTCGAAGGGTTAGTCCAAGATTTTTAACTTATGCAATTGTAAATCAATTAGACAGTGTTCTTCACTTAAGTTTAATTACTAACATAGATTTGTTTAAAGCTATGCTGGTTTCATTTATTCAATGTTTTAGCTAAATGAGATTAATATTAATAATATTCTAAGATTTAAATTATTAAGAAATAAAGAAGAATTTTATATATTTTTTATATTTCACTAAAAAATATTGTATAATTTAATAAATATTTGGAGCACTTAATGCTAAAAATGTTTTACATATATTTAATTCTATAATAATAATAAAATTAAGCTTCAAGATCTTCCAGCACGTAATGAAAGTTATAAATTCAATCAATTACTAACGGCAGCAGTATTGTTGAGGGTCTTATAGCTATTTTAAAATTTATTTAAAATTTTTATTAATGTTTCAATAAAAGTTTTTGCTTTAAAACGTGATCAACACAATAATGACCCATAATTTGAAATTGCTTATAGGGAATTTCAAATTATCCTGTTTTTATTTTTTCTGATGCATTTACAAGGGTACCATTGTTTTCAAATTTAATATGCAATGCTAGTTACATATAGTATATGTAAATTATATCTTTTTTTCTATATTTGTTTTCAGTTGCTTTATTTTAGGCCATTATTAAAAAAATTTCATATGAGTTTAAATTAATAATGCAATATTATTTTCTAATACTAAAAGTTAGGAATATATTATGGAAATTTTATACTATATTTATAATAACAAAATAGAAATATCAAATAGCTGTTTCTTTAATGTCCTAAAGCAGTTTTATTCAGAATGAAATCATATTTCATGTCTATATAGGGTAGATATTTTTTATATCATTAAAATCGTTATGATATTTAAATGTTATTAGATTAGATTTAAATTTGTAATTACTGTAACTTCAATTTGAAATTAGTAAAATATCCAAGATTATAATGGTGAACTAGAATGGTAAATATGTATTATGCTTCAGTTTTGATAACTTTAATTATTTATTATTAGGTATTACCTCAGTTTGGTAGAATAATTTATTGGTAATTGTTATTGATGAAAATGTGTGTAATTTGTGTTGACGTTTAATTTTTTTAATACATAAAGAGATCTCTTTAATTTTATAAATTTACCTTTCAAAGTTCGTAAATAAAATTATTTTATTAAAAATCTAATAAGTACACTAATCTTTACCTAATTGCCTTAAATATTGTTATTTAAACATGTGAAAAATATATCCGTGTTTATTACAGTAAATATTTAAAAAAAATTTGGATAAGAAAAATTTTAAATTTAAGAATATTTGTAGAGAAAATAAATGGAACATTAGTATAAGCACTTGCATCTAAAAGTTTTCGTAATAAAAGTCATCTGCAATATACTAGCTAATTTCCCAGTTTAATAAATTATTGCTTATAACAGTTACAGATTTAATATCACAATTTATTAAATTACTATTTATCACAGTTACACATTTAATATCACAATTTATTAAATTGCTATTTATCACAGTTTATTAAATTTGAGCTGAAACTGCTAGGGAATTTCTAATGTGTATTGCAAATATTGTATTTAAATATAAAAAAATGCACAGTTCAATACATTATATATCTTGTCCTATTTTGTTTATTAATTTCTAGTGTTTAAATATACCGAAATTTTGTCATATTTTTTTCTTTTTTTAATGGTGGGTACTGGAGGACTAATCCTTCACCATAACAAAGTCAGAAACTGCTACATATTTATCCTTAAGTGGGCATTTGTGAACCAAGTCACAAAGACGAGTAGCATTACCCATCTCATCAAAGCACAAACTCGTTTATAGTGTTAGTCAAATAAATTAATCATCTCAGAAGAAAGGACAAATAAACACTGAGAAATAGAATCATCCATCCCCGAATCTGGATTTGAACCCTGGACCAACAACCTTAAATTCAGGAAAAGATGTCATATGTTTTCATATATATTCGAAAATTAAATTCATGATCATCAATTCAAAATATTTGCAAAAAAAGTGTAAATTTTATTACACTTTCAAATTACTTCAAAGTAAAAGAAAATGCCTTTTCTCTCGAATACTAAATTAAAAAAAATTGCTTGCATTCATTTCTATCCAATTTTATGTAATGTTTCCTAACACTGTAAGTATTATTATAAACGTGTAAAAAAGTTTTGATAATTATATGAAAATGTGACAGGCAAAAATATTTCTTAATTTATCCTGTCTAACATTAAAAACTAATTAACACATTCTTTGTAATCCTTCTGAATTACTTTAAATTAAAAAAATGCTTATCGTCTGATAATTCTTTCGTACACATTTCTTGCACATTTCTGCTGAGAAACTCAAAATATTTCTTTAATTTTACATAAATTTATGTAAGGGACAGGTTTGAACATTTTCTTGCCATTTTAAACTTGAAAAAAGATATATTTTCTCTTACTTGAAATAATATAGCCCTTAAAAGCGGAAATCCCTTCCATAGCTTTTGTGGAGCACCAGCATTTTCGCTTACTCTATCATCGACTATTTTTTGACACAATCTATTTGACTAGTACTGAGAAACTTTCTCTTTATCCGGTGACAACACAGAAAGTGGAAAAACAGGTAGAAAGAACTAGATATTCTTAACCTGGAGAGATTTTGAAAAGGTAAAAAGAAGGAATTTTAAAGCTTTTGTGAAAATCAGATTATTGAAAAAAAACTTTATTATCTTCCTTGAAATTTCTTGAAGTATAAAAGTAATAGAAGATACGTCTCCCAAATTATTTAAGAAGTGTAATAACTCAAATGATACTATTTACTACAAATTCATAGTATTTTGTTTCTTCTTAATTGTATTTTGGTTGACTTGTGTAGTTCTGGGGGTTTGAATTGCATGTTTTCTTATGGTTTTAAGTAAATACTTACATTTATAACTTTATTAAGAAAGAGATTTAATTAATCTTGAAATAAATGCGAGTTTTAAAATCAGAAGCTCACAAATTAGAAGTGATTATTTATTTTTTTTTAAATTTTCCTTCTTATTAAATCAAAATTTATTTTATTTGCATTATCATTTTTACACTTATGATTCCACATTAGAAAATATTATTATGAATCTGATTTTCTTGCTACAGATTAAAGTAATCAGTGATAGCAGATTAAGAAATTGCTTCAAAATTAAGAATAATTATTAAATTTTTGCTCGGAAAAAAATCAGATTAAAAATCACAAAATTAAAAAAAAATTAAAATCAGATATTGCAACACTATTAAAATGACTATCTGTAAATTTCATTTTTCCGTCTTATGTTTCATTAACACAGAAATCATTTGTAGACATCTTTTGGAAGGTTCATTTTTGTAAACCAAACGCATTTTGCATTGCCAAAAAAAATAAAGAACTAATACACTTTCCACATCAGCTTTCAGCTTTTATTCGATATTCAAAGGCATTTATGTATCCAATTCAACTAACTGTTTAAGGATTTCATGAATTATTTAAATGTTGCATCTATGTTTCAATAAAATTCTTTTACTTATTAAAAACTCATTTAATGGAAACTGTCAATTTTATGAAATATATGAGGTGCATTTTAGAGTTCAATGTAATTACACATTACAAAGATATCTTTCAAATTATTTCTAATATATCCTGAAAAATATAGAAAAATAGCATATTAAACTTTAAATAGAATTATCAATTTATTAAATAGCAACTACATTCTGCTATATAAGTTTAGAACCTTTCTTTAAAAATTATTTAGAATAAAGTTTTTGTAAAGCAGAGCTAATTTGAAATTCTAATAGTTTATGCACAGAGCTATAAAATTTAACTATTTCTCATTAATTTGGCAATTGTTATGTTTGGAATATGTTAATATCAGACAAACCGTAATCAGAAAACTTTTTAAAAAGTTCGTTGGAAATAACTTAAAATAACAAAACCATAAAAATTTATTTAGACTAGAAATGATTATTAAAGGGATAAAATTCGCAAAACAGTTTTAATTTGGAATGTTGATAGTTTATGCCCAGAGCCACAAAATTTAACTGTCTCTCATTAACTTGGCAATTATCATATTTAGATTATGTTATTATCTGACAAATTGAGATAAGAAAACTGTTTTAAAAAGTCTTATGGAAATTATTTAAAATAACAAAAACATAAAAAATAATTTGCATTTGAAAGGAATATTAGAGGGATAAATATTACTTTATTACATTAAAATTAACTTTTATATATTTGACTATAACTTTCAATTCAAGACTTAATCTTGAAGGACATAGAAATGAATTATTTAAGCAATTTTTTAGTCTAGAAAGCTTTGATAAGAAATATCTTAGAAGAGTTCCTTTCAACGTATCGGAATTAGCACAGTTTTGTTTGCGTCAATATAACACTAATACTGTAAAAATTTCTATTAATCAATTGAAAAATACAATAAAATTATAAAAATAAAAGTTTTCAAGCTTGAATATATTTTCAATCTGAATACATTGGAAAGGTGAAGGAGAAAAATTGATATTGGTGAAAGGTTTTGGGCTTCGTAACAAATTTTTACAAACTTAATTTTGTAATAAAGCATAAATTAGACTTAAACTAAGAATCATAATTTAATATTATTAGAAAATAGTTTTATAAAAAAGGAATGAAATATGATATAAAAAGCCTGAAATATAGTTTGATTTTTCAATAAATGATTATTAAGTTTGAGAAACAAAATTTTTTTTAAAATTAATAAACGTTAAAGAAATAACAAAATTTGCACGTGTTTTGTATTTTATTTAAAATATATTTTATTAAATTAGATTAAAAGAAAAATTACCTAAATTTAATATTACTGTTCTGTTAAATATTCTTCCTGTATAATTAAAAATAAACGATTCTATCAAAATAAATGTTACATTTTTAAATGTATCACAAGTTAGTAAATAAAAAATATTAATGAAAATTTACCTTTGTGTTTCTCAAAAATTCAAATACTTTGATTTAATTTATTTAAGATTTATTATACTTAAGATAGAAAAATAAGCGCACTGTATTTTTGTAAGCAAATAAATATAAAATGTTTTTCAGATAGCTCCTCAAAATCTCAAGTGTAAATGAAATAAAAACAATATATATTTCTAAAATGCTGTTAATAATTAATTAAATATCGTATATAAATACATTAATATAATTTAACAAATTTGAATAAATAGACATTATCTGTAATAGCATTTTACACCTGCATGGTTAAAGTGACTGGTTAAATTTTCAAAATATGCCAAAACAAACAAAAAATCTTCAATTTAAATAAATATAAAGAAATGTATATTCTTTATGATGTATAATACTAAAAGCATCTGAAAATAGTTTATGAATGTGCCTAAAAATATAAATTATTTTAATAGGAATTTTCTTTTTCACTTTTACTTAACTTTAAGTATTTATACAATAACAAACGATAAAAAAATAAAAAAATAATTCAAACTATTTCATATTCTAATCTTTTAGATACATTTGAGTGTTATATTAATGAAAAATGCATATTAAAAGCAAGAAAATCAATGAATTTATAAAATTAACATTAACTAAATTAAAAAATGCAAGAATTTATATGTTTAGATTTGAATTTTTAAGATTTATGATTGATCTCACATTTATCAATTAATTTTAATAATTTACTGAATCAGTTGGCAAGCTCAAAATAGTTGAAAATTATTAATTATTATTAAAACTTAAATTTCATTAATTTTTAAAGCTATTTCACACATTTTGTTCAAAATTAAGTTATTTATTAATTTGAAGAAATGAAAACAATAATATATATTAAATTATTTGCATAAGTTTTCCTGCTGTGTAGTTTACTTTAGACTGTGTTCTCTGAAAGATATTTCACATGCATAATGATAATTAAATGAAACTTTATTAAAACAGTTAATGATTTAAAATAAAATTTGTGTTATTATAGATTCCAATTAAATAAAAATATAATATTTAAATGTGTAATATTTATGTAGGTTCCAAAAATATACAATGAATTATCAAGCAATATCTATAAAACATAATTTTGATGATAATTAAAAAAATTAATTAAAAGTAATAATCTTTGTATGGAAATTCAAAAATAATATCAACATGTCTGAATAAATATAAAATGTATTGCGTTTCTAAAATTTTAAAATATAAAATTAAATGTATCCATTAGTTGTTATTACGTATTCTTAAAGTATTTATTATAAAAAGATGTTAACAGAATTAATTTTTAGTATTAATTCTGTTTTCTTACACCACTTATAGATTCTCTTTTAATTTCCATTATGCATTTAAAATATTTTTTAACTGAGCACTGCTTAAAGTAAAACGTATGGCATACAGACTTATGCATTAAATAATATTGTTTTCATTTCTTTAGAAAGGAATCTTAAAGTTGATCCATAAAGTAATTTGGAAATAATACATAAATGTCTGGTGTAATGGCAGATCGAATTCAAAGTAAAATTTTGGGAAGCATTCTAATATAGTTAGATTGGATAAGAAATATAATGGAGCTCCAAAAGATGTCTGTAGAAACGTTTTCTCTATTTATTTGACTGCGGTAAAAATACAGTTTGTAACATGAAATCTACGATTTATACACGACAAATATTTCTACGGTTGATACAAAAAATATACTCTTTCAAATTTTCAAAATTACAAAAACTTAAACTTATACTTCCAAACATTATTTTGTCCTGGAATCACATAACTCTTATTCAACTAACAGGCATTTATTTAACTAAAACTATAATATATTATTACAACATATATGATAATGTGTTAATAATCTTCCTTTACTAATTTACACTGGTATACAACTTGTTCTTACCGGAAAGTATGAAAATTTGTAATTACAATTAATTGTAATAAAACTACCGTATCTATGTATAGATAAAAACTTATGTGAGTACTGTCAGATTTTTTAGATTCACTTATAATTCTTTGTAGCTTGGCAGCCCTTCAATGCTTTAAGTACAAAAACGAAGAGAAATAAACAATTTAAAAAATATAAAAGTATTAATAAATCTATAGTTATTGTTAATGATGTTGCATCAGAATACTTTCCAATAACTATATCAGCGTTGGTTAATGGAAGCTGTTGTATGCTAATCTTCGTAATTTAGAACCAAGGACTAAGCAAATCCCCCAAAAATTGTCATTTTTAACTACCCTCATGGAAGAAGACGTAATACCTATGCTTTCCTATTATTCTTTATATATATATATATATATATATATATATATATATATATATATATATATATATATATATATATATATATATATATATATATATATATATATATATATATATATATATATATATATATATATATATATATATATATATATATATATATATATATATATATATATATATATGTGCTTTCTTTGCATTGTCATAAATTTCAATTACTTACTTTATGAAACACTTGGTAAGCGATTTTTGTCTCAAATATATAAAACAGACAGACAATGAGAAGAAGAGGCCCTGTTCTATTCCTATTGGCTATAAGGTTGGGCCTCTACTTCATTCTAGAATGTCGGGCACCCTACATGGAGTGCCAGGGGCCCGCTTGGAACTGTAATCTGGGAGCGCGAGCCTTAAGAGGCTCTCCAGAACGCACGACCAGTGTGACATTTTTGAGAGATGAATGCTTTACAAAGGTGGAGCTTTTAAGCCTACAGTGATCTACGCAGGAGATCACTGTATCACAGTTCAGAATACAAATTTGAAATAACAGAATTAATTGGATAGGATCAAATGAAACAGAAAAATAAATGTTAACAGGATCTAAATAAATTTAAGTAAGGATGGCTATAAAATATTTACATAATTTACGAACAGAAATTGATTATAGTTAATCTAATTTAGAAGTTTATAGGAATAAAATGCAATTAGTTCTTTACATGTCTTGAAATTTAGATGTGTACTATGTACTAATAATTTCGGAAATTGAAAAACTGGTGATTAGTTTGTTTATATGTTTGTTACTTTTCAATTGAGAAGAATTTAGTGAATTTTTAAGGTCTGTTACTCTGCTTTTGAGTTATAAGATTCCTGTTGGTGGACAGCCAGGTCTTTGCCCATTTGGAGTCAAAATATATAAAACAATAAGAACTCCGTAATTTTTAAAAACTATTTACAATAAAGTAGTAGTTTTATGAGTACAAAGATTTAAAAAAATTTAGAAAATGTCTATATAATTTTTTCCCTGTTGTCAAATATTTTTTTTGCAAAATTAATAGAAAAGCAACTTGTTGGTGTATTGAATTGAAAATGATTTGTTTTAAAAATCAAATAGTTTTGGATTTTTATTTATTGGTATGTTATAAGAAGATATCACATCAAAAATTCTTTATATCTTACGTTTCAAATTTCATATAAAACTGAGTATATTAGGGTATTATTTATTGTGAAAAACAAAATTCTAAATGAAGACGAATTTACAGTTTTGCATTCAAAGCTGTCATTAAAAAATAGCTAAATTTATTATCCTTTCTTATGGTTGTCTTAAAAAATCTTGATGCTTTATGATAAATACAGCAATTATCTATGCTTAGAGGATTTTTCCTATTAAGGTAAGGATTAGAGAATTGCTTCTCTTATAGTTTTGAATAATTTAAGATGAATTGGAAGAGAAGCTTGAAAAAGGAAAATAAACTATTTAAGGTATCAGAAGTAATCTCACTGTGAGTTGCGATAATATTGATATTGATTTTTGTTGAATAATGGATGTGCTTTATTTAGTGTAATGAGTGTTGAAAATTAAATTCAAGATCTCTTTCTTCTTCAATGGTAAAAAATTAAATTTTTACGCGAAATATTATTTCCAATTATTCAAAAATGTAAGCTAGAGTTTTATTCTTTGACCTAAATCGTTTATAATTATTGGGAGAAATTATTTCCTTTATAATATTTGAAAGACAAATAAATTTTCTTTCTAGTTATGAGTTAAAAAGATTTTGACAAGAAATCTCTTTCCTAAAGGTATAAGAACACAGTATATTAAAAACAAAATTTGATTCCGTAGTATATTAATCGTTGAACTATATCACAAAAATTATAAATAAAAAAGACTTCTTTAATTAAAATGTATTCAAAGTAATTAATTAAAATGCTTAAAATACATTTCCTTTAAACATAAAATTTTCTTCGGGAACATGAAAAATCAGATACTGTAAAATTTTTCAATAAGTAGAATATTTTTTGTATATTATTTGATAAAAACTTCTTCTGTAATTAAAGAATAATTATAAAAAATCAATAAATGTAAATATTGCAACATTTTATTTTTGAATATATTTTAAGTACTAAACAAAGTAAAACATTTGTGAAGAAATAATTTAATGTGTATACCTTTATCAAATTATAAATTTTTGAAAGTACTTTTTCCATGAAATCGCAATTACTGCAGCTGTTTACAGATTCCTTAGAATAATATCTTTGTATAATATTTCAGGATTGAGATCTGTAATTTTAAGTAAGTATAATGTATAATTTTAAATATACAAGTGGAAAATAATTATTGTGTAACATTTAAAAACTGAAATGATATTTTTAATATGAGTTAATATTTAAATTTATAAATAAAAAAGTTAAAGTATAAATTTTTAATCAAACTGATGTCCTACAATTAGACTTACTTGAATCCATAAAGTGTGCTTATGAAATTTCGAATTTTTGTGTTTTTTATTCCAGTCTGGTATTTAATTCGAAAATACACTTAAAAAACATGTTACATCATATCGTATTTTTCACTGTATGTAATTATCAGATTATATGTCAAATTTTAAGATAATATTTATTTATATCATATTATGATATTGAAATAATATGTATAAAGTATAATATATATAAAGTATATTTTTAGGTGAATATTAACATATAATATACATAATCTATCACCTCCTTCTTCATAATTTCTAAATAAAAATTATGAAAAGATATATAAAATAAATTCAAAATACTTCTCAAAAATAAGATCGTTATTCAGTTGACATATTTATATATATATATATATATATATATATATATATATATATATATATATATATATATATATATATATATATATATATATATATATATATATATATATATATATATATATATATATATATATATATATATATATGTAATATGTAAAGGTAAATCCTTTCTAATATTTGAATTCCAAATTGAAGAAAATATATTTTGTTTTATATTGCTTAGGTTATAATTCAAAAAATTACAATTGATTATTTTAGTAATGTACTGGTAACATCATTTTCCTCAATATATTTTACATTAAGTTAATATATTTTGCATATTTATATATTATCATATATATATATATATATATATATATATATATATATATATATATATATATATATATATATATATATATATATATATATATATATATATATATATATATATATATATACAGGGTGATTCTAAATTGTTTTTTCAAATTAAAAAGAGTGATAATACCCATCTAGACAAGCAATAATTACATGAGAACAAAGAGTCGCATTCCACTCTGAGATACAGAAAAGAGGAATTCTCTTCTGAACTTACGACACTGTTCGGTAAACGAATGAATAATACCAAAAGTTTCTCAATCATATTTATTTTTTAGTGAAAACTTCACAGCCAAATGCTCAAAAAAGCTACCTCGTATGTCATTGCTCAGTTGACACTGGTGAAGAATCATCACTGAAAAAGGTAGGATGACTTGGAATACGACGAGTTGGAAACCGCTGTTTTTACAATTTTCGAGCTTCGCGTTCATTTCCTTTTGCTTCACCGTATACGAGATGTGTATATATATATATATATATATATATATATATATATATATATATATATATATATATATATATATATATATATAGATATAGATATATGTTCTAGGCGTATTCAGATATTAAGTACCGTTTCACTGTGACACATGTTCTCTTTGTTTACTGGATATCAACTAATGCCTTTTAGGTTGTTCCACGTTTTGTTTTCAGCTTGCGGCACACATTTAAAATGTTTAAGACAATTAGTGATACCGCAGACTTGGGTATTCGTGCTGAAGTTCGATTTTTGAATTCAAGAAATATGAAACTAACTTAAATCTATAAGCAAAGTGAAGATGTTTATCATGA
The DNA here is from genome assembly GCA_037975125.1 of Latrodectus hesperus. Classification (NCBI taxonomy): domain Eukaryota; kingdom Metazoa; phylum Arthropoda; class Arachnida; order Araneae; family Theridiidae; genus Latrodectus; species Latrodectus hesperus. The sequence goes on along the minus strand of CM075858.1, from coordinate 16,921,970 downwards.
AAAAAGATAAATGATGGAATGGTGAGAAAGTGGGTTAGAATGTTTAATGAAAATCGAAAAACTATTCACAATGAGTCGGAGCGTGGAGTGGTCGGCTTTCAGCTGTTAATGAGGAACTCATGGACTCATGATGACACATGACTCATTTCTGGGACTGAATGTGCGCAGGTATGGATTCTGACTGGTTGTAAGTTTTTAATTGAACACCTAAGCAATTGGATGAACGTTGGTGACAGAGCTGGAAGTTCAACATTGAATATGATCTATAGACTCTCAAAAAAAAGTTTGGGATTAATTTTAATTTTCAGAGTCACACGTCGGCATTAAGGGAAATGATATTGCTGATTCACTTACTAAGGCTGTCTGTTTGGAATCTTCACAACCTGATTTTCCATCCGCCATCCACCTTTAATGAGGTTTCTACTGAGAAAAAAAAAAACGCTATGGATGTCTGGAGGGTTTCACCAACTCATAATTGGTATCGTAGAAAACGTCCTACTTGTGGTTTGCTTTTTGAGGGAACTAGAGGCCAACGGATTTGTATTTCACGCTTCGCCAGTGGTCACATAAAGGCTTAAAATATGTTCAGGGTCAAAAGACTTTTAGCTTGTGCACAAAATGAAAAGCTGAGCAGGTATCACCTGTATATATCTTGAGCTGCTTAAATTTTGACTTGTGGTAGAGGTTTTTTCAAATCCTTTTATGTTTTTGGATTTCCTGGCTGTTTATGACTCGTGGAGTTGGTTTAGTATTGGAATTGGACCATCTGAGATTAGTAACAACAACACGGTGATCTGGTAAGTAAAGTTGAAGAAAAATTTTATGAGGATAGACGTTTCACAATGATGATGCTTTCAAATGAATTTTCGTAAAATTCACACACTGTTTTGTACGAAATTAGGCTTAATTTATCTTATTACTTCGGTATTATAACTTGGGTATTTATGTTACCACTTAGAGCTTACTACAAGTTTTGTTTACAATGGATTGCAAAAATGCTCACTAACCATCACAAAACCAAGTGAGTTAGCAGTGCATTGGCATTTTTAAAACGGTAGAGGAGAATAAGGAGAACATTTTGTAAGCCAAATTGTGACAGGTGATGAAATGTGGGTTCACCATGTCACACCAGAATCAAAACAACAGTCAAAGAAAGGAGTGCAGACATACTCAATTTGCAAAAAAATACAAATAAATAAATAAATTTCAAAATGACAATGCCAGCACAAAAATCATGCGAATTGTGTTCTATGATATGAAAGTTATTTTGCTTGCTGAATTTCTGCCTAGAAGAGAAATCGTAAATGAGGCATAATACACTACTGGACATTAAAATTGCTACACCAGGAAGCTGGCACACCACACACGTGAAATTTGCATGACAGGTAGAACTTGCTGTGATATGCCAATGATTAGATTTTCAGCGCATTCATACAAAGCAGGCGACAGTAACGACACCAACAATGTGTATAAAACCAGAGATTTCACAGCAGTTTTCTCATACATCAATTTCCGTTTCAACGTTGTTTTCGGCAAAGAAAGTTGTTGTAATGCCTCGTGTAAGAAGAATAAATGCCTATCAGCACGTGTCTGACATTGATCGAGGAAGGATTATAGCCTACCGAGCAGCAATATTGCGGTTAATGGTACCGCAATATTGCTGCTCGCGTCGGTCGAGACCCCATGACTGTTAGCAGAATATGGAATCGATGGTTTCAAGACAATCATACGGAACATCATACAGGATCTCAGCGACCCCTCATCACTAACAGCAGAGAAGACAGACAACTTATCCGCATGGTCACAAGGGATCGTACAGCCACGTCACGAACCCTGAGTCGAGAAATGGAGTCATTTGCAAGGCAACAAGTTTCTGCTCGAACAGTTCGACGACGTTTGCAGCAGTATGGATTGTCTGCATGGCGACCATGGCTTCGGCTACCATTGACGCTACGTCACAGGAGGAGCGCCTTCAATGGTGCGATCAACGATGAACCTGGATCGCGGGAATGGCATCACGTCAATTTTACAGATGAATCTCGGTTCTGTATACAGGACCATGATGGCCGCATCCGTGTTTGGAGGCATCGTGGAGAACGCGTATTATCAGCTTGCATTGGACATCAGGCAATACTGGCCCAGTCTCGCTGGAGTCGATGGTCAATGGGGTGCCATTGGATACACGTCTCGATCACCTCTTGTTCGTATTACCGGCATTTTGAACCGCACACCGTTACATTTCCGATGTATTAAGGCCCGTGGCTCTGCCCTATCTTCGAGGCCTCTCTAATGCTTTGTTTCAACAGGATAATGCAAGACCGCATTTTGCCCGTACTCTTCTGAACTTCCTTGATACAGAACAGGTTCGACTGTTACCCAGGCCAGCACGTTCTCTTGATCTGTCACCAATTGAGAACGTGTGGTCAATGGTTGCCGAGCGATTGGCACGCCATCACTCACCATCCACCACTGTCGATGAACTGTGGCATAGTGTTGAAGCTGCATGGACTGAGATCCCCGTACATGTCATACAATCTTTTTCACTCCATTCCTAGGCGGATAAATGCTGTTATTGCAGCCAGAGTTGGCTGCTCTGGGTACTGATTTCTCAAGATCTATACATCCTAATTTCCGGTAAATCTAATCACTTGTTCTTTCCACTATAATGTATGTGTCCAATAAATATCGTTCTGTTATTTGCATTCCTTCTTGGTGTAGCAATTTTAATGGCCAGTAGTGTATATATATTGCGATAATTTAGAAAACTATGGTGTGCAGTTCAAAATAAAAGAAGATGAATGCTGAATTAAGGAATTGCGTTACTCCATGACAAAGCTTAGCCTCATGATGCTCGTGACACTTAAACGATGATTCAACAGTTTTGTTGGGACACATCGATCACCTGCCATACAGTCCAGATTTTGTGTGTCCTCTGACTACCACTTTTTATTGCACATGAAGCGCCTGCTAGCGGCAAGCACTTTGAATCCGACAATGAGGTGAAAAAATGTTTTGGAATCGTAGTTATCGTCATTTGCGGGAAGTTTGCAAAAAGAAAGTATAAAAAAGGTGTTAATTCGTTACAAAAGTGGTTTCCCATTGACGGAAATTATGTGAAAAAATATTTTAAAATTTGCTTTTTCATTTAAAGATTCGAAAAAAATTTTTTATTACTACTTTATTTGCAAAATGGTACTTACTTTTCAAATTCGACGCTTATATATATATATATATATATATATATATATATATATATATATATATATATATATATATATATATATATATATATATATATATATATATATATATATATATATATATATATATATATATATATATATATATATATATATATATATATATATATATATATATATATATATATATATATATATATGTATATACATGTAAATAAATTTATTGGTTTTTGTATGTACATATTATGCTTCTCTGGATTAAATATTTTCGATTCTAAATTAGTTCTTATTTTACCACTTCTCCTTAATGAAACAACAATAAAATAATTCTATGAGTAAATCGGGAAAAGTATTTTTTTCGAAACTGGCTTATCAAAATAAACTAAAACTTTCTCAGTGTCCTAATTGAGGGAAGATTATTTCCTGTTAGCAGGAAAGTGAAAAAGATTAATCTTTGTTGAATTTTGAAAACAGAGAAGAAATTTTTTGTTTTCGCTTAAAGAATAAAAGGAGGAAGAAATTATATGATATAGAGTCTAAAAATAGTATTTTAATTTACTCTTCGATAATATGCAAAGAGTATATATATAATTATTTTTTCTATATATAAACAGGAAAAAGATCTACATTCTCTTGTTAAGGATGTGCATGTTACAAGAAAGTTATAAGGAGTTACAATAAGTAACATTATTTTAAACATATGTTTTCTTAGCTAAAATATAGTAATTTAAAAAATAACAATTGAAAAATATCTTGAAGTTATTATCAAATAATTTGTAGAATAGAGAGTAAGCAGCAAGAAGTTACCACATTACAAAAGGAAGATGATAATTACAAATAATGCATATAAATTACATTTTTTGTAACTATTATTATTTTTTATTATCCTAATACATAAAAATATTTCCTTCATTATTTATAATTATCTCAATACATAAAAATATTTGATAGAAATTATAAAATTTCTAGAAGAGAACAGAGAAAATTAAGTTGTGAATTTCTACCATGTTCATCGAAAATTAATGAGATAATAATGTAAGGTTATTTATAAGTTAAAAGGAGAAAACTATCAGATAAATAATAAAAGTTACTCTTAAAGAATGTTTTAAGTGAATATAGTATAAATTAAAGAAATTAACCTCTGAAAGGAAAATTTTATTGAAGCAACGGAAAATAAAAACTGACTTTTATAATTTTGCTAAGGAAGAAAATGTGATAGGTTGGAAAATTTGAGCCAACTGAAATTAATTCATGTTTAATTCACATTTGATATAAAAGATATACATTTTAAAATATTAGAGAAAAAATAATTGACAAGCTGCCATTTTAACTGGTAGACGTACGAATTTCTCTATAATTTCTATCGAAATATTACTGCAATGTGTCAAATAATTATATTTGAGCCCAAATGAGGGAATCTATTTCTGGAAAAAAGTTTGGCATGACTATTCGGAACATCATAAACGTTAAGATTTCAGGATGTATGATAAATATTAGATAATATTTAGAAATATTTTCTTGGTAATATTTTGTTATCATTTTTTTCATTTTGAGAAAATTTTTTATCATTGCCTCTAAATAATACACTGCTGGACAATTGCTAAGGATGGATAACATTATCATCCATAGCAACCACAAAATGAAAGGAAGCAAAATGTGGAAAATTAGAATAAGTGCAGGATGTATTAAGAAGAAGTATGCGTATGCAAATTTTTTTTCCACGTCTGTTCACCACGTGATAACGTTCATAAGAGCTTTAAAAGTTTTGACGCGTGTGGACAGTTGTTGTTTCAAGTCAAAGTTTTACAGGAAAGATTTAATAGACGAACTTGAAATTTTTGGCATGTCTTCCCGACATCACTTAGATGATTTTATGCATGGCCGAATTATTGGAAAGATCGAAGAAGGGCAAAAAATAACAGATGTTGCCAGGGAGTTTTCATCACATCGCTCACAGCGTTGTTTCATGGCTGTGGAAGTCATTTAAAACTACTGATATGTGTAGTAGGTGGCACGGGGGAAGTACGTTGCCTTAGAAGTACGACGCCTGCAGAAGACAGATATATCGTCCTATCAGCAAAAAGGAACAGGCGCACCACAGCTCAGCAGGTAGCAAATCAGTTTCTTGCTGCCCCAGGAAAGAAGATCTTCTGAAAAACTGTTACCGGACGTTTGAGTGGAGGAGGAATATACGCCCGCAGACCTGTTGTGTTGTCCCATTGACCAGACAGCACCGACCAAACGCCCGTGTGCAATGGTGTCGTGAGCATCGCAATTGGACTGAATAGGACTGGGCATGCGTACTATTCTCAGATGAGAGTAGGTTCAGTCTGTCATCGGATTGTAGACGCCAACTCATCTGGTGCGAGAGTGGTACAGCTTATCGTCCAGAAAATATCCAGGAAAGGGACCGATATCCGACATGCAGAGTCATGGTGTAGGCCGGCATCATGACCAATGGTCGCACGCAACTACATGTGGTAGCGAATGGGACTATGACGGGCCAACGATTTATCAATGAAGTTCTACTTCCTCATGTTCGTCTTTTCCGTGGTGCTGTCGGTGATAAACTTGTTTTTATGGTCGACAACTCAACATGTCATCGAACACTCGCTGTTCAGGATTGTGTTGACAGCGAAGGTATTCAACGCATCGTATGGCCATCACGTTCTTCAAATCTAAAATCCATTGAAAATGTGTAGGATGCTTTGGGGAGGCAAGTTGCTGGTCGAAACTATCCTCCAAGAACACCCTCATCCGTGCACTCCCAGAGGAATGGGATAAATTGCCTCAACAGCTGCTGGATAATGTTGTGCAAAGTATGATACGACGTGTGGAATGTTGCATCACACTCCACGGTGGAAATATCCCATACTGATTCTATTTTTCAAGGTGCCTGCTGACTTTTAGATGCATTGTTCCATTTTTCCGTATGCAGTATCAAATGAACTTGTTTTTCTTTCAGATGTTTCATAGCTTTTGTACTTTCCAGAACAATAAATATTCTTTTATCTGATGTCTGAACAGTGTGGCAACTATATTTTATCCTACTAGGCCTCATGTCTCGCTTAATGTTATGCTACATTGCAATTTGTGATCCGTCCTTAGCAATTGTCCAGCAGTGTAATAGTTAATACTAACAAAGAATATGATAATATTAATGAGCTCAAAATTATGATTGTAATTTAATCAAGAAGTGCATTTAAAAAGATTAATTTAAATGAAGTTCTTAATATTGTTCATAAGCAAATATGCTTTTAATTTACCCAAATAGTTATCATAAAATAAATGTTTGTTAATGTTCATAAAATGTTATTATTGAAACTACTATTGTTTGAAATCACGAAGTGAAATAATTTATGAAAAAATGATTTTATGTAATAGAGTAAAAGGTATTATTTATTTGTTTTTGTTTCTAAGTCTGAAAATGTGTTTCGACTAAATTTTATTTTCAATCGAGAAATTTGATTCTGACTACCTTTATTAATTTCATCTTCACTAATTAAGTATCATTGCTGTGTAAATGATTCGGTGTATGTTTTCTGTTATACATTTATTTTGAATCACTGTGATCTTAGATGTTTTTTTTATAATCCTTTTAAATTTACATCCATTAATGGAGTTCGAATATTTGAATTTGATATTTGAGATTTTCTCAAATTCCTTTCCTGTGTTTAAATTTTAAAAGATGATAATGGCTAAGAAAGAATGAAAAAATAAATTCTTAGAAGAACAATATTCATGTCTATAACACTTTTATGATTATCTAACTTATTTTTACCTAAGGCCATTTGTATTTAAATAAATTTCAAAGTAAAATAAATAACTGGAATATTATTCATTCCACATTATCCTAAATGGACCCATTAATTTAATTGCTTATCTGATATTCATAACTTCAAACACAATGTGAATTGTAAATTACAGAATTACACATTTTAAAATTCATTTACAATTTGTATAGTATCAGGTAATCAAATATGCTTCGAAGCATGTCATTTTGGACTTGTAGTTTAAGTTTTTCAGAATAAAAGATTATTGGTTAATTTATAAGACTGTGATGCAGGTTGACGGAATAGATTCCTGTTTCAGTTTTATAAAAAGAAAATGTAACACAAAATGAGAATTTGAGGAAATATGTGGGTTGTTATCTATGAAAATTTTGCTTGAAATGATATATGTGCTGTATTTGGAAATTTCTTCTTTTTATTTTCAACATTTAAACTCTTTTCTATGCATTGTCAATTCCGAAAATTCAATTTTAATCCATGGCTTAAACTATTAAGGTTATGCATTAGTGCAATATCGTCATTAATACTGAATTATTAGGTAGTTCGATTTTCACATAGTTAGGTCCCCATGTCTGTATAATGTATATATTTGATGATTATTTTCTCAAAGTGTTTGAACTAAGTTCAATACTATTTATTAATTTAAGAATTTGCACTTTGATGGGAAAATGTTAGAAAAATATAATAGTATTGAATTTAAAGAAAAGGATCTGAGAATTTTATAAGATTATATAATGATAAGAGGAAAATGTTTGAAGTACTACTCTATAATCTAAATTGATATAAAACATTGCGATTTTCTTTTTAAGTGAAAAGCTACATACTGTTGCTTTACAGGTCATCATAAATTTGGTTTGAGAATTTAAAAAATAAGTTAATTTTTCTTTTAATAATTCATTGGAAAACTGGAACTATAAAAACATTCTAATGGGGAGATGAAGCTCTATTTTATGTGAGAAGAGGAAAATTTAGTTTCTATTTAATGAAGATTCCAAGCCTATTAAAAAGGTTTCTTAAGTTTATTCTAATATGTACGTTTTCAAAAGGTAGTTTTGTTTCTAAAGAATTTTGCAATAAAAATTAAATTTAATAAGTCAAAAATTTGAGTTCTATTTTGTTAATTAAATGTATCACTGTCTGCATTTCTACAAATTGTTTTTATTCTTAATGAATAAAATATATGTTAAACTTTTTTCCTATGCTGAAATTATAATCTTTAAAGACTTCATGATTTATAGGATTTAGTATTATGATTTATCATTTATTCATACTATTAAGTCATATAAATGAATCCTGAATGACTTCATGATTTATTTATCTGATTTAATAGTATAAATTTGTTCTTGATTTATAGAATTGATGTTAAAAACATATGAGATCTCATTTACCATTTAGTAATATTAGATACTTTCATAATAATAAAAGTGTGGGAAGTTTATATATTGGAATCTGGTTGTTATTCCTTTCTTTTGCTGTGAAGAATAGTTATAATATTCCCCTCATAAATACTGTAATGAGCATGCTGATGCCAAAGTGTACTTTTCAGATTAACTTTAATATAAGAATCTTGAAACTTATACATTCAATGATTTTATCGTTAAGAAAAACGAATTGGAATGACATATTAGTTGTATTGCTTCGAATGTTTTAAAATATCAATCACGTTTTGCACAGTAATAATCTCTTTCAACTATTTATATATCTATATTATTTATTTATATATATAAAATTGTAAAATAAATATTTGTGAAACACTCAATGCAGGAAAACTTTGCATAATATCAAGATATAAATTTGTAAATCTTTCTTTATATTAAGAAATTATTTAATTACATAAATCTTAAAAATAGATTTACAAGATAAAGTTAAATTCAATGAATTATTTTGTTTGTCATCAGGTATTTTTTATTAATTTGTTTTGAAGATTTATAATATTGTAACAATGTCTTAGAAAATATCTTTATAAACAAAAATACAGGATGGAAGACACCACTTTTATGCATCTGATACCATTTTTACGCTTAATTTAATCGGAAAAATTAATCCCTTTCACCATGAATTAAAATATAGCAAAAACAAATACGAATTTTTATGCCTAGCTAATCTTTTAACTAAAGAACAATAATTTATTGCATTTTCTACATAAACTGGTTGTTACAATAGTTTTATTATGCGTAAAATTAAACTTTATTCTCTATATTATATTTTTATAGTTTAAGCGTTATGATCAAGATAATAACGAATATAGCTTGAGAGACAATGAAATTATTGAAAAACTATTTTATATATTGCTATATTAAGAAAAATATTTTAGACATTATCATAAATAATATTGTATGTATCTACAAGTAAATGTATCAGTGTTTATAACATTTTGCATAAATGCATCTTTTTAATATAATTTTTCTAAATTTATTTTGTTTTGTTTAATAATATATTATATTGTATTTCTTTTAAAAGATTACATATTAACATTTAAAATGTATTATAAATTTACTAAAGAATTGTTTAAAACTATTTACTGTATTTTAATAAGTTTCTTGAACTATTTTTAAAATATATTTTAAAATAAATGTACAATCAGTAAAATATAAAGTATAAATTATTCATATAATACAAAATGATCAATAAATATTTATATAAGGATGATTAACTTTGGGTTGTGTGCACCTCATACATATATGTAACACAAACAGAAAAATATAAATTAAAGAATATTTTGAAAATGAGCTAAAATGAGATATTAATGCACGGAAATAATTAATTTTAGTATTAACTTTAACTCAATAAATTCTTACCAGTAATTAGGAATTTCACACACACATATTTTTCAAATGTATATATTTACCAAATACTATTATTCATAAAGTGGAGAATATATTCATTGAAATTGTGAGTCTTCAGTCAAAAAAATTAAATATTTATTAAAACTTTCTGATTTCATAGTTAATATATAACAAATTTGGCTTAAAAATTTTAAAATATTGTGAAACATGTAACAATTATAAGGCATATATAAATAAATAGATTGATGACGTAATTTATTTGGTAAGGATTCGCTAGATACCTTTTAAATATTAATTATAGAAACTTCTTTTCATAGATAATCAGTAATGTTTATGTTGTTCGAAAAAAATTGAAGACTTCTAAGGAAAGTAACCAATAAATGTTCTTTTTACATGAAAAATGCAGTATCAATTTAAGTTTTGTTATCATGCATTATTCCAAAATGCAAAATGTACCAATAAGTTAAATGTCTGATTACTTTGAATACACACTTTAATATATGATTACAACTCGATAAAAATGTAACAATCAATTCGTGAATAGCATTAACTTAACATAAAAAAATTTGTGGAAATATGCTGCCTAAAAATCAAGCTACGGCAAGAAAATTATGATGCAAAAATATTTGAATTACTTTTAAGCCAAATTTGTTGAAGCTATTAAATGAATGAAGTTTTATATAAAAGATAACAAAATTTGAGGGTTAATTTAATGATAAAAAGCTATACATGAAAATAAAGAGTATTATAAATGTTTTATTAAAGAAACAAGGAAATTCAATATTTTGGAATATATCACAATCAACAGATTCTTATAATTTCACAACTTTTTAAAAACGATTGTTAATTCACATATTTATGCATTTATTTTAATTACATACAGCAGTTTCTTTCTTCAGAGATAGTCTCGTTTTCACTCACTTTAGTCAGTTTCCTAAATTATATTTTAAATATGAAATTTTCCCTTTGATATTTAAATAATTAGCATATCTAGAAAAAAATCAAAAAGAAATAGACACATGAGTAATGAATGCTAAAGAACTACATATGTATATTTATTTTATATGCATTTTTAACTACATATATGCTTATATAACAAACGATGTGTTTATATAACATTATTTATATGTTTTTACGCAAACATCTAATAAATATACAATTCCATTTTTACATACTAAATATTAGGAAATTAATAATTAAAATCATAGAAAATGTTAATCACAAATTTTTATCATTAATGGTTTTTTAAGTTATGATTTGCACTTCCTTTCAATAAATTCAGATTAAAAATTTGCTTAAAAGTAAGTGTACAAAAATTTAAGAACAGTTTATTTTGCTGATGTATTTTTGGATTCACTAAAACTTACGCGGAAATATGTAAGAAGATATGTATATAGCAAAATATATATGAAGAAGAGCTAAAATTAAAAATGTTTCTGTATATATATATTTAAAATTATTGTGTAATAAAAAGAACAGCATTCAATAATAGAAGCAACATGAAGCAAAATCATTTTCAAAAATTTATTCATAAAGTTAAATTTATTTATATAATTTAATGGGATTTTATAAACGTCAAAAATATTAAAATTCAAATGATTACGAAAATAGTACTTTTTCTGAAACTCTAGAAAACTCTGATACTCAAACTTTGATAATAATTTTATTAAATTTTAAATAAATTCTATTCCAAGGCATAACATATTTTAGTATATTTTATGGATGTTAATGAAACAATGACTTATAAGTTTAAGTAATAAGGACAATTTACTATTTGTACTGAGAGTAAATTAGAGCTTCGTAAGATCTATTTCATTTTATGAATTCTTTTATAAGATTGTTTGTTTTATTAAATTTAAGTCAATAAAATGATTTTAAATTCCTTAACATTTCCTAATTAAATAATATGGAATTCTAACTCAAATAATATGAAATTTTTCTTTAGAATTTGGTAGTTAAAGTTATGAAGATACTATCATACACTTTCTCGAGTTAGATTTGAATTACTACTTTTTAACGTATTAAACAAAAGAGAACAGTTACTGAATAAGTAAAAATTGTAAATTTTATTTGTGTGTAAGACAATGGGATAAATAATGGCTATATATCACTGCAATTCATTTAAGCAAATGTCATAATCAATCATAATTGAAAATGTTAAAGAGAAGTAAGATATCTACAGGAAAATGATATTCAAAATATTTTTTAACGATTTTTATTAATTACTGCCTGAAAATCTTAGAATAATTAAATATATTTATCGTAATTATCCTTAATGATAATGACAAATTATTGTAAAATACCAAAATACCAAATATGCAGACTAAAAATTATGGAAAAATTTTATGATAATATATTTTGATAATATAATAAATCTTAAAATATATGTTGTAACACACACACACATTACAATTATTTCCATGAAAATATTTGTACAATGTATCTTCTGTCATCATGTTGAATCAATTAAAATAATAAAAGTTATTAATTTTTAAATTTTTTTAAAGATATTAAGGTTAAATTAATTAAGAAAATATTTTTCAGTCATAATTAATTTATGTGACATATTTTTACTTCAGTTTCACTAAGAATATGTTAAATATATCATACAAAACCATCGTGAAATCAAATATTAAAAATATTTTTTTAATTTTTAAGTTTGCAATAAGTTTCAATTACAAGTGGAAAATATATGCACTTGTAATTATATGTATCTTTATAATCGGAATCATACTTTTGTCTTGTTTTGTTCACTTAAAATATTTCAATTAGAGGATCTTTTGTAATACAGAAAGTAATAATAAGTATTGAATCATTGATGTTGAAAGGAAAATATTTCTATTATTATATTAAATTAAATACATGAATTATAATTAACATATAAAAGAAAACAATTGTAAATTAAGATTGGATTTATCACTATTAAATGCAATAATTGAAATCATTATATTATCAAAATCAATAAGAAAGCATAAGCTACTCAAACATTAAAATTTATATTGCATTATTTCATGGCATAATATTTTAACAACAAAATTAGATAAATTATTATACAAAATTTCATTAAAATAAATTACAAACTTGACTTAATATGATTGCCTCCAGTTAGGCATTAATAATCTAAATAAATATCCCAGCGAAAGACAATCAAAATTCCAAGAATAATAAATTATTTCTTGTCAGCACAAATATTGAAAATATATAAATGAAAGTCAAATGTAAAGTTAAAATTATATGTAAATTGTGAGGAAGCTAATATTTAATCATAATTAGTTTTAAAGTTAAAGCTAACAATATAACAACTTAATATAAATTCAATTTTAACACCGACTCATGATTTGCTTAAATTTGTTCTTTCTTTCAAAAATTATTTGGAAATAACATTTATTTCAAGAAAATAACTTTAATTAAATCAATTTTTTTTATTTTCAATGAGACAGTACTTATAGTACTTACATTAATTTTCAATTTTCATTCGACTGGAATTAAAAGAAAGAAGTTCTTAAGATGGACATTGATGATTCAGATAATGAAACAAGAGGGATTTGGCATTTATCTCAGTATAATTAATTGAATTTCACTCCTTTTGTATTCTGTTTTCGGAGACTGGATTTAGAAATCTGTATTCATTGAAGTTTCGATTGGAAATGTCAAGGACTTGAATTTAATTTAAAACATTCAAATTTCTTTTTTTAAATACTAACAAGCAAGCATTTCAGAAGTATTTTCTGAAAGATTAAAACATCTGATGTGCGTGGGTGAAAATACTTTATTTTTTATTTAAGTGCTGTTCATAAGAATAATATCATTTAAATGTTTTTGCCTTATTATTACGGATATTTATTTTGCCACAAATAAGCAATCAGTTAAATATTATTAAGAAATACTTGCGTAAGTATCAATTGAATTCATGCATAATTAAACAGAGGAATTTGTTGATTAGATTACGATTAAAATGTACTGATATGATATTTTATTAAGTGAAATCACCTGCGAATATTTTATATATAGATGCATTGTAAAAAATAGCTATAGAAGATGATATAGTCTTTATAGCTATTTTTATATAAATATTTTATGTGTATAGCTTTTTTTAGAAAAATAGTTATAAAGTCTGCTAGAATCTAAATTTAGTTATATTTACTTTGTTAAAAATATCAATGGAAGAAAACAAGTTGTTTTTAAATATATGATTGGAGGGAAATATTTTTGCTAAAACACAAATAAAAATATATTTATAAAAATCATACTATTTTTTTGTAGTTTAAAATACTATAAATTACGCATTACTTCATAAATTTTAAATAAATTCCATTATTATTAATCAGTACTTTGCAGTGAAACATAAATATTTTCTCGTTTGTGCTGCAAAATTAGATCAGCAACAGATTGAAAATTTGGGATTCAAAAATTCTAATAGAAAAATTAAAAAAAAAAATACATTTGCATTTTGGAAATATAGAATTTCCACAGAAAGCTATAAAAATCTGTCTAGTAAATAAAATTTTTTATTTACATTCGAAATAAAATTATTTGTGTTTATTCATTCTTAAATATGCTTTCTCAATGTTGAGCTAAAAGCAAAGAGTGTGTCTTAAAAGAAAAACGATATAATGTAAGAGTTGATGTTGAATAGAGTAATAAAATATATTTATGCTTCATAGAAATTAATGCCTCTGAAATTAAATTCAAATAAACAAATTTTGTATATTTTTGTACATAAGGTATTCTGTTATTTGTTTATTGGTAAGAATAATTTACTTTTATGTACTTTTGTATGCTTAAATCAATGACGTGCATTTTAAAATTATCAAATAACTTCAAAGCATTATTTTATTAAAATAACAATTTCTTCAAAATACAGTATTATGTAAGTAAAAAGATATTTTTAATTGCATAATACTGCATTTTAATTAATTATAAAATTAGATTTTATTAATTATAAAATCAATTAATGCAAGAAAACTATTATTAATTCAATAGTAAATTAATATTGTTATAATATAATGAAATAAAATGCAATAAATTAATTAAAATATATTTAAATATGTAATAAGAAAAACATTTGCTAGCCATAAGTATATTAATTTTATTCTATTCATGATGTTTATGAAAATATTTAATTACTTATGAAGAAAGCTATGATTTTCTATCAAAATAAAAGAAAGAGAATATTCCCTTAAAAAAGAAGTCCCAATTGAAGTGGAAAAAATGAGAGAATTGAATTCTAGAAATCAGTAAAATTGAATTTCAGAAATCAAAATGTTTTTTCTGATTCTCTTAACATATCTTTGTTTATAAGTTTTAGAAATCCTGAAGATTTAACAACATTGTTTGCATTTAAATCACTCTTTTATATTTAGAAAAATTTAAGATTCATATGAAAATTTATATGAGGAAAATTAATATTATTTTATGCTCTTGCCATTTTTTAATATTTATTATTTTCTTTCAACGTATTTTTCTATATCAAGCGTTACTGCAAACTTCCTCTTGATTTTAATGAAAAAAATTGATTAATATAAGCATAAAGTAACATTTTTAAAAGTAAAATAATATTCACTATCTCACAATCTTTTGGGTGTCCATCAAAATAAAAAAAATTACAAAGTTCTCCTTTGAGATCTAAAATTCTATAAGAGTTAAAATTAAAGAGAAATAAGTATATTAAGAACATGTTTTACTTAACATTTTGATTCAAGATTTATCAAAGGAATAATAATCTACTGAAAGCTGTATTGCATGATTTCTAAGTGTTTATGTTTTGTTTGTTCTAATGAGTGTGGTATCACTTTTTTATACATTACCTACATATTTCTACAGAGCCCACCTGTCAATTTAGGAAACTGTAAATTTCCTCCGTTACTTAACATAGTCAAGAGAATAGAAAGTGATTTAGTGTCAAAAAGTTTAATTAGTTATTTTCTAATTGTATATCTGCGTTGCTTATTAATAATACAAATGCTTATACGTTTATTTCTAAACATAAGGAAACAAAAAAAATACTATAATTTGGCGTGAAAGTATCTACTTCAAAATTTAGTATATTGATAGTTTTTAGTGAGAGACTGGAAATGAAATCCAAAAAAAAAAAAAATGCCTAAAAACTTAATGCAGAAATGAATACAACATTATTTAAATAAAAATATATCACATGATAAATTTTTATTGATTTAATATGTATTACATCTCATAATAATAAATTTGGCAACCTTGATCACACATGAAAGCTTCACACTGAGCTTTCATACTGTAATAAGGACTGTGACCGAATATTGTAATATTAATTCCAATTCTTCGAAACACTCCGAATTAGAAGTCTGAAGTGTCCTGGTAAGACTTCCAAATTACCACGACGTTACAGCCGCTTAAGTCCAAGAAAGAGTCACTGTATGTATGAAGAATGGGCAATGACTCTTTATACAGCAATCAAAATGAGCCCTATAAGATTGAAGTCTAGTTTTCTTCTTTCACACAAATAATTACTGACATTTCTTGGTGGTTGCATTCCATCGTTCATAAAATTTATCAGCTTCAAGCTCTGAAAAAAATTGTATCAGAAAACTGAGAATTTAAGCACTTTCCTAGATCTTCTAGATGTAAGCTCTTCAAAAATCGCTTTTTATGGTCACTGAAAAGAGTCATTGCTTAAATCTTTATCTATTCAAGATTGGTAATCACATATTTATGATAAACGTTTTTCCGTGTGAAACTACGTGAGAGAAATACATGTCACTGGTAAAAACCTCTTACTGTTGGCAATCTGTTGACGGATTGTCTCGAAAATATTATTTCAAAAGCTTTAATGAGCTTTCGCGACAACTCATCTATAGCTCTGTGCTATTACTGTCCTATAATTATAGTCCAAAAGTGTTTCGATTATTGGGCTAAAATTTCTAGTCATTCTTTTTAGGCATTAGTTTTAGATATTGATTATTTATAATGATAATAATCAATATCTAAAACGAATGCCATACTCTGGGTAACACTATATACGACTCTTGTAAAGAATTAGCGACTTTAATTTGTGAGTATTCATCAGGGAATTAGATGGAAATTTAGATTGCTAATCCCTCACTATCACAATTCCTCACTAAGCAAGTTCGTTGCAATAATTTTAATTTTAATATCTGCAACTCTGAAATACTTATTAAAAAGGAAAGTTCTTTTCTTCATTATAAGTAAAATTTTTAGAAGAATAAATTTAATTTATTGTTAATCTGCAAGATAAAACAACAGTTTCTTTAAATAGTTTCTAATAGTTAATTATTTTTCAGGAGATGTGTTTTAACTTTAGTTCTCTTAACACCAGCTTATTTCTTCGATGTGTTTATATAGGAAATTAAGAAAATTTATTAAATTTTCTTACAGTTTTGATGTATATTCATTACACACACAACACACATGTATATATACATACAAATCTTAGTATGCATTCGCACTCCACGGGTGATTGTTTTGCCACCCATAAAAGCTATATATTGGTAGAAGAGATGCCGATTTGAAGTATGGCTACGGCTTTTTCGTATTATTTTCATGACTTTTAACTATGTCAGTGTTTTAACTACTATATCTGAGTTCTGAATTTAATGTTTGAAAAAGGGACTTATGACATTCACCTTATTGGATCACGCATGTGATACATGTACATTTTGCAGATGACAGTGATGAGTGTGGATCATTCAGCACATCATCACTAATCATAACACTAAAGACTCAGGTTGTTACGGATTATTCAACATCCACTCGTATTAATCGATGTCGTTTGCATCTTAGAGGAATGTCCCCAAGATTACATTGCTTCATTGAAACTTGACTGAAAACCATAGTTTTTCCACTGCGAATAGTGTGATGAACAACATACATGAATAATAGAATAAAATTATATTGTCTTTACTTATGAATTCCGTTTCTATATGTAACACCAGGATAGTAAGTTTCATGTTTGGAGACATCGTAATAAGCCTCATATACATTCATAACTTCACCTCAGACATATTCTTACAATGCAATGCGCAACAAAAATGGCACACAATTAAAAAATACTATTTATACTTTAATCTAAACTGTTTCCTTGCTTTTTGTTTGTGCTATAGATTTATAGCTAGTTTAAATGTGGTATAAATGCTTGATCAACAAGTGACCCGACTGATACCGCACGCTGCTACAGTAGATCATGTGGGAGCTGTATGAAGTGCTGTACTCCAGGCATACATCGCAAACCTTTCAGGATCTATACCAAAGTAGTGATTATAGCATTTGAAACTGCTGATATTTAATTCATACACTAGGGTCACATTCGAATCTGGAGACACCATGGAGAAAGGATACTGAACACCTACGTTATGCACAGTCACACTGGTCCTGTACCGGGTATTATGGCATGGGAGGTATTGGATATCACTCTCGTACTTTTCTAGTACGAATTGCCGATACTTTTAAACAGCCAGCACTGCAATCTCCGAGGTATTGGAACCAGTTGTCCTTCCTTACCTTCAAGGATTGCCCACAGCCATATTTCAACAGGATAATGTTTGACCACACGTGGCACTCATTGTCCAAGGGTTCTTCGTCAATCGCCAGATTGAATTGCTTTCCTGGATGGCTCGCTCCTTGGATTTTTCGCTGATAGAGAACATGTGTTCCATGGTTCCTCAACGATTGACCCAGATCGGATCCCCAATGCCATACCAGATCAAAATTGACAACGTATGAAAACTGCTTGATCTGCTGCACCCCAAGAATACATCCAAAGTTTCATTGAATCAATGCTTAGGCGTATGGCAGCGGTGACCTCCAGCAATGGTCGCTACTCTGGCTATAGTTTTAGCAGGAACCACATTTCACAGAAGTCTATAAATTTAATCATTTGATACTTGGTCATCATGTTATTTACGAAATAAATTTTGTTGTGATATCCCTTGTTTTTCTTGGTGTTGCAATTTGAGTGTTGAGCAGTGTATTTATTTACTTCATTTAATCTCAAAAATAATTTAAAAGCTTAAAATCATTCTGTATCTTAATGCAATGCGTTTGTTTACGTCTAATGTTGAAATTATGGACAATAGTTGCAATCCAGCAATGGTCGCTACTCTGGCTATAGTTTTAGCAGGAACCACATTTCACAGAAGTCTATAAATTTAATCATTTGATACTTGGTCATCATGTTATTTACGAAATAAATTTTGTTGTGATATCCCTTGTCTTTCTTGGTGTTGCAATTTGAGTGTTGAGCAGTGTATTTATTTACTTCATTTAATCTCAAAAATAATTTAAAAGCTTAAAATCATTCTGTATCTTATCGCAATGAGTTTGTTTACGTCTAATGTTGAAATTATGCACAATAGTTGCAATCATATTCGCTCAATTCATTTAACTTTCTCCATATGAGATGTGAAATTATGTTTTCCGATAATAATTACACAATATTCAATAATAATAATATATAGAAAAATTTTTAATACTAAGAAAATTGTTATCGTAAAGTAACATTAAATTACTTAGTCAGAAAATAATCTTCGTTTTTCAAATTTTCAAAAAGCACAGTTTAAAAGTTTTGCTTATATCTTACTGCGCGAAATTATCCATATATTTATGCTTTGATAAATGATTTAGTAATGTTTGTAAGGAAAAATTATTGAAAACTTTGAGTCAAAATTTACTACCCAGTAGCAGGAAAAATTGTTAATTCATTAAGTTGTAAATGAAACAATTTACATTATGAGTTATTTTACGAATGCTTTTATAGAAAACGCTTAGAAGTTTTGAAACAATTCTCATACATAATACGTCAAGAAACATTCGCGCAATGACATTGTAAATTAATTTCTCGCAATTTATTTTGAAAGTAATTTCTATATGTACAACCATATTTGTCCACAAATTAAAGTAAAATTGAAAGTCTTCAAAATGGTTTACTTAAGTGATATTTTGTAATACTAAAATTTATCTTATCAATCAATGCATTGGATTTTCACTAAGAATTTTATCACAATTTTGAAATTAGAATATTTAAATCCTATTTCAAGAAACGGTTATTTTATAAGAGTAAATAATCTTATAAAATAGTATAGCTTTCAAACATTATAGGAAAAATTATTTTTTAAATCTGTTTACAAAGCATTTAGTGTGGAAGACTATAAAATGCAAAACATTTTCCTTTTTGCATGAAAAAATGTGACAACACTTAAGAATACTGTGCAAAAATTTCGATAGAAGAAGAGAGTAAAATAACATGACATTTTTTTAGCAGCTAAAAAATGTGAATTTTATGTCATGTAACTTATGGAAAAATTTTAATGATTTTTTTGCAAGATTTTGAATATTAATATTTTGGTAAATTATTAAATTTTCCTCAAATTTGATAAAATATTTTTGCAAACATTTAATGAAAATGGTGGTCATGAAAGAAGGTAAAAATTGTTATTGATTGCTGGAAATAATTTATTTGAGTATATATATTAAAGATTCATTTTATTAGCTTAACTTCTTAACTACACATGAATTTCCTTGAAAGTCCTAATTCAAGAGAAAATATTTGAAATATTATTTTGAAAATCAAATTTCAATTATTCTCTCTTGCGAAATTTTCCATTTGCTTTCCTTGAATTAATTTTCCTACTTAATATATTATTTCATTGGAGTTTTTTTCTTCATATTAAGCAAGGAAAACTAATCTTTAAATAATGAATGTTTCCTCTGCTTGTGAAATATTGCAGTGAAATTTTTTTCTTAACCCATTTTTATTTACTATCTTCAACCTACTGTCAAAAGTAATATCTTACAAGAATAAATCTCACTATCTATTATTTTTTTACACAAAAACTTAAAACTTAAATTTTATTTAAAACTTAATAAAAACTTAAATTTTATTTTTTTATAATGATGAAATTTGAAACTAGGGCAGCATTAAATAAAAAGAAATTTCTTTAAATATTTTTGAACAAATTCAAGTAAATAAAAGTTTATACTTTTAAAATATCTTGAATTTATAATCAGGTTGCTTGAGTAATTAACATTTCTGTATCTGAAAATCTTCCTTTTGCATTATTATGGGTTTAATATGTATATAATTATAACAATTAAAATTACGGTTTACGTGATCATTTATGAAAATTAGAAGGGGTGAGCAACAAGGTTCTATATTAGCCACTAAAATTTTTTGAATAGCTTTCTAATTTTAATTGCAACAAATCATATATTTTAATCCAAAATTTTCCTCTATATTATAACTAAGATTTAATCGTGAATTGTTATGCAAATAAAAATAAAAATAAAGGAATATTAGACCTACTTTTGATATTCTTGAAACCCAAGGGATTGGATATTCTAATATTTTTTACCTTAACCATCATATAATGAGTAAAATTGTTAGATCTCCATAAGGGGCCTATTGGGGACAAAATTTTAATGTGGTTCTTCGAAAAATTATAAATTCATATATCCAATATTGGAGTCATACCCATAAACTTTTTTTTTTAGCCTTGAACAGTGTAACACAAGCTATTTATTTAACATTAGAACACTATGTTTTAGATTAATAATTAATTTCTAATATATATATATGTATATATAATATACACACATACACACACACACACACACACACACACACACACACACACACACACACACACACACACACACACACACACACACACACACACACACACACACACACACACATACACACACACACACACACACACACACACACACATGCACACACACACACACACACACGTATGTGTGTAGGTGTGTAAAATAATATATCTTTTATGGACAGCAAGACAATTTTTGAGAAGGAAAATTAAAACAAGTGTACAGCTTGTGCTTAAAACTAATTAAAAACTGATAAAATACGTTTTAGATTTAAATGCTTCATTTTTTCTCATTTACTACGTTATTTAAAAGAAATCATTTTAAGTTCTAGAAATTGAATTGAAAACAATTTTATTACTAGAAATGGGAATTCCAACTTTTATGTTATTATATATTCGACCTCCGAAAATATCATAGTGTAAAATGATATTTGATCCAACATTTGAGGCATATATTTTAAGACTGTGACACATAAATATGTTATCTAAATGCTTGGACTCACATGAGATTAAAAAAAAAGTACTTACACCGCTAATGAAGCGATTCGAAATTTTATTTTTGTGCTTAGATGTCATTCTGTGTCACATGTCAAACTTTATTCTGTCACTTACTTGATCAGAAAACTTTCCCAAAATTTCTGACGAAGTCATTTATCTTCTGGACGAAAAGCAATTTATATAGTAGATCCATCAAAAATAAGATACATGTTTAGATAGTTTTTCCGAAAGGCTTAGAATATAAGACAAACTTTAAATTTTCAAGAAAAATGCAACTTTTGCTTAATTACTGGAGAATTATCTACTATATTTTTAAATTAAATGCAAATATAGCAATCAATTCAAAAAATACTTCGTTTTTACTAAATTAAATGCAGTGTTTATGTTATGTGTTTAATTATTTAAGCAATTAAAATAATTTTATTTAATATAAAATAACGATGAAGTCTTCTACTTTGATTAATAAATAAAAGTTATTAAAGTTACCTATTTAGAATTTATTTGAATAAAATTTAATTTTTTACTATATGTAACTAATGTATCTTCAGATTTTAAAAATTTCCCTTATTTATTATCTATAAAATTGTACAATAAATGCGACTGTATATTTACGATTACAAATTTCACAAACTATTTATTTCTAAAGGAAAAGTCATATTACTATATAAAAATCAATATTAATCTTAGAATTTCTGTTACTTAGTATAAATTTATTTTAAATTGTATAGAAGTTTATTTCTAATGTGAAGCTTTGAAAAACGACTTTAATTAGAGCCCATTTCAAAACATTTTTGATAATAATTTAATGTATAGATTCAATTATATATATTTCATATAAATCAATTTGATTGACTCTAAATTAGGACTCTAGTATATTCAATCTTTAATACATGTTAAGATATATTAAGCCTAAGAACTGAAAAAGTACCTGCCACCATACATTTGATTATTTCTGAAAACTAGCTTAATAACAAGTAGTTCCGAATGAGATTAACCATATTTTAATTTCATTTTGAAAAAAAAGTGTGCAGTTGAAATAAGAAAGAAGCCGTAAAAAAGTTAAAATTTTAGCCAAGTACTTGGTGGCCATTACATTATTTCAAAAATCGTACGGGTGATGGAAACTATGCAAAGATATTTGGTGGTCTAACACCTGGAAAGTAACGTATGAATTTTTGTAAACGATGAGGCCAACAATGCTGAAAATATAGTCTGCCAAAATAATGTATGTCATACTTTTCAGACGTAATTAACGGGTTAAAACCACTAACGGGAATATACAGCTAGAGCAGTTGTAGCAAACAGACATTTACTAAATGCCTTTTAGAAATTTTACAAGTGAATGCCTCAGGACATATGTTCCATCTGAATAACAACTCATCTTATTCAATCCATACAGACATTTAAGGTTTTGGACAAAATATCAATATAATAGAATACTAAACTATTTATATGTGATCTTCAAATATATCTAAGTATGATATATAAGAATTTTTGCTATTTTATAAACTAAAAATGCTCTTATGTGAACATCCATTTCATTCCGAAAGTGAGATTGATTGAACTATAAAAGAAATTTTTATAGGTATTCAAAGGCGAATAGTTTAAAGCAGATAATATTTACAAAATGTCTTTCGTAAGATTAATTTGAACTCTTGAGAAATGTCATACATATAACTTCAAAAACCTAAGCATATCTCAAATATTTCAAAACATAGTATAAATAATTTATAAGTATATTATAAGTATGTTTTAGTATAGTATAAATATTTTATAATAAGCTTCCAAGATAAAGAGTTAGTTAAATTATGATGGGAACATAAAGGAAATAAAAAATAATTTTAGAAAGTTTCATGAAAAAAATATATTGAAAATAAGGTAGTAAGAATCACATTGTCCTTATGCTCACTTTTTCTCAAATGAAGAGTAAGTCTCATAAAAATAGAAGAGAAAAAGTAAGAAATATAATAGTAAAATTAAATATAATTTTAATTCTTTTTTATTTTCACTTTTATTCACACTGTTTTATTTACTTTTCATTAAAATGTCTCGAATTAAATGCAAAGGTATTCAGATATTTAAAATACACTGGGGATAGTGAGAGAGAATTTATTTTTTCTTAGGTTTAATACAACTTCAAGCTATTTATTCTAATTTCAAAACAACAGAAAATTAATTAGAAACCATTTTAGCCTCTCATATAAATATTGATGAATAATATAATATATAGATATCGTATCTCTTAAGTGTCATACCTATATCACTTAAGAGTATATAATAACAATAATTCGGAAATAAAATCGTTCAAATTTTGAAAATTTAACATTAAAGTAGGATTTAAAGAACTGGTCTTAAGAAATAAAGCAACAGTTTTTCTTACAAGGTATTTTAATACATTTATTATTTAAGTACTTATATACATATTTTCTTAAAGACTATTTTTTTAAACAATTTCATATTACTCTTAGTATTTGGAGACAGGGTATAAAGTATTAATTTATTTTCCATAAAACTTTGATGAATCTCTTCAGAATGTATAAGAAGTAAATATATTTACTTGTAGAATAAAAGTGTGTACTTTTGCATTAGAAATTGACCTTCGACTTAAAATATGCATAAAAATTATTTAAACTTAGACACACTTGAAGACAATCTCTTAAATTAATAAAGGGGATGTTACTCTCATTAATTATAAATATTTATATTTTAAATAAAATTTTAAAATTAATACATTTTTACTTAATCTTTAGAGCTATTACAGTATAAATATTTGCTTTTGAATCGTTTTTGAAAAACTGCTTCAGTCTTGAAACTCTGGAAGAGCTGCAGAAATGAAATTTATATTCTAAATTTTAACTTCATATTAATTTATCCCTTTTACTTCAATAATTTACATTAAGATTAAAGATTTATTGTAATTGTATTTTTCAGTTTCACTTCAAATATCTCCTAATGTAATGCATATTTAATTGTTGTTGCACTTTTAGATAATTTTTTCTTATTTGGGATTTGAATACCTTTTGTGAATTTTTCTGATTATATAATCATTCTTTCATCATTTTCTTCATTAATTCTTATTTATAATCTAATTATTTAAGGTAATTTATTTAAAATGTTTGTAGAGTATTTGTTAAAAGCAATATAAAAAATTGTATGTGATAGTTTTTATTGGTAAAGAAATTACATTTTATTTCTGAAATATACACCTTCAGTGAAAATGAAATGATAGTTTTACCTAAACAATAGTTAATTGTCTCAGAAGAATTATTTAACTTGAGTTAATCTAATAAGAATTTTTTATGCTTTGTTATTTTATATACATATCTATTTTGTTTATAAACATGCTAATTAAAAAAGTGATAAAGATATCAAGTATAGACCTCGCTCTAATTTTTTAGTGAAATGTATTAGGTTTCCTTATTAAAATTTTCTTTCTAAAAACTCTCACTCCTATGTCAACTTTTGTCAAAAATCAAAATATGGTATTAAATTTATCTTCCACTTTATCGCTTTCTCTTAAAACTCCTATGTCAGAATTTGAAATAAATCGCAATTTATTTTTGAAATGTTATACCGCATTTCAACGAAACTGAATGGTTTTAATATCTAAGCTCTAATACCTTTATTTGGAATAACAATCAAAAACGCCAATATATGTTTAGAAAGTTTTGTATTATTATAAAAAATACAGAATGAAAATGACATTTTACTTTAAAACTAACATGCAGAAGTCAGCTTATGAAACGTGGGTAATGAAACTATTTTTTCATTAAAAACTTGCGATGATTATCTTTTCTTTAATAGCGATAAGTGATGTATTCAAGCTGATTAAATAAAATAGGGTCACTTAAAATATATGCCGCTTTAAAGTAGATTATCATGTAAGCAAGTCATAATTTAAAAAAAAATTTAAATTTTGCACTGATTGAAAAATAATAGGAATTTTGAAGATTTTCAAGCGTTCTGAGCATATTTGGAGTATTTTACAATTAAATCGATACATTAAGGGAATTTTTTATAACTACTACAACTGAATGATGAGATCACAGAAAATCTAAAATTAAGAGTAAATAATGAGTTGAATTGTGACAAGGAAAATTAAAGTGCAATGCTCAAGGCCAATCAGGAAAAGAAATATTGGCCAATTCAGTAATTAACAAAACTCAAAATTTATATAGAATTACAATTCATAGCAAATAAGAAAATTAAAAGAGATAAATAAATTTGAGTATCGTGATTACATTCTTTGATTGGAAAACAATTAGAATAGGATACATGATTCAAATCTGCTAGTACTAAACTTCTTAGTACTAACAGCAAACGTCAGTACTCAGAATTATTACATAAAAGAAAATACAAAAAAGAAAATATACGAATGCATTCGAAGGTGTTACATGTAATATAAAATCAATTTGAATCATTTTACATAGCATTAAATGCCTTGTAAAATCTTTTCCAAATAACAAATAAATTGTAAACAAAAGTTTTAATGAGTTTTTTAAATTCTGTTCCATGATAGAGCTTTGAAAACAGTAAGAACAGATAAAACTTGAGTGTATAACGATAGAGATACACAACCATGCTCAATTACTTAAAGTAAAATTGTTGAAATTTCGTAACTGAAAGTTAGAGTTTATTAATAGTAACATTCGTCAAATTTCAGAAAATATATTTGTCATACAGTACTACTTTTCTTTATTTATATATTGTCATGCACGCAGTAAGTAATGTAAACCTCTAAAATGTATCTAAAATTTTGTTTACTAACATTATAGACATACATAATATATTTTCTTTATTGACTGGCATAAAATTTATATGATGAAAATTATTTAAGAGTATTTTATTTCTGATATTGTCAGCAAAAAATACTGTGATTTCTTTCAAATATTTTTACATATAATAACTGTCTAATTAAAGTGCAAACGTATATGCAATTTAAAACACACTTATATGCAACAGCATTTCTAAGAAATTTCAATTGTTTAAAACTATTTAACTCTAATTTTATAAAGGTTATCTTAAAGGATATTTTACGCTAAAAAAACCTCTATATTAGATAATAAATTTTAAACATAAATATAAATAACCTTTTCGAGAATATTTTTGAATATTTTGTGCTTTTGTCAAATAATGTTTTTAATTTAGTATCTATTTTATAGCTTAAAATATTTTTTGAAGTCCTTTTGAAATTCCTTTTCCGAAATATTCATTGGCTTGTGTATTTTTTATTCTTAATCCTTATTTTTTCAGCAATAATAAATTAATTTTGTTGAAGGAAATAATTTTAAGCCCTAAAATTCAACAAATTTGTCTTGCATTAACTAATAGAAGATAAATAATAAAATAAAATATAATTTACCTGATATATAAATTATTATTACAATGAGCAAATGTGTGAAATAATTCACACCATTTTTCTGAAGGAATATCAAGTTAGCAGCAAAATGTATAGTGGCTTAGCCTTCGGATTAACAATTCGTATGTTCGATTCGTAACACAAGTTAGGATGCTTATATTGATTCGGTATTCAATGTAGATTGCCGATCAAATGAGAAAAAAGCATTTGCAAAAAAAGACCGTTATGAGGTAAGCAAAACAAGCTATGAAAGCAAGAAATAATTTTTTTGTGCAGTTCAAAACAACCATTTTATAAGACGTGAATATTACTTGAAAATTTTTTTAGATAACTTCTATTTTCATTATTTACATTTGAATACCAATATGAATATAATTTAGTCGAATAAAAGATTCTGAAGATAAATATATTGATAAAAGGATAAAATATAAGCCCATTCAGGGGAATGCAAAAATAATTATGTAATATTTAATTTTTAATATTTATTAAACTTTCTATCTTAAATAAATAAGTGATATTTTCTTATTTGAAAATTCATAAAAATCTAAATAGGATTTAAAAAATCAATTCTAAAATCTACCAATAATTTATGTTTCAAGCTTAACTATACCGAGAAGCTGTTTGTGAAACATACGCTTTAAGTAAAATTATTAGCATTTACAATTAATCAGAGATATGATTGAAATTACTTTCAAATTCCTGAATTTAAAGAGGGTTCATTTAAGAATAAAACAGCTTAGAGTTATCTAAACGAAATAAACAGAAGGACAGGAATATTTTAGAAGGAAGCTTTAGGGGAGTCCACACTCAGGAGGTTGTAGTGGAAAATAGTATATATATATATATATATATATATATATATATATATATATATATATATATATATATATATATATATATATATATATATATAATGAAACTTCTGAATATATGAATAAAAATATGATTTCTTTACAAATAAGCTGGTTTTCATTTATTTTTAAAGTTGATATATGATGTGTATTAACAGAATAAATGTTCGAAAACAATAACTTATGTGAAGACATCCCACTTTGCATCTTTTTCTGAACTTTTAAGGTTA
The DNA here is from genome assembly GCA_037975125.1 of Latrodectus hesperus. Classification (NCBI taxonomy): domain Eukaryota; kingdom Metazoa; phylum Arthropoda; class Arachnida; order Araneae; family Theridiidae; genus Latrodectus; species Latrodectus hesperus. The sequence goes on along the minus strand of CM075858.1, from coordinate 16,893,655 downwards.
ATGAAATAAATAAATAATCGCTCAAAATGCTTATAACAGATAAACAAAATATAATAGAAAAATTTGAAAAGTATTTTAATTTATTAATAATTATTCAATGAGTGAGTTATTCAATTATACGTGAGTTATTGTTCGCTATGTATATTGCTAGAAATGAGTCAGACCTAAAATAACATAACCAAGTGTACTTGAATATGAATAATATGATAACAAAATGTATGTGTAATTTTGTAGTTAAATAATATTTTCTCAGCACAAAATAACTTTAAATTTTTACCCTTATTTTATATTTATATAGGAGTTAAAAATACAAGTTTTACAATAATAAATATATCGCAGAATTTTTCGTGTTTCACGTAAAAAAAGTAAATGCATAAATACAAGGCAATTTATTGAAATGTAACATTAACTATAATACTAAGCATATTGAAAGGTTTTGATATTTGATCTGATTATAGAGAATAATAAAAGAGGCATAGTTGGAGATTATTTATATAAAACACAAATTATAAGTGTTTTATTAGTAAAATATTTTGATAAAAGTATGCATTTACGCAACTGTTTCTTTTAAATAATATTTATAATTGTTTTAAAGTCTTACGTAGTACAATCTACTTAAACTTTTCAGCTTTCTTTATATAGTTCAGTATTTCAAAATCATTTTCAAGTTAAGACTTTTAAAAGCTTCTCTTCCTAAGTACTCAGGGTAAATTTTTTGCTGTGTTATGAACTTCATTGTCAAACCACATTTTCTATTTGCACTTAACTTTTTTGATGTTTACTTGTAAACTTTCCTATAAAGAAGACATGTATAAAGTATTTCAGTAAGCTCGGCTGAAAATTTTTTGGGGGAAAGATTCTTTGAATTTCGGAAAGTAGAAAATATTTTCACCTTTTGTATCGAAAACTTATAAGAACTTTGCAGAAAACTAATTTAAACTTCTTTTTGAGGCTTTGTATTACTGTTTCTTAAATTGTCCCCACAATATTTTTAAAAATATGCACAAATTTATTATTCATTACTAATTATTTGAATAAATCTTTTAAAAGATTATAACTACAAAATTTTGAAATTGTTATTATTTAGTTAAGAAATCTGAAATACACTTTAAAACGAATCTGGAATAAGCTCTAAGGTGATTCTATTTAAAATAGTATTTTATACTCGTATCCTTTTTTTGTAATTAAGTTTTATAGAAGATATATTGAAATATTTTATTGATAGACCACGAGTTAAATAAGTAATATTTTGATAGTTATAACTAATAAAGAAGTTAAATTGAAATTTTAAATTATCAGAAATTCTTATATACGAAAAATGTATAAGAATATCTGATAATGTAACATTTCAACACTTTTATAATGTTGGTATTAATAAAATATTTAAGTAATCGTATTATAGTTTATAATTCTTATAACTAACTTATTACTAATAAGAAAAATTATTAAATTACTGCTTTGATATATTAAGCATCATTAAAAATGAAATTTATTATTCCTCACAAACGATATACAGTGTTTTGTTGCAGTAATTGATTAACTTTAGAACAATTTTATTTTGAAACCCTCTAACGAGTAAGATAAATATTCATATTATATTTATCTGCAAAAAATCATGAAAAACCAGAATTTGTCACCATTTGAACTAAAATATTCACTAAGAATAACTAAGGGATTCAAATAACAGGGACCAAAAATTATTTATGTGACCTTATAACTTAATCAAGAAATAATATTACGTAGTTTAGTATTTTTAAATTTAAAAATATTAAAAATTAGCATTGGTTACTTTTAGTATGTAGCTGAAATAAAAACTTCAGCTTGTTATTAAATATATGTAAAATATTTAAATGACTTTATTCTTTATTTAAGAAATAATCATTTTATGTATTTAATTTTTTAAACAAATTATAAATATTAAAAATAAACATTGATTACATTTAAAATCAAGCTAAAATAAATGTTTCAAGACAAAAATAAGAATTAAATAGCAATCTATATATAACGAAGCACAGTGATGAGATTTTACAAAATTCATTCAATTTATTGTGTTAGTCCAATGAGTTGATTACTTAAAAAATTGCAATCAATAGAAAATGAAAATCTAAACTTCATACTTGCTTTTCAGATTTAATGAGCTTAATTTATTATAAGATAATTTAGTTATAATTTACGAGCTATCTACTATAACCTTGGTATTTAAGGTTATATTATTAATATGTAATTTTTGGAATCATTAAATTGAGATAAATGAATTCACATTTATGATGATTTAAATAATTATTTAGTAAAAAATAAATTCTCATGACACCACATTTTTTGACACAAAGAATTTATAAAAGAATTTATAAAGAGATTTCTACATTTTTATTTGATTTTTTCGATGTCATTTTAAATCAATTCCTAATTTTATATCTTTTCATATATATTATATCTACTAACAAATCTAATTTAATTGAATTTAACACAGAAATATAATCTTAATTAAATTTTATACATTAAAATAATACAGTTTTTTTATTTAATATGAACAAATAAAGAACATTTTATATTAACACATCAATAATAACGTATCATATATAGTTAGAAAAACTATAAAAAGTAAGAAAATAATGTTTTTTCTATTATATTTTTCGGAGAAAATTTATTTTCAGTGGTTTTTATAGCAACATCACTTCCTAACAATTAATACACTTATCACATTAAAAAAAAACTCTGTTAAATAGAGAAATTTATAAACTTTCAGTCCTGGGAATCACTTAGTAATATAACGCTGTTGTAAAATTATTTTGATTTACAAATTATTTTATTTGAGAAATGACTTTGACGATACAATTACATTTTTAACATATTTGCCTATTAAATAAAATAATAAAATTCACGTGATCTATTTTATTATTGTTTTTTAATTATTATATTTACAAAATTCTCATCTAATTTTTCGATCAAATTTCAGAATTCTTTCTTATTAGTTTTGGTATACATAGTTTAAATATATTTTATGCAACATAGTTTCAAATTACTATAATACTAATACCTGACAATTGTTTTTCTGATAGTGAGTTAACAGCTGAAGCACTTGTATTTGGTTTCTATTTTTAAGGTGCATGTCACAACCTAGAATACAAGAATTTATCTTACATCAAATTAAGGATTTATATTCATTAATTAGAGTAACTGTTTCATTGGAAATTAATTTACTGTTCCATAATTGGAATAATTTTTATTGGGTACTTCATACTATCATTACAAACACTTCAAAAGATTTATTTGCAGCTTAAACATGAACTTTTGGTCTTATTTTATTGTAATATTGTATTGCTTGAAAAAATGTAACCCTGGTAAATAAAATTCATTAACATGTATTTAAGTAAAACATATTTTCAGTATAAAATATTCATATTTTATTCTTTTATTTCTGTGTTAAAATAAAAACTTTTAATACTCTTGTTAAATAATGTGATAAAAATATGTTGAACAATAATAAATTCCAGAGATTATTAAAAAAATATTATATAAAATAGTTTGAGATTTAAATTTTTGATTAATTCTTCTTTGACGTCAAATGTTTTGAAATTTTGTATTTCTCTCTTCCAGCATGTAATTGACTTTAATTCTATATTAATGGATGTTTTTATCAAGAGAATACAATTCAATACTATTTTGGGAACTAAAGATATTTGAAGTATATTATTAAGGCCTTGGTAACGACAAATGAGAATCTCTAAAAATCATAATGAAGTTCATAAATACTGTGCGAATGAAAGTGTGGTACTAATTACCAGATTAAAACAGTCTTATTTATTTTATTTAGTTTGCTGTAGTTCTATACGAACTCATGATTTAATTCACTATCTAGTTCAAATGTAAATATTGATGATCATTATGTACGCAGAACTGATTAAACACTTTGTCGAATCATAATAATCTCCATGCACATTGTACTTAAATTAATTTGTAATAGATTCAAGTAAAAATCATAATTTAAATAAATAAGATAATTTACAAAGAGTGAGGCAACTACTAGCTGTAAAATCTATTCCATTTACACTAAAAGTTTTGGTAAAATAGTAAATTGTGATTAAATTTAATTATAACTAATATAATTTTACTAACAATAACTTAAAGCCAGTTACTAATTGTTACTTAAATAAATCAATAGAGACTTCGTTTTATTGCATTAAACAAAGGGAATTCAATTATATTATAATATTGTGCTTCTCATTTATGTCAAATAACTTGGAAATAAATTTGATGATGAGGAAAAATTTTATAGTCTAGCAAAATATCTTACATAATCAATTGCAAATAAATTTATTAATACGTTCAACAAACAATTTATGTGGCTCACAATACTAGAAAAGCAACAATTTATTATAAAATGCAATTTAATCTATTCATTGTATTTATCAATTCAAAAGCAATGTTTGTCATAAAACATTTATTCTGAATAAAATGTATTTCATAATTTGCAGGATTATTTTGATCGATAATATACTTATATTTACTTATTCATTACAGTAAAATTTAGCTTTTAATTTTTTATGGAAAATATGCATCGTATTTTAACTGCATATGGTAATTGCGATATACTGAAAAAAATTGTTTTTAGTGTTCACTACTAATATAATTCAAATTCAATGAACTAAATTCCTTCAAAATTAAATATCTTTAAAAGTTCATGGATCTATTTTGCATTACAAAATTACTAATAAATTCTATGCAAACATCTATGTTGATTTTTTGGATGACTGTGATGACATATCAACAAACATAAAATTACTATTATTTTAATATTTTTTATTTATTTTTTAACTTGGAATTTAAATTTTTTTCATAATGACCTTTGCTTTTTTTGTTAAAAATTGAAACAAATAATAAAAAAAGTTTTTTAAGTATTTTAGAATAAAATTCTTCTCCTTCAATTGAGTTTTTACAATGTGAACGTTACAATTATATTTTAACAAATGTTTAAATGCAATTAGAAATAAAAATATGTTGGCTTAAATATATTGAAAGAAACATTTAGATGCTAATTTTTTTGTGTTTTAAGTAAGTTAAATGATGATTATACTTATATACACTGCTCAAAACAATTAAAGGAAATTGTAAGTTTTACATAAAATAAAGATATAAACGAATTTTTTTTGCTGAAAATGGAAGAAGAGAATCACAAATTAAAATTTTTCTGATCTTTAAACTGTGAAGTATGCTAATTTTGAGTTCGACCTCAAAAACGTCACTTCAGCGGCAGTGAATGAAATTTGACTTTCAACTGAATAAAGCCAATGAATACAAGGATGATATGTATTCAGTGACTGCTTTGTTTTGATGAGTACGATGTCTCAGCGAAGTCATTTAACCGATTCAGAAGCTTGGAGAGTTGTTGGTAGGTTAGAAGTGGGCCAAACTCAAGCCGGAGTAGCGCAAAACATTGGAGTGTTACAAAGTGTGATTTCCAGGATCTTGAACCGTTTTTGGAGAACGGAAGTGCAGGCCCAATGGTCGTAGACGGGCAACAACACCCAATGAAGATCGTTATTTAGTGTTAACGGCCCGGAGACACCGAAATATGAACGCTACTCTTCTCCAACAACACCTTCTCTCGGCTACTGATACCACGGTTTCAACTCAGACTGTCCAAAACCGGCTCCATGATGTAGGTCTGTATGCTCGCCAACCGATAGTAGGTGTTAAACTAACATCAAGACATCGTCGTGACCGTAGAGAGTGGGCAGCAAAGTATGTGTACCAGAGGAGAAATGAATGTAGCAATGTTCTTTTTTCTGACGAGTCCCGTTTTTCTGTTCATCCTGATAATAGGCATATTTTCATCTGGAGGGACCATGGCAGTAGGAATAATTCAATGTTCGTGCACGAAAGTGTCAGATTTGGCGGTGGGGGAGTGTTGGTGTATGGTGGCATCTCCATTGACAGGCACACAGACCTCTTTATCATTCGAGATGGACCTCTGACTGGTTGCCGATATAGGGATGAGATCCATAGACCTATTGTACTCACTCACGCTGCAGCAATCGGAGATTACTTCATTTTAATGGACGATAAATGTAGGCCACATCGCGCTAACCTGGTGGAGGATTTCCTTTGAAAGGAAGGAATCGTACGAATGGAATGTCCAGCGTGTTCTCTAGACATATCATGTACGAATGGAATGTCCAGCATGTTCTCTAGACATATCATATACATATCATACATAATACATATCAGTATCATCCTAATATTATGAAGGATGTATAAATTAGAAATGGCCAAAATGTTAATTCCATTGCCAAATCATTCAAATATAAAAAAGTCAGATTATGAAAAAGAAAACATTTTAATAATATTTGGTCATTAAGTTTATTTAAAATAATTGTCTTAATGATATAGAAAATGGCAAAATTTCTTCGCTGCTTTAATTACATTAACACCTTCAAACTTAAAAGACTACTATTTTGAGTGGATTTTAATTTATTATTAAGGAAACCTTTCATTCACAGATTTATGATGCATTCATTTTCACACAAAAATTGCAGTAATAGATTTAAAATTCTGTTTACTATTGTTTTAATAAAATTAATTTCTTTTAAGTACGTAGAAACCAGAAAATTGCTCAAAAGATAAAACAAAATGCGGAAAGTTTCTCTTGTATTGGATAATTTACATAGAAATAATAATTTTTTTACACCATATTCTTCATAAGATATATCATTAGACATGTTATTCCATTTTTCAACATATTTATGCTCTTAGAGTTTAAAATTTAGTGAAATTCTGTATGGGGCCGTTTAAGTCGATATTTAAAGTTTTCAAAGTTTTTTGAAAAGTATGCGTATATATATATATATATATATATATATATATATATATATATATATATATATATATATATATATATATATATATATATATATATATATATATATATATGTACTTATGTATGTATCAGGAACACGCGGACTTGCATGTCGGCATGTACAATAAATACTATCCATATTAATACTTTTATATGAATAATGTATAAGATAAAAAGACTAAGTTAAAATATTCAAAAAATGGAATGGATACATATAAAAAAAGGCTAATTGCTAGAAATACTCTTTTTCATCAACAACCAACCATCCGAGTAATAATTTCCTGGCTTATCTGTAAAAAACAATTCATTTTGTTATTTTTGAATTATTCTGAAGCTTACTTTTGATCGTTGTTTAGGAGAAATAAACTTTACTTTTGGAGACAGTTTTCCGTAAAACATTTTTTTATCGTCCCATCGTTACTTGTTTATCTTAAGAAAGATTTCTTCCCCCTTTTAATCCGACAAGAAGAATATATCTATTAAAATTTTTGTCTTATAGATACCCGTAAGAACCCAGTAGTTATATTTTAATATAAAATTTTCATTTAAATTTGGAAGAATATTTAAAACCTTTGAGGCATAACATCTAAAATTTTTAGGTTATATTTAAATGTACTTATACTGCAGAATGTATCCGTAATAGAAAAAATAATATTAATTTATAATTTATAATTAACAGAAAAAATTTTATTTTAAGTATTTAAGAAAATAAATCAATTAAATCCATTGCTTTTATAATCCACTGAATTAATAATTCAATATAGCTAACATAAATTAAAATTTAAAATAATTTCTTTTTATAATTAACTTATTTTTAAATTCTAAAACATTAAAAAAATATGCATGCAGTTCTGAAGAATTTTTATCTGCAAATATTAATAATATTTATATTGTAATAGGAATTAATTTTGAAGAAAATAATGAACATTTAATAATATTTTTAAATTGTTTTAAAAATAAATTTAAATAAAATTTAAATAAATACATTTAAATTTAAAAATATGAATTTTGAATAAAGTAGTGAAAAATATTTTTAAATAAATTTATTAAACTACTTTATATCATTGATTACTTTCATTCCAACTCTCTCATAATCTGATACAAATTAAAAATTATACAAAATATGTTGAAATATATTCAAATAAATTAGATGAATTTCATTTGGATATATTTTAAATTTTCAATGAAGAAATAAGTCTGATATTCTCAAGGGTATTAAGAATTTATTGCGTATTATTTTTGCTTTATAACTTCTCTTTCACTTCTTCATTTTATGCAGACACAGATGTAGATATATAGATATGGGAAATATAACATTTACCATATTAAAGTGTTCCAAAATTGCTATAAATTATAAAATAGCAAAAAATATATTTTCGTGAATTAACAAGTTTTCCGTTGTTTAGTTTTTATCAATTAATATTATTACAAAATGAGGTAAAGTTATCAAACATTTATTAAATTGCTTTTTCAATACTTTGTAAGTATTATACTTTAATTAACTAATAATTCAATGTAAACGTTTTTAAACTATCTTGCAAAAGGGTGTATATGACTTTGTGTTAATAAACTTTTGGCGATTGAAATTAATTTCTATAAATTGAAAAATAATGTTTATTTTATTTAAAAAAACATTAGTTTCAGTCACTATTTTTTAAAATTTAATTGTGGAAGTTGATAAAAACTGAAATTTTTATTTGGTGCGTAAATGTTGTTTATTAAACAAATTAACAGGGAATAGTAATTAAAATGCTAAGAATAATAAATTTTAAATTACTTGTTCTTGATTTGCGAAATTAAAAAAGCCTAGAGTCATATTATGAAGAAGAATACGCAAATGTTTTTATCACAGAAATAGAAAAAATGCCTTGAGTGAACTTCATTTCCTCACAGCTTGGAGGATTCACTGCTCTTTTTCCATTTGAAAGATTTCCCGTAGATTCAGTTTCAGTGATGTTGGCCGAATTCCAACGCGAGACAGCAAACAATTGAGATGATATATATAATGGCAGGGAAAGAAAACGAGATGCATTTTTCTTGTAAGAAAAACTTTTACAAGATTTTAATAAAAAAATATTAGTAGAAATTTATTTTTAGAAAGAGTTTTCTGAATTTCATTAATTTTTTAACTGTAATTTCAGAACATGAAAAACATTAGTGAAAATAGGTAAATTTAAGGACAGGAATATTTTTGAAGGAAGCTTTAGAGGAGTCCGCACTCAGGATGTTGTAGTGGAAAATAGTATATATATATATATATATATATATATATATATATATATATATATATATATATATATATATATATATATATATATATATATATATATATATATATATATATATATATATATATATATATATATATATATAATATATATATATAATAAATGAATATTGTAGCGGAATTAAACATTTTTGAAAGGAAATATTTTTTGATATTTAAAATAATAGAGTTAAACAAACATTATATGAAATAAATGTTATCTTTTATATTTAAAGCAAAATTGTTAGAGAAACTTTTTCTATATTTGTTAATTTTCCTGTATTTTTATTTCATGAATTTTTAATTAATGTAAACTTTGAAATATAAGCTATAAATGTAATTAATGTGAGAACATTTTTAAATAATTTTTAATAACATTCAAAATTCTATCATCGGAAATAAGAAGGTGCAGTCATTTAACATTACCTTTTTACACATTCACAGCTAAAAGACGTTAAGTAAATTGCGTACTACAAGCGCTATATACTCCGGTAAGGAGAGACCACTAATCTTGCTTTACCGCAAGAGTTTTCGACTGTTATCAGTGATGTTCTTGCATCTTTTCATATGGTATTCAAAAATGATATCGATAAGCGTTCTCGCATTTTGATATAAATTCTAGTGTGTTGGGCTTCAAGTAGTTTGTCAATGCTTTGATTGAGATAAGGATTTTAAACAACATCCCGAAATCAATACATAATGTTATTATTTTTGACATTTGTATCTATCTATATCCATCAAGTACACACTGAATCTAAGCACTCCATCTGCGTTTTTAAGATTTCGTTTTTGTATTTTGTATCACGTTGTCAGTTTTTGATATTACTCTGATACAGAAGGTGAATGAAACTTGAACTTTGGTTGATGAAAGCCAAGCTTTGGTTGATGTTTTGAAATTGTGATTTTGAGTTTTTACCTTGTTTTTTTTCAGAAAAAATAAATTGTATGTGTTTCAAAAGTCTCCAATTTATTTATAACCCTCTCTCTTTGAAATTAAGAAAACATATATGACTTGAGTATATAAATTTGTATGATGATGTATTACAAGTGTATACACTTTCTGGTCCTTTTGTGACAAAAAGTTTGTTGTAATATTTTCGAATTATATATTATTTTTCTCTTTCTGGAATCACAGTTACAGCAAGAATTATTATTCCTAACCATTTATATAGCTAAGAAAGCGTGGAGAGATAAAAATCTATGGACCACAGTCGTACAGAGTGCAAAATTATAAAACTTTTGAACTTATATACCAAACTTTCATTTGAAATTTTTTCTGAACCTAATGGTAATTTTGCCCATAAACACACTGTTTTACAGTACCTTTATTGATGTCTGAATACAATTAGTAATGCACACGAATGTCATTAATAAGTTACTTAGTTAGCTTTAAGTAATACCAATCAGATACGATATCTGAGAGTTTTTTCAGCTTTAATCTATGGTTTGATATCCAGACTAGGAACCCCCTGCAACAAAACAACCGACGAAAATAGAATTTTGAATCTTCGCTTTTTAATAAGCTACTTTTATTAATTTGGAACACATAACTAATTCATAACTTTACTTAGTGAATCTTCTATTATTAAACGATGTTAAATATACCATTATTGATAAGTTTCATTGATATTTCTAGAATTTTATTAAAATTGTCAACAAAAATAAATGGAGTGAAGTTCTTCTCACTGACTTATCAGGATTACGCACTGCTATTAAAATTATATCAAAGTAACTTCTGCTCAATTTGTGTACGGTACCAACTTCCAAATACCCTCAGACTTCATTGACAGTAATTGTATAAATTAACCAATCAACCTTAGATCAGCTATTTAAGCTAAGTTAATTAAAATATTAAGGATCTTAAATCATATTACAACATTCATGAAATTTAAATCAATCATTTATGAAAACACATCATTAAAAATTTATATAAGTATTTTTAAAATCTCATTAAATAAGTTCTCCTTTTTAACTTTCCATTACAAGACTGCCTAAGGTTATAGACAGAAGCATTAAAAACTTATGTTAGAAATAAATGGTAAAAGTTGTACATTAACAGTTGATTGAATTAATCCCATGTACACCCTTTCAGTCATAAGTGAACTTTAACAATCATAAAAACAAAGTGATTCCATTTAAACTTGAATACAACCAAATAACTCCCTATTGAATCTGGTCGAAGTGATAGAGCTTGAACATGTCTAATTATCGGATCTTTTGTATAAAGTTTAGTATGAAAACCTTAGATATTTTTCGAATTTATATTTTAATTATTCATTTGTATGATTTGCAACTCTATATTCTATAGTTGTAATTACGTGACTTGGGAAAGTATCTATAGCGATTTGTATATTTTATTGTTATTATCTTTCGATGTGTGGCAAAGCGTGATTTCAGGTAAAGTGAGAAATTTTGCAGTGGGACGTAGATATATACATAACACTTTTCTTTAATCACAGCTTTTGTGAGAGCATAATATACATAGTAATATAATAATATTCCGTAGTACAAAGCTCTATATACTCCAGTGAGTAGAGATAGCTACAACATGACCGCCTCTCGGAGTTGCTGCTACTACTACTGACATTTTCATGTTGTATTGGTATTCTTTAAGAAGCGCAATATTTATTTAAATAAATTGTATTTTTAGTTATACAGTACAGGCAAAAAGACTAGATGACATATGAATGCACCAAAAACATATTTAGTCATTATGTGAATAATACGAATTTCTACAATTAAAATAATAAATCTGAATTACTTTAACTTGATTTTGATAAAATACACTTGATGTAAAGTAAATCATGTAATTTTTTATTTTTAAAAGCTATTAGGATAGATATTTTTATAAAAAATATGTTTTTGCTTAAACTTCTGTATAAAAAATATGCTAATATTCCATATATTAATATTTACTTTTAGAAGATATACAGGTTTTTATATATGTTCATATTTATATATAAATACATACATACCCACACCCACAACACACATACACACGCACACACTCACATACATATATATATATATATATGTATATATTTATATATATATATGTATATGTGTGTGTGTATATATATATATATATATATATATATATATATATATATATATATATATATATATATATATATATATATATATATATATATATATATATATATATATATATATATATATATATATATATATATATATATATATATATATATATATATATATATATATATATATATATATATATATATATATATATATATATATATATATATATATATATATATATATATATATATATGATGTCAGATTTTACATCTAACATTAGACTTCAAACTTTTTTGAAAAACATAAACATAGAACATTATTGTCAAACGCAGAACATGATTGAATAAGAAAAAAAATAATATAGCCAAATGAATATAACATTTCATTATCTTAAAGAATATGCTTCAATAATAATAAAATTAAAATAATTTTGATATATGTGCAAATTAATTTTTTAAAACTTTTCAATTTTCATACATATTAAATTATATAAATTTACAAGAACGCACGCTAAAATAACTTAAATTTTTGCATTGCTACTTATTATTTTCTGAAATATTAATTTTTAATATTTACTAGGTCAAGCAAACGAATTCTCAGGATAATACCCATTATAAGAAAAACATTTTTGTTTCTTTTAACAGTACATGATACGATTGTATGTCTTAAGATATTATTAAGATAAAATAAATAAAACATGAATCGGTGTATTCAATAAAACTCCTTGGGTTTATAAGGAATTAACAAAAATAGCTAAATTATTATTATTGCAATAAAAGTGCCAAGATAGGTTTTAGCTTAGGTCTATAAAAGATTTATTTAAAAATAGATCACTCAAAATATAAAAAAATGCCATTTACAAAATAACTTTGAGTAGATGTGTCATATTAGCCCTTTTTTGATAGATTTGGAATATACAAATTTTAAGATGATTAATGACTTGATCATAAATCTCAAGAAATAAGGAAAGTTCTTCCATTATGTGACAACAAAATGGAAGCTTTAACTTTGGTGAATTCAAAACAAGATATTTCTTTCTAAAATGAAAATTTGAGTCTTAAGCAGCTTTATATAAATATTTTAGTGTGCATGTATACATTATATATAAGAATATTGTTAATTCAGAAAGTTAAATTTTACAAAGTTTTGTATTTAAGATACTTTGTTTTGAAATATAAGTTTTCGTAAAAGCGTAAACTTTTAATATATAAATTGAAAATAAAATGCATGCCTTTCTCACTTTTGAGCAAAAAGAGTTTTAAGGAATTATGTATTATTAGAATTTTAAGAAATGCATTAAGAAATGCCAGAAATGCATAAAAAATATACCAATTTTAAAAATTGGTATATTTTTTGCAATATTTTAATGGAAGCATTTTCTTATCATTTAATGTTTTTACTTTTCTTTTTAAGATATTATATTGCATGCACGCCAAAAAATTATATTTTTATATATATAATGTAAATAAAAAAGTTTATTAGTTGATTTTTTGATGAGATTTGCTTATATTTAAGATCTCCCTAGTTATCTATTTGGAGAGAATTCATGAACCTATATAAATATCACGAAGCTTAAAAAAAGATTTTACAAAAAGACGTGGAATATTTTTATACTCTTAGACATTTTGGAGAATTATCTCACAGCATTTATAAGATAATAGAATTAAAAATGCAAATTGTTATAAAAAGAGACATACTTATTAAAATAATTTTAAAAAAATCATTTAAAATTAAAGTTAAATAATTAAAAAAGTCATTTTTAAGCATTATTAAAAATTCTTTAATTATTTTTTACTCAAGAAATAAAATTTTGAAATTCATATGAATGTAATATTTTAGTAAAAATAAATGGAATGCAGAGAAAGAAATCATATGCTAACTGAAAATTAAAGCAACATATTTTTGATATAATTTATAAAACTGTATGACAATTTTGTTTAAAATTTTTCATATAATATTTTTATGCATTTTTTCATATAGAACTTGTATGAATTAGTAAGGGAAAATAAATGGAAAAGAATAAATTGTTTTTCGGAAATCGGACGCATGGGTTGATAAATATGAACGTAATATTAGTAAAAATTTATCCTGTAATTATTAAGGAATGTATATATAAACATAGCAGAGTAAAAGAAAAAAATTACTTTCATTTGTGAGCTTAGAGTGAATAGGCAAAGGAAAAAAAACTAAAAGATTGCATCGAATAATAATTTTGTAGATTCTTCTCAAAACTTTATCTCAGAAAACTATAAGCAATATTTTTTGACTTCTTCAAAAGATGTTAGGGATGCCATATATGTTAGGGAACACCACACTGCTACTTCTAAAAGGGGTGAGTCTGATCCCTCGTTCCTCGTCCGTCTGGTCACACTCAGTTATGATATATTAATGTGTAATTGTCATAAAACAAATAATAATGTTAGAATCTCAATTATTTAATCGAGAATGTTTTGATTGTAAATGTAAATTTCTCTTGTAATTAAGTTACTAAAATAAATTATTAAGTTTCATTGTATCTTTGTTTTGAATTTATCTCTGTCATTCAATTATTTAAAAAACGAATCTGGGTTTCCTCGGAATAATTCTAAAATTTCTGAATACCACCACAACATCATTACTGTTTTCAATTCCAATGTGTTTCTTACAAAAATTAATAAAACGAAATTAATCTGAAAATCTAATCTATCTTAGATTTTTGTAAACAAAAATAGATTATAAATATTGAAATGAATGTCAAAGAGCATATTTAATGAAGAAACTTTCTTTTCACATGAGAAATTTTCTTCAAAATATAAGAAAATTCTTACTTATAAACATAATAATAATTATTTCACATTATATTTATTTCAGGAATAAATTAAGAATTCTTTAAAGCACAGAAGTAAAGGTATTTTTAAATTTATTTTTTAAAAAAAGATACGAAACGTAAAAAAATTGTGATTTTTCATTTGTATTTACAAAAGTTTGATTCTTAATTAAGCTTATCTTTAATTTTAGGATATATAAGATGTTATTTCAAAAACCTAACTGACAGAGAAAAATATTTTATTTTTAAAATTATTTATTTTAATGAATGTTTTTTAATTTAATAATTTGACAAACATATCAAGAAATGTATTTGGAAAGCTATACGTTTGAAGTTAATAAAATTATATGTAAGGCGATTACAAAGTTCCATTGAACGAAATTAAACTGAACTGGAAGTCAAAAAAACATACTTATAAAAACAACCTACACTTCAAATAGATTTAAGTGCCGTCTTGGAAACTCTAATGGATAAAAGTAAAACATTAATATCACAAGTATTTAAGTCATATATTTTGTAAGTATTTAAAAATGCTTACTAATTTAATTTTTTAAGTAAACTGTTTAACTATCACAGCAATCATTAACTAGTAATGGTCATTTTTGTGATGAATATGTTGCTGACAAAAGATCAAGTAATCTGTCTAAAAATGTTGGAAATAAGGAAATATCTGCTTTAAATATGTGTTGAAGTATGGAAAAATACATATGTCTTAAAACTCTCTACATGTCTGGAATATATGTCATAAGAAATAAGTATGCATGCATTTCAAATGATGTATCTGACGTCTTAAAGTCTTATGGACTGGTCATATTTGATGATGATATTTATAATTGGGCAATGTTCACCTCCATTTCTTTAGCTAGAAAGATTCCTCTACTCAAATTTCGTAATGTAATCTAAGTCCGATGTGATTATCTTATTTTTTAGCATCAAAAATGAAGCTTTTGAGTAAGTCTTGAATACATTATTTTTTCTGTTTGTATACTCAATAAAACGTATCACTAAACTTGCTCCCAACTTAGTAATGGTGCCAAGTGAAAGCATGACAATAACTATCATAAAGATGAATTATGATTACATTAAACATTATCAATTTCTCTTTTTGAAAGAAAACCTTTAAATTAAATTTTACTTTTATAAGCATTTGAAATGTTTGAATATGATTGAATGATTCTTGAACAACTACAATATGTTTTTTACTGAACTTAGATAGTTAAAAGTTGCTTAAAATCTTCAAGGATTTCAATAAGACAATGTGGTTGACAAACATTTAAAATTTTGCCATTATTATTTAGATAAAAAGAATATTAGTGGCGTGGCAAGAAATTATAATCATAATTTTATAGGTAATTTTATTACTTATAAAATCTTAATAGGATACTTTTTACAGAAAATATAAAAATATAACATATTCCTATAGGTATTGCGTGTCCATTTACAGGAAATATTATTATTAAGAAGCAATATATATATATATATATATATATATATATATATATATATATATATATATATATATATATATATATATATATATATATATATATATATATATATATATATATATATATATATATATATATATATATATATAAGATAAAGATTCCGAAAGTAATATTCATTTCATTGAAATAAAGACGCATCTAAATAACGGTTTTTATTTCTATTATTATAAATTTCGAGATAAATAAATCATTTTAGTACTTTAAATTATATTCATTAAATTATGTTTTTTTTATATTCTTGATCTGGTAAGCTCAAAAAAAACTCATATCCAGCAAACATCATGATGATATATAAATAATATTGATATGCACATTATGCAATTTGCTGATATCATTTGTTAATAAATAGCTTTTGACGTTTCTTCAACGAAAGCTTGTATTAATGGATGAATCATATTATCTAAACATCATGGGACAATCATACTGCTTGCAATTTGTTTAGAGCCGGTTTCTTATAGTTTTTAAACTATGAAGACGCGTTATCTCGTAGTGTGAATTTCAACAATATAAATCCATATTGATTCAGCATGTAAGTAACAGGCAGATTTACTCCCAATTCCTAACAGAAAAAACACAACTTATTAGTTTGATTTTATATAGTTCGACTAGAGGGTAAAAAAGTACTTAAGTGCTTAGTTTTGCGACAACATTCGTAAAAAACGCAATGAGTGTGGAAAGAAATGCATCCGTCATTTGCCACAAGATGTCTGAGGGAATAGAACGATAAGTCGATTGTATGGAACAAACGACGCTCGTATTTTCCCTTTGGCAGTACTACTTCCTCTGATGTGTTTTCCTATTTTTTCAACCTTCTCTACACTTTTAATGCACCATATGGATATTAATTAGAAATTATTTTGTAGATACTTGCATTAAAATTCTTAAAACAATTATTTATAAATCATTAAATTTAACGTCATTTATTTATGATAAGTATTCAAATATTCACATTTATTGATATAACGTTTAATATTTTTATTTCTAAACATAATTTTTTGACACCTATTTCCAATTTTATTTTATTTAATAAATATCTATTGTATATTATTAAAAAATATTCCTTTTTAAAAATATTCATTGAAATTTAAAGTTTATTTAGCCCGAAATGCAAAATAAAATTTGAAGTAAATAAAGATAATTAACATTCCCTCCATTGCATTATTATTGCATCATTACCCATTGCATACATTATTTAAAATTGAATTACATACAACTTTTATATACTTTATTAAATGATATAATGATATTTTAGATTTTATAATACCTTCCTACTTATTAATCGATAATTTTTATTTTAATTTGTTCATGTTTTTATACTTGATTACTTTCTCCAACATACCGAATAAGATAATTTATCTAAAGGAATAAATGTTATCATTGCTCCAGATATAATCCAATTAAGTTTTTCAGATGAAAAAATTTTCAAGCTTTTCTGCTGATTAGAATAATTAATTTCATTAAACATTTAAATCTCAAAAGTTGAAAAAATAAATTAATCGTCGTCTATAACATCGTGTAATTTTCATTAATTTACAAAAACTCTGTGGCATTAATAAGTAATTGATAGGCTTAAATAGAAAATATGTTCTCCTTTAACAAAGCATAATGGAATTTTCTTTGAGCCAGTACCAATACACTTATAGTTAAATGTTTAATTAAGCACTTTAAGAAGAAATGTAAGCCTTTTCAATTAAACGTTGCTCAGCTTTATTTCTATTTTAGTTCGATTACAAACAAGTTCAAAAACATTTATTATGAGGAGAAGATACTAAAAAATTAAATTTAATTAACCATGCTTGCATTAATGCAAAAAAAATGCTAATTTTGCTTTTTACGTATTTGTTACTTGCATTTAAAACTATAATAATTTTTGAGAATGAAGAAATATAATGTTCTTAGAAAGTAAGTATGACTGGAAAATGAAATAACCATTTAATTATTTTGAATTTATTTTATGCAATTAGTACGTTGGTTACAAAATTTTATATTGAAGAGATGCTTTTCAGATATTACTATCCAAATTTATAAAGCAATATACTAATTAATTAAGTTATTTAAAAAATTGGTAAATTTCATAATTTTTAAATTTTGCTAATGTACATAATGTTGTTTCGAGCTAAGTACTGTAAGTATGGTCTGTATATTTTAAGAAAAGTAATTTCTTTACCATATAATTGGGCCTTGCAATAAAATTAATTAGTTAATGTTGTTGAAATCGCAAAATTACATTAATCTTTACATTTACTTATCCCTAATTTGATTACTTAAAAATAAGAAATGGAATATTACTTACATTTTTCAAAAATTTAATGAAAATTATGGAATAAATTCAAAAGTTATAAGTAAAGTAATATATGATTTCTTAATGTGGAACAAGTAAAAACAAAAATAATTGCAGTTTAACAAAGTTAGATGATGTAAGATATATTCTTTTAATTATTTAAGTTTTCAGCCTACGAGCTTGTAGTCACTCCATTAAAATATATTTCCTTGTACTTCATGAAAATTTTTTTATTTTTAACAATTAATTACATTTGCGGTTTCTTAAAAATATCTAAAATTCCTAAATTTTGTATGCTTCATTGAAAATTTATTTGACATATTTTTCTGAAAATCATCATTTCATAGGGTTTAAGCGAGGATATTGGTTTCTTATAATCAAAAAGTTTAATCATTATTTTTGTTTTTATCAAATTAAAAAATGTAAATATTTTACTACATTTAAGGGAAAAATATAACTTAAATAGTTTCCTCTAACTTTAAACATGTAAAAAAAAGAAAAGCAAAATTTGAAATAAAAGTTTCCAATGTTTGAAATTACTTAAAACATTTTATACAAGGTCTAGAGAAAAGAAAACTATCTGAAATTTATAAAAATGGTAAATATTTTAAAGAGAAAATCCGTAAATATTTCAATCTTATAATTTTGATACTTTTAATTCAGTTAATTATTTGGGAATATAATTTTGTTAGTAAATGACATTTATAGCTGTATTCGCACTCTTTTAATTTGAAACAGATATACATGTATTTAGTTTTTATTAAAAAATTAAATACAAATATTTTATACAAAGAACTCTAAATGGAGGATTTCTTTATAAAAAATCACATTTTCTTTGTCTAGTTAACTCGATATTTCTATAAGCATTACAATTTTTATTTAGATTAAATGGAAATGTATAACTGCATGTAAAAAATAAACTATTTCATAAATAAATCACTGCGATTATTAAAATATTTAATATTACATAAAAAAACTTTAGTGTCAAGTTAATTTTAAACCATTTTTTTCTTCCTTATAAAAGACAATTAACATTATCTAACAGCATCTTTTTTTGAAATAATTTAACTATTATTGTATTTTAAAATACAAAAGCAACTAATTAAAATAGCTATGCTACATAGCTATTTTAATAATGTTATTTGGTAATGCAGAAAGGTTTTATTTTATGTAATTCATATTTGAGTGCCGTGCAGATTTAACAATATTTTGAAGTGTTTTCTTACATTATCTTGAAAATATCACAAAAATTTACCTAAAAATTAAATATAATTTTATAACATTATTAACTTTATAACATATTTTTTAACACTTAAAACCATCTATAAAATGGTTTTAAGTGGTAAAACAATTGCTCGTTAAGTGAAAGATTAGTAGAACTTGAAGTTTAAGATTTATTATCGAAGCTAAAGTTTTACATCAGAAACGAAGTCGCTTTGTTGCAGTTATTTTGCTCTTAAGGTTGTAAAATAAAATTTATGCCTTTCTTCTAATATTTGCACTCATAATAAAAAAGTTTTATGCTTCCTAAAAGATGGTCATAATGCTATTTATGACATTTTAAATTGGCGCATAAGAAAGCTATCATCAAAAGTATATTTAAAATGTTTTATTTCTTATATAAAACAAAAGAACTTTTTGTACAATATCTTATATCTCGGGTGTAATAAATTAACAGTTTACAAGCAATTAATGCATAGCTATTAAGTATTAAATTTCATTTCAATATTAACTTGCTTACAACTTTGCCGTTTATTTTTACTATATTCAACTATTAAAATTACTGCATTTGAAAGTAATAAACATTAAAATATTCAGATTTTGATCATAATATTTGGGAGAAATC
This sequence comes from Latrodectus hesperus, assembly GCA_037975125.1. Classification (NCBI taxonomy): domain Eukaryota; kingdom Metazoa; phylum Arthropoda; class Arachnida; order Araneae; family Theridiidae; genus Latrodectus; species Latrodectus hesperus. The sequence goes on along the minus strand of CM075858.1, from coordinate 16,873,047 downwards.
AACATGTATTTGAGAATCTAATTAATATTACAACATATATTACTATTTAATAATTAAAAATCATAAGCATCACAAAAATTATTAATTTCAAATTTTTAACAATTACATTATTATTTAGCTAAAAAGATTCTTCCTATTTCTTAATATACAATAATTTTATGACCTTTATTAAATAATTTTATAAGAAAAATAAAGATAATATTATTGCATACTAAGTTAAAAATAATTTTCCAAAATTTGTCATTTATAACTAAATATCAGGAAAAAAATTAAAATATTTAATACTTTTATATAAATTATGAATTAAAATATAAAAACTTCATTATAGATAATAGTATTTGATAATATTCAGATTTTGAATTTTGCTACAATAATTTGCATATTATAAGCAGTTGCGTAAATTGCATTAAAATATCTAGTTTATATGGTGCTTCAATTTATTCTCATTTAAAAGCTCATATAATACGTTTTTAGTGAAAAGGGCAATAAAGCAATAGCAAAAAATTTGTAACGTGCAATAAACTACATACTTTTTGCTATGCTTGAAACAAATGTTAAGGACTATTTTCTTGTAGGCGGAGCCACACTGCTGCCGTCGTTCGAATGAGTATAAATAGTCTTCTACTTGTCTTTGTATTTTACCTTCTCGACATCTCGATTGCTCCTTTAATTTTCTGTCGAATTTTATGTTTTTGTGTGTTGTTTTGTTTTATCATAAGTATGAGAAAACGTATTTCTAGATTATTTGAGTTTTGAACCAGGGAACCAGATAATAGATTTCAAAAATCTTGATCGAAAGCATTCTCATTATATGTTATATGATTTGTTTCAACAAAGTTTATTATGTTAGGCATTAAATGGTTATCGGAAAAAAATGATTTTAGAATGTTCAGTGTAACACAGATATAATCTTTCAAATAAGTCATTTCAAACGCAAATAAGTACCAAAAAATGCTTCAAAAATATGAAAAAACTCCGAAATTAAAAGGTAAATTTTTTAATTCTTCCTCTCGAAGAAAATTTCTTTAGTTAACATGTATGAATCTGATTACTAACTGTAAAAAATATAATTTCTGAATAATTGTAACTCAGCCAAAAACATACAAAATGAATCATTTGGCTGAAATAAAGTTAATGAAATATGGTGAGGCAAGGGACAACATCACATCACAATATAAATAGGTCAATAGTATACTTCTTTTACTGACTTTTCTGGTCATCCATCACCCTGTTTTTAAGAAAAGGCATTTAATTGATGATGCAACGCTATCACGTGTCGCAATAATAGAACCCCTGAAAATCCCAAGCACTTATCTTAATAAGTAGAGCTTGTTGGAAACTTCATTGTAGTCTCCATTCACCATTGTTCGACAGTTATGATTAATGGTAACAGCTGAGATTAAAAATGGGTATATTCAATTCGAAGAATATAGATGTACTGTGAATGACGTATTAATTAAAAATCAACCTCTATGCTAATTATTATGTCGATTTGACACAGATCCACAGTTTATTATAAATAGAAGTGACTGTTCTGTGTCACATGCAAGAAAGTATAACCATTATATATTCACTTATTTAAAAATTATAATAAATTTTATTGAAATGTATTTAAATCAAAGTTATATAATTTAAGGTAATGAAAATAAATAATTGTTTGATAGATATGTATAAAATTTGGATTTACCATTTAATTCGGAAATAAATGTGAAAGTCAAATATTAGAAATTTTCATTTTATCCTAACAATAATTGAATGAAGAATGCATAACTTTATTCTAATAATCATAATTAATTTTTGTTGCATTAAATAACTTTAATTTTCTACATACATAAATTCTTCATCAAAACGTTTTTATGAAGATGTGGCTGTTTTTATAAATCTTAGAGATTACAATTTGATTGGTGAATGCTTTGCTGAAATTTTTTGAAAAGTACTGTAAATACATAAAAATTTTGGATAATATTTTACGAATCAAATTTATTGTTTATTAATATTAACTAAGCTTTTAAACACAAAAAAACTAATAAGATTTTCCACCTATATACATCAACGTTTACTTGAACATTCTATTGTTATCAAATATATAATTTATAATATAAGACCCATTTTTTAAAGATTTGATTTTAATTGTAATCTTAATTGCTTACACTTTGAAAGCTTACTATAAAATTTTATTTTACAGATTGTTTGAATGTTTTGTAGCATAGCAGTTTATCTAAGGAATGAACCTAATTAAATAAATTTTTATAGATGAGCAAAAAATTTCAGCTATTCAAATAACAGTTAAAGAAAAAATATTTGTACAATGATACCAGCAACGATTTGAATTAAATATATTGTCTAATTAACTAAGTTTTATTTTCATTCTATTTGTCACATTAAAAACATCTGGTTTTAAAAAATATCTCCTTCATCCAAGTGCAATACATAACAAAATAACGTATGAATTATTAAAAATACATAAAAATCTCTAGAAATGTGTTTCTTTAATTAAAAATCCACTTGCTTTAAGAAACTATTTATATATTAAAATAGTTTCTATTAAAGTGTTTCATTGGTATTAGAATTCAATAAACACACTTTAACGTATTTATTGGTTTTTAGACTCAAATATGCATAAGGTCACATAAATATAATTTTCCTGACGAAAATAAATTTTTCCCATTTACAAAAGACAAATTTCAATAATGTATTTTTTTCATATCAAATTATTCAAATCCGATATATATTTTGAAATGTTAAGATTTGGAAATACACACATAATTTTCTAATATACATTAAGAATTATACACTTAAAATATACTTATTCCCCTTTTAAGTATATATTATTAAATTTTTTATGAATAAAAATTTAATAACGTAATACGTTTTATAATACTTTTATACCATAAAATATTAAATATTTTTCATCATAGACAAGTATGAAACCATCATAATATTTAAAAAATGTGATAATTATAAAAAGTATAATTTTAACTTTTTCATAAAGCTAAAATACTTGACTATATGAAATCTCCTTCCGAGAGAATCTATTTCTCTGAGATTTTTAATTGAATTTCATAAAACAATATTAAATAAAATATTAAGAAGAATATAGTTTTCAACATTCCATTCTGAATAGATTTTCATGTCCTTTCTTTGGGTGAATAAATTTACCTAAATTCGATAACGAAATTTAGCTCACCTTTTTATTGAATTGGTTGCTTGGAATCTATTACTTATTTGTTATCACATCATAGTTAGCTAATGAATGAGGTGACATAAATATACTTAGAAAGAAATCATTTGAATTGAACATTTACAATAAAATATATAGATATAACATATTCTTACGTTTTAATAAAAAAATGTTTTATTGAATTTTTTGCATGAGGTATTAAAACTATGTATGTGTATATATATATATATATATATATATATATATATATATATATATATATATATATATATATATATATATATGTATATATATATATATATATATATTTGTTTTCGATATTGAAACTGTTACGAAAATTTAAAGTAGAAAAAGCTTGGAGAGGTTACTTACATTAATAGAAAAAGTTTATGATTTGTGAAAAACTAATTTATCTAATAATGTAGAAAGTAAAGTATTAATATACGATACATTATTGACAAAATATTTTCCATGTCATATTTATTAACAATCATAGTTTATATATAAAATATTATAAAAATTGCATTTTTCAATTTCTTACCAGCAAAACTTATTTTACATTATAATTCATAATATATAATACATTAATATATAACAGTATACATAAATTTTTAGAATTTGTTAGATATTTATATCTAAGGGTATACAAAGTAACAACCTATATATTTTTGTAGAAATAAATTTATTTTTGTTCATTATCAGTAAGCACTTCCCGTCATTTTTAATAGTGAATGATGTTGAAAATATTCCGGGAAAAAATATGCCCATTAGACATTTTATCAAACCTCTTTCACTGATATGCAATCTTAGTTATACAAGCGATAGAAATATATGAATGTTTTATCTTTAAGATCATTAATGGACTTTTGAAAATATCAAAACTTCAGTTTTGTAAAAAATATAAGATTAAAAAATTTATATATTTTTAGATAATATATGTTTTTTATAATTCTTAAAAGTCTTTTTTATAAACAAACTTCTAGAAAATTTTAATCAATTAAATCAATAACTAAATTTACGCTTAAATTTATGGAGCATCTGAATAACTAACATTTTCTTCATAAATTTCATTAAAGGGTTTTAATGAAAATGAAGGTATTTTATTTAAAATTTAGCATTTTTATATAAAAGATACACTACTGGCCTTTTAAATTTCTACACTAGAAGGAGTGCATATAACAGAACGATATTTATTGGACACATACATTATAGTGGAAAGAACAAGTGATTAGATTTACAGGAAATTAGGATATATAGATCTTGAGAAATAAGTACCCAGAGCAGCCACCTCTGGCAGCAATAAAAGCATTTATCCGCCTAGGAATGGAGTCAATAAGAGATTGTATGGCATGTACGGGGATCTCAGTCAATGCAGCTTCAACACTATGCCACAGTTCATCGACAGCAATTGATGGTGAGTGATGGCGTGCCAATCGCTCGGCAACTATTCACCACACGTTCTCAGTTGGTGACAGATCAGGAGAACGTGCTGGCCAGGGTAACAGTCGAACCTGTTCAGTATCAAGGAAGTTCAGAACAGTACGGGCAACATGCGGTCGTGCATTATCATGTTGAAACAAAGCATTAGGAAGGCCTCAAAGATAGGGCACAGCCACGGGCCTTAACACATCGGAAATGTAACGACTGCTGTTCAAAGTGCCGGTAATGCGAACAAGAGGTGATCGAGACTTGTATCCAATGGCATCCCACACCATCACTCCAGCAGATGGCGATGTCCAATGCAAGCTGGCAATGCGCGTTCTCCACGATGCCTCCAAACACGGATGTGGCCATCATGGTCCTGTATACAGAACCAAGATTCATCATTAAAGATGACGTGATGCCCACGTCAAGGTTCGTCGCTGATCACACCATTGAAGGCGCTCCTGTCTGTGACGCAGCGTCAATGGTAGCCGAAGCCATGGTCGCCGTGCAGACAATCCATGCTGCTGCAAACATTGTCGAACTGTTCGAGCAGAAACTTGTTGCTTTGCAATTGACACCATTTCTCGACTCAGGGTTCGTGACGTGGCTGTATGATCCCTTGTGACCATGCGGATAAGATGTCTGTCTTCTCTGCTGTTAGTGATGGGGGGTCACTGAGATCCTGCATGACGTTCCGTATGATTGTTCTGAACCCATCAATTCCATATTCTGCTAACAGTCATGGGGTCTCGACCGACGCGAGCAGCAATATTGCGCTACGATAAACCGCAATCTCGGAAGGCTATAATACTTCCTCGATCAAAGTCAGACACTAGCTGATAGGCATTTCTTCTTCTTACACGAGGCCTTACAACAACTTTCTTTGCCGAAAACAACGTTGAAACGGAAATTGAGTCTGAGAAAACTGCTGTCAAATCTCTGGTTTTATACACATTGTAGATGTCGCTACTGTCGCCTGTTTTGTAAGAATGCGCTGAAAATCTAATCATTTGCATATCACAGCAAGTTCTACCTTCTTCCTGCAATTTTCACGTGTGTGGTGTGCCGCTTTCCTGGTGTAGCAATTTTAATGACCAGTAGTGTACATATTTTTTCGATTTTAATTAAATTACATTATACATTAAATTTTTATTTACCAGTAAATTCCTTAAAACAAGATACATTTTAAATATTTGTAAAGATTAATTAAAATAAATATTTTAAAAATAATGATAATGTTATGAAAATTTTATGAATTTTATCAACATATATAGCACTAATATTACTTCATACAACTCCAATATTAAAGCAAAAAAATTATCACTTTAAGTTTTAAATGGATTTAAGTTATTCAAATGTATTCATTTTTAGACATGATATATTTGATAATCATAATATTGTTTAACCTTCTATTTTTATGAGTTTTCTGTACATATATTTATGATTTTTTAAAAATTCATCAAGAAATATGTTTCCTGTTTAATAAGAAATATTTATCAAATTTTGTAAGTTACGTTACATCACTTTAAGCGTTTAAGATCATAAGAAATTCCAATTGCAAAATTGAACTCCTATGATGAAATAGTCACTAAATATAGTCTTTATGAATATTTTGTATTGTTTACAAAGATTTAAAACTAGTTTAATGAATAATTCTACCTGAATTTTATATTAAAGTATATATTTATAAAGATGAATGATTCAGAATTTTTGTAATGATTCTGTAGAAATAATCAAAATAACTATAGTGATCTATCCAAAGTTGAGCAAAATATTACATTCGAAACTTAGTTTCGTTGTCGCTTTTACAATAAACAGCAATCTTCAGAGCTTCAGGAAATATTATAATACAACTTTTATTTGGAAGATTATCATTTATAAGAATTTAAAATAAATAATTGCATTTATAAAATGAAGGCATTGATTTTATTAATACAAAGTGCACAAATTTGAATTAAAATGTATTGTCATTATTGGAAAAAATTATAAATTGTGTGATGGCATATTTTTTCATGTAATTTGTTCTTAATTATTGGTCATCTGTATGTAGAGTTTTGACTCTAATGGCGTCACTGCAAGATTAAGAGCTACGTTTATTTCAAGCCGAACTCGATATCAAGTTTTAATTACAAAGATAGGTAAAAATTTTTTCACACAAATATGTTGTCAAGCTTTAATAATTATAGTTTTGTTTGACATAATAATATAGAAACTATATTATTATGTCAAACATTAATAATATAGTTTCATTCCTATAATGCTACTCATCTGGATAATAAACATAAAAATGTCTGTCCGAGACTAGAAATGTGGTATAGTAGGAAATACTACCTGCTAGCTGTGATTCTCTTCCCTTATATCGTCATCAAAACTGATGAACATTTGCAGATTTCTTTCAGTCAACCACGTTTGTCACAGTGATATTTTTCTTGAAAAAGCATGTATTTTATCTCTTATTGTAAACAAGTTCTTATGTTGTCTTTGTAGATATATATAAATTAATTTAACAGATTTTAAAAATATCAACCAATAATGCAATTTTAGCTACAAACTCATTTTCAGACAAGAGATTTTAAAATTTTCGATTATTTTTCTACTGAAAAATAATTTAATTTTTTAATGACAATTTGTAGGGTAAAAGGCTACAAGGCAAACATTCATGCAGCATTTTACTCCACAAAAGTCATGTGACATCAGTATGAAGAAGACGATGAATGTACTGGAAACTTCACAATGTGTTTCAAATATTCAAGATATGAACACCTTGTGTCTAATGACATTGATTTTAATTATATCTGACTATAATTCGTGTTGTTCTGGATATTCTGGTGTTTTACCATAAGATGCTCTAAATGCAGTGTGTAAACCTGGGATTGTCACTGAGAAGACTGAGATCGATAAGAGGATTGCCATGACATTTTAGTGTGATCACTGATGCACACCCAAAAAGTGTAGTTTAGATTGTCTTCGAAGATGAATGTAAGACAAATAAAAAATAATTAAAATTAGCTTGTGTCCCAAAAACGTCTGCCCATCTCAGGTGTAGACAATGACTGTGACTAACATTTGTTATTTTTGAAATGTCTCCTGAGTTATTTGCAGTCATGTTTGCAGCACCATTTGTGAAAAAGCTTATTTCTAAAAGAAAGCAAAGTATAAAATTGATACCCCATTCAATTCAATTCAATGTTTTTGGAAGAAAATGTAATATGTTTAAGAAGTTTTAAGAAAATTAGTTATTCTGTTTGGTAAATTCAGGGAGCAAATTATTTCTTTCCTCAATTCCTTATCACTCTCAATTCTTCAACTCTTACAGAGCAAAGGAGAAACGTCTTGTTATTTTAGTAGTTTTATTAAATTGAATAAAATTAATATAGTTTATTATTTATATTACTTTAATTTAGATCTAAATTTTTGTGCTTAACAGTGTTAATAGACTGAGGATTTCACTTTATGAAGATCTTAATTTTCATAAGTTCCCCCCAGGCTTGAAAAATGCAAAGATTTATTAATTCTTCTATAATAATATTAACTTTTTTATTTCTTGAAATTTGAAATGATATAACCTTTAATACGAGTTCATGGTCTACAACCATATTTTTTAAATCCCTGCTTATTGTTGCATAGCTTCAAGATATGTCAGATAATATATTTGACGATTTAATGCTATTGTTAAACATTCTAATTTTAATAGTACCATGAAATCGTGAAAACTAGAAAAACATTTCTTATCAAAGCATTCAAGTGTTCCCTAGCCAAATTTGGATGTTTTGATAGAAAGTGTTTTAATAGTTTTGATGATTTTTTGAAATTGTGTTAAAACTGGAATGTTTAATGATAACATGAAATCGTCAAATATGTTATCTAAACTCTCACATGAAATGCAAGGAGACAACATATATAAATCATTACTAGGTTCTTGAATAGATTTAAATTTAAAGTAGTTGTTTAACTATTTTTTTCTCCACCTGTTTGTGTATTTTTCTAACAGTGGTTAACAAGGACTAGTATACACCAGCAAAGTCCCCTGTACCTAACCCAAGAAGGGTTCTACCAGTTGACAAGGGCTAGATTTACTCTAATAGATTAATTAGTCCAGTAAGTAAAATACAATAATTTATTAGTTACTTTATCCAAATGTTTTTACTAAAGAAATTGGCATTATATATATGTGAGATAAATCACTTATATATGTAAGAGAAATACATTATATGTACATAAATGCATTATATATGTGTGAAAAATACAATGTGTAAGATAAATCAATCTCACACATCGTGAGTTTTTATCTTTTTTATTTAAATCTGAAAAAAAGGGAATAATATTTTTTAAACAAAACTTCTATATAATTTGCATTAAATTAATAAATAATATGTTATTTCTTACATTTATTATAAATTATTAGTCAGTTTGTTATTTATTTTATGAATCAAAATTTTCATGTATACTGAATTGCAGTAATATTACCATTAAGTGATAAATATGCACGGGTACATGTAAAATTTTTCAAAAAGCGTGAAAAAAGCAACATCAAAAATTAATGTTAATATTCAACAATCAACAGTGAAGTGCATAATGCTTTACTAAACACGTTAGCAATTAAACTGTTCATAGTTTACTGTATTATACTCTCGTTATACGCATGGTATAGTTGCAATATAACAAGCATATAACCAGAGCCACATGTATATGAAATTTTCATTTTAAAATGTCGCCATCAATACCTTGTAAATGTATCTAAAAAGTTCTAACTCTGAAAAAAATTTTTCGCAAATAAATGGTGCTTGATATAAAAATTATATTATTCATCATGAGTTCACATAATTTTTATTTTTTAGTCAAAATATCAAGGAAAAGTTTTTAGTTGCGTTTAAACCAAAATAAATAATTCTGCGGACCATTAAAAATTTTCATTGACTACTGGGGGTCCATGAAGTGCCATTTAGTGATTGCTGGTCTATTATATATAAACACTAAAAATGCAAATATATAAATGTGTCATTAATTAAGTAACTCTTTCATATAAATTAGCTAGTAGCAGTCAAAATAAAAAATAATATCGTTAAGATAACAATTTTTATGTGCTGAAAAGATAAATTTTATAATTAATTTAAGATAAATAATATAATTAATTAATAAGATAAATTTTATAATTAATAAATTAATTTAAGAAAAATATTTTTCTCATGACTATTTTACGAGCAACAATTAAAAAATTCCTAACAACAAACATTCTCTATATTTATGTAGCATCTTCTTTTTTAAACAAATGTAGCTAATATATATTTTAAAATTCTTTTAATTACACAGCTTTAATAGATGGATTAAATGTTTTTTAAAAAGGGCTACGAAACTATATAATCTGTTTGTTTTAATTATTACTGTTATTATATTACTCCTAATTTTGATTATATATACATAAACAGAAATGTGTAAAAATCATATTTAACTGGAAAAAAATGTTTTGAGCTTGACTCTAAACATATTTGTATTTTATTAAAATTTCTAATACGATAATTATCAGTTAATTTTTTAAAATATAAAAATTCATGATTTTCAAAATATAAAAAACGTACTTTTCAGATTTTTTCGTTCATTGAATTTATTATATGATGCTAAAAAGACTTGAGTTTAAAATGTAAAAAAATAAAAAAATATATAATAAATGCAATGTGTCATTCATGATAAAGGACAAAATTCTTAAAGGTAAAGAATAAAATGAGATTTTATAAGACATTTCTTAATTTAAAAAGTTTTAATTTGACAGTTTCATTTAATTTAAAAACATCTTGTTATGTTTGAATTTAAAATGCATAAAATATGAACTTTAATTGTAAGATAATTCTGATATTATATGTGAGCTTAACATATTCATATTAGTGTCCGTAATCATAAAAATAAGTATATACTTGCAATGAACAAATAACGCGTAAAACAAAATGTATAAAATAAATGATTTCCTTAAAAGTGCTAGAGATGGATTTATAGTGAAGGTTTTTTTATTTCTGTTTGACAGTATTATTTAGGTAAAATTAATATTTGTCACAAGTACTTTTAATTTTATTTTATTGTTTGTCCATCAATTTTCATTTATAAATTTTTTTGTTATAATAGAATTTTGCTTAAATATTAAATAACTTGGTGTAATAATCCCTTAAATTTGTCACAAATACTTTGAATATTATTTTTTTATGTGTGTATGAATTTTTTTTAATTTATAAATTTTGTCTTATAACAAAATTTTGTTTAAAAAGTAAATAACTTGGAGTAATAATCCATTAAATGAAAGTATTACGTAACTGAAATAATTGTGTAGTATATTTCTTTAAAGCGAGGCCAAAAATAATTATTTAATCAAGTATTCAAATATTGCAAAACTTTTGAATTTCAACTGACTTAATATAAGTACTAATCGCTATATTTCTCTCAAAATTACATAAAGAAATATTCTTAAATATGGGTTACATTTGTCCAGCAAAATAAAATGTTACTGCTTTACCTTTAGGGCTTAAAATATGATAAAATTGAAAAGCTTTTATAATATATTTTTTTCAATAGAAATCTATCAAGATATTACATGACGTATGGAACAAAAGTTTATATTTGTTCCACTACAAATGTACCACTGAAAAACATTTTAATGTGATAAATTAATAAATAAACTGAATGTTCAAAAAATGTCAGTTCGTGTTCCCTATTTTGTCCTCTATGTGCTTGAATTTTAAAGCAACTTTCATATCATATTTAAAATAATCAGTGTTGATGTTTTTATTGCAAGAAGCCAATAAACTCATTTTGATTAATCAGACTCCTATTTTCAAGAAAACTAACATAAAACTCAATGATACAACTTAAATTAACAAAGAGTTCAAGGTGTTAAATAAAAGTGATTATTTACTCAATCATTTTCAAATAAAATTTTAACAATTAATTTATAGTATGTATAAAAAGACCATCATTCATAAATACTGTAATTTCTAAGCATTAAAATTGATTTATTGTTTAAATGAATTATAACAGAAGTTTACTGATAGCAAAGGATTGAATAGCTAAAAAATGAATTTTATTTAAAAAAGCTCGCATTTAATGTTGACATAAATCAAAAATTATAATTTATTATTTTGAAAATTGGAAACAATTTTTGAACCAATGCAATCATTATATGCACCACCGATGTACAACACGAGGCTTATAGATGTAAAATAACAAAAATGTTTAAAGTTGCATGCATAAATAAAACAAACAAAATTTTCCGGATTTCAAAAAATCTGGTAAGTTTATTGTCCAAGTTAGTATCACAATTTGATTTGTTCTGTAAACACAATCTGAGGCCACAAATTTTAATCTTACTATCTTTTCTATACTGCAAGAAACCTGGAGAAAAAAATAGTATTTCTTTACAGAGAAATATTTCAATTCAAAAATCTATTGAAAACAGAACTTAAAATGATTGAAATTTTATATTTTTATTGAACTAAAAGCCCTCGTAATGTTACAAGTAACTTTAATATTGTTATAATACTTTATCCGGTATTTGTATCCTAATATTACAAGCAAATTTATTATCCTAATGTTTAGTCACCCTAATGTTAAACATTGCAAGTTCATCCTTATAATACAAATGAATTTAAAAATGTTATAATTTTGTGTCCTTTTTTGTGTTACTGCCTGAAGATTTAATATTTGCTCGCCTAAGGTTTCGATATGATTAAGTATTTTTAATTACTGTTTTCAGAATTCTTGGAAAATTATCTGAATTTTTTAACTACTATTTTTGGAAATTTTGTTCTTTAAAGCAAAATAAATCTATATCTATAAAAATTTAATCTAACTGATTAAACAGTAGCTCCAACAAATGAAATAAATTTTTTGGTAATTAGTGTAATAATTATTATCATTATTATAAAATTATTTCAAGTATATGAACACTTTTAATTACTTTTACTCATAAAAATTATACAAATTTTAGATGATTAATAATGTATGATTATAGCTTATAAAATAATACAGATCGCTGTAACTTTGTGTACTAAAGATTTATGATATATTGATATTATTAACAGTAATACAAACTTGACAGCAATCTACAATTTTACATGCTACATTAATGTTTGAAAAGTTTAATTTTTAATTCAAATTAAATACAGACTTAGAATTGTTATGGAAAGATTTATAAATTTCTTACTGAAAAAGTATATTACGTTAAAAGGTATTCATGTATAATTAAAACATGTCTTAGCATTCGACCTGCCAAAAATAGTATTCATATAAGAATTGCATAAAATTTCAAATTTAAATTAATACTTAAAAGTAGTTTTAAAATAATATGATAAAGAAGACTTTAAAATTGTTCAAAATTGCAAAACTTATCATTAAAAAACATTTTCTAGATTTTATTGGTGGCAAATTTTCTAAAATTATTTTGCAGATGTTCCTTTTAAAATTGAATGTATGTGTACTGAAGTATATAGACGTATATTATTAAAATATATATTATAATTATTAAATGAAAACCGGAAAAATTAATTAAAGACGTAACTTTTATAAATATTCTTATTTTTATTTTTATAGTTGCATTCGTGTTGCAATGAGAACAATTTAGTTTAAACTGTACTTTAAAATAAAAATCAAATAAATTTAATAGGTAAACTCGTTCCACATTATATGCTGAAACATTATAAATGAAGAATTTCGTTCAGTTTTCTTCCTGGTAACTGAAGAAAATCCGGACTTAAGCTAATTTGTACTTTGCCTTCTTGCATCTTATCTATAAAGGATTATGAAGATTTATGTTCTAAAAATACACTCCTGTTTAACTAATCCTATTTATTGACGAAATTTACATCTTAGATTCTTGAAGCAAAGTCCCTTGATTATTAAGTAACTTTTATAGTTGCATCAATTATTCCTGATTCAGTAATTTGATTTGAAAATGTAAATTCCTAATTAAGAATGGTTTGCATTTTATGTTATAATTTTTATCATTTTAATTTGCATTAAATCAATATAAAGTTATCATATGTTTCTCATTGATGCAACTGAAATTGTAAATACTTATTTCTATTTCCTCTAAAAATTTAATTTGTGTAATTTTGACTTTAAGTTTAAAAATGCTAGAAATGTTTTTTATTTTGTAATATTATAATTTTAATGCTAAACATTGTTGGCGTATTTTACATTTCCTATTGCAATGATTTCATAAATAAAGTGTCAAATTGGATTTTACGACTTTTAATTTCTGTTTATGAATCTAACCATCATCAGACAAAAAGCAATGAATATTGCTTTTTCTGTATTTTACGTACTTATCTATTGTTATTGTGGAGACTGTAAAACTGTTCCCTAACAATCCAAATTCCTTTAAGTATCGTTAATTGAAAGTAAGAATTCATTCGAAATAAGGATGATTTAAATTTAAAACTTAATCATTTGATATAATTATTTACAATATTACTTTACAACATTAAACTTTCAAAATTTTCTATTTTGAATGCTGTTAGTTTAATTCAAATGTATATCTTTTCCATATTTTAAAAAATGTTACATTTAAACATATAATATTTGATAAAAATTGAGAGGAAGTGGATAAAATCTTAACTCCCTTACCATAAACCTATGCCTATATTATTATTTTCCCAAGATTATAGGGTATTGTAAAATATGTGTAATTTTATGCAGCAGACGTAATTATTCTTTTGAAAATGAATTTTGTTCTTCACACCATTTCACAATTTCAATCATATAATATGTTCTTGCAATTCCTTGTATTAGAAAAAAATTTAAATTATTTGTTTTTCATATGTTTTAGCAAATCCAAGAGAATATTCTTGTTTTGTCATGAACATTTTCATATTCGTTTTCATGTTTTCTTTTCATCGTTTTCTTTATTTAGTTCTTTCATGCATAACTCCATTTCGGTTATTTGCTTCTTTCTACTGTCGTTGACTGCAATGGATTGACAGGAGTAAATTTTAAATCATAAAACTTATAACATGCGAAAGTTGTTCAGATAAGGAGATATCCCCTGCTCACCTTATTGGTCAAATAAAAACACTAAAAATTCAAAGTTATTGTTTCTTTTTATTTCTGAAAGACCATCTACCTATCTTTTGAAAAAAGTTTGTGAGGAAAACTGGAATTAACTTTTATTCAGTTATTCTAAGCACTTTTTAAATTTTAAGGATTTAAAGTTATTCCTTGCCTAAAATATACGACACGTCATTTATATTACAACAGGTATCTATTTAATGCAAATTTTCTCTGTATTTCTTTTCCTCTGAAATTGAAGAATAAGAAAATTTTGAAATGAAGGATAAGAAAATTATATCTTGAAAACTTAACTATCAAGCTCATGAAAACATTTTGCGTTGTTTATGCATGGAAATCTTTTGTAACCAACACTTCGCTTTCTTGCACAATATTTTTATTATTAAAAACAATTACGGCATGTAAATATACTCTCCGAAATGTAAATATTCAGTAGATATTACTCATTTAAAATTACTAATCCATTTTTTGAGACGTGTCCACAGCTAAATCAGTTTGATTAGTCTTAAAATATGTTATTTTGAATGCACATAAAAAATTTATTTATCAGCTACATACTTAAAGGTTATTGAAAGAGTCAAAAGTAACTGGATTATTGCTCTTCTGAAAATATTTTTGCCCTGAAAAATAATGCATTTTGTAAATACCTATCATATTTTTACATTTTATGATCTCGAAGATGCTATGCGTTATAATAAATTGCAAGTTTTCATTGTAATTTAGTATTACAAAGTCTCATTGATTGCGGATGACCCATTATCAAAATCATAAAATTTGAATCTAAGTATTTAAAAAGTATTATTTCGAATAATGAAATTTTTCAGCTATTTCTATTAAATTAATTAAATTATAAATATATTTTAAAGTGTTTCTTTTAAAGAAGACAATTATTTAAAGATAAATTAACTTCTTTTAAGAAATACTTTATACTTGTACTGATATATTTATTTTGATACCTAGAATTTTTGGGATGTTGATAATCTAATAAAACAAACATATTTAACAGATAGTTTCATCGAGATTATTTCAGATGCATTTTCAAAATATAGGTGTCGATAAATGTATTTTATTTTTGTAATTATATCTGATTGTATAACAACTAAAGTAGGATTTGGGGTATTTGTTAGAGAGATTGTTAATGAAATTATCTAGATTTTAATTTTTTTGATAATATTTCAGAAAATGTAGACTCGTATTTAATTAACTTCGTTATTTTTCAATTAAAATATTAAAAAAATATAATTAGTATAAACTGTTATAGAAGTATGATTCGTCTCAATAATTGTTAAAGATTTATGATACGCTTCTGCTAATTTTTCATTTATTAAATGAAAGCAGTATTAAAAAAATAAGAAACAAAATTGTCCAAGCCGAAAAAGAAATAATAATTTGCCATGAAAGGATAAGAATCCTTAAAACTGAAACAATATGCAATGAATTTCATTGTTTGAAGGAATAATATATGAAAATGTTGATATTTTAAAAATATTAAGAGTGACTTTGAAAAAAAAGTTTTAATCGATTCTTTAATTTTTATTTTTTAAATTTTCCATAACGTAATAAGTAGATTTCTAATAATTAGTAGCGTATTTGTTTGCTCTAGGAGCTGAAACAACATTTGGTTTTGGGATTAGTAAAGTTTTCTCATGTGAATCTAAGGACTAATTTTAATTCCAATTGTAAATTCTGAAAGACCCACCCTTAAGAAATATTTTAATACATTAATCTTTTTAAGTGATTTACTCTGCTAATTCAAAACTGAAAAAACTTTTATTTGATGGTAAAAAAAATTTCACACTTTGGAGTTATGATTGGGAACATTATCTTTATGAAATATTTTTCTCTTAAAGTGACCCGATTAAGGTTTCCATAAATTTTTTGATCCTAACTACCTTGAAAATTTTCTAGAAAAACAACATCATTAAAATGATTAGCTTTTCAGGTCTTTTTCAGTATTTAAATATTAGAAATGTGATGCTCTTTTTCCGTTAATATGTCAAATACGATCATTTTCAAACAAATTGAATTTGATTTTAACGTCCATAATTCTTTTTTCAGACTTTTCTTTGTCCATTTCTTATTCAATCGTAAATTTCCATTCTTCTTCTGAACAAAACTTTTAACGCAGAAATTTTTGGAGACAATAAAGTGGCATCCTTCAGGTATCTTATAGCAATCTTAGGAAAAATAAAGAATTGGCTGAACGAAAGGAAGTTTAAAAAAATTTACTAAAGTAACTGATTTTAGTCTAATTGAATACCTATCGAAGAAAAATCTAAATAAAGAAGGAAAAACTTCTTGATGACAATAATTTAAATGAACGAAGCTCTTGGTCCATTTTAGAAAGGTCTGTGTATTTCATGATGAGATCATTTGGTGTTTCTTTAAAAACAAAAATATATTCCATATTTTATTCTTATATAAACGCGTAAACGAAACATTGTTATATTTTGTTTTATGAGGATGATTCATTTCAATGAAAAGTGGGAGGAATTTAACAGTCACAAAAGGTTTGCTATCAATTTTTTCAAATTCTAGCTTGATATTAAATTAACAATTTTTACACAAGTCATTTATCATAAACATTGTTCCTTGATTAAACAATTTATGTTATTGTAAACCTTAAAAAATAAACTGACATTTCAACATACAATTTAGAAATATGAAAATTATGTAAGCTAATGATTTTTATATAAATA
This sequence comes from Latrodectus hesperus, assembly GCA_037975125.1. Taxonomy (NCBI): domain Eukaryota; kingdom Metazoa; phylum Arthropoda; class Arachnida; order Araneae; family Theridiidae; genus Latrodectus; species Latrodectus hesperus. The sequence goes on along the minus strand of CM075858.1, from coordinate 16,855,695 downwards.
AAATTTTTTTAACAATTCTGACGAAATTATAAAAACTTTCAAAAACTGGTAACTAATTAATAGCATTTTAAATTTAAATTCATGTGCTTAGTATATTAAATAATTTTTTATGCTATATTTTAAATATAACTTTGAGGAATAATCAAAAATATTTACATTAATATATTTATATAATTGTGATTAAATTTCATAACAAAGCATTATTTGCTAAACTGGCAGTTTAAGCAACTCCTTCAAGTGTTTAAAATAAAGCTTTTTTTTTAATTGATTTAAACATTGGCTTGTGCAGATTATTTTGTTGTATCTTTACTGATGCTCTTCTCTATTGTGACATAATAATGGCATGAATTTCTGGTTCAGTGTTTGCGCAATCAAAAAATATGAATTTTAATTCAATTTATTTATTAATTTTGTATAGATTATAGAATAAATGAGAAAACTATTTACAAATGTAAGTTTATGATGATAAAATGAACCTTCATGGTATTGTTTGTAAAATTGTTTTGAGTTTTATCTCTTTCATTTATTTTTTTAATTACCTTCCAATTATTTTTTTAAGCTTTTTACTATAACTTAAACGCATTAGTTAAATTTTTTAATTTATAAAAGTTCATTTTTTAATTCATAAAGTAATTAATTTTTTAACTAACGAAATTAAAGAATTTATTTTAAAAATACTTCTCAAAATAAGTAGGATAATTAAATTAAAGAATTTTTAATCTTTTAACAATTGTTAACAATTTTTTCAATTTGGAATTAAATTGAAAATAAATGTTTGATTTCCAATTGCCTTTAAATTTCAACAAAGTGTAACGAAATTTTTCTTAGTATTTTATTATTTTCTTCTATATTATTTATTATTTTCTTTATAATTTATTATTCTACTTCTTTAAAATTGAAAATAAATTTGATATTTTTATTTGTTTGAAATGATTCTTTGAAAGATCCTTACTAATTGTTATAAGTATAACTTTTAAAAGTCATTAAATTTAATCATCTGTAGCATATCATTCACTTCTTCAGAAATTTTTTTCACATATTTTTATACATTGATTTTTCATAAGAAATTCTCTGATTATAAAAATTTACATTCTTTTAAACCATAAATATATTTTATAAAAAAAGTGTTTTTTTGTTATTTCAATTATATTTTTTTAAATAATCTATTGATTAAGTTATATACTAGGAATTTTAATGCAAAAAATTTATACTGAAGCATTTGAATGTACTTCAGAATACAGAAGAAAAGTATGCTTTCAATGTATATTTATTTTCCTTGAATTAAAATATAAATAATTTATGTCTCAAAAGATTTTACAAGAGGTTTTCAATAAGAAATATCTTTTTTTCAAAGTTACAAAAATCATTTCTTGTAATAAACTTTTCATAAAATAATGAAATAGATTTTTTGAAAATTGCAATGAGATTGCTGAATGGGAAAGATAATGATTTTCTTAGTGAATTACAAAAACTTAGGGAAAGTGTAATTTATTTATATAAATTCAATAGTTTTATATATTAAGCAAAAATTAAAATTTTTTCTTTAACCAAACAAATATTTTCTGCAAAATTTTATGATAAAAGTTATGAGTTCCTGAACTTTTTCCAAAAACTAATTCAGAATAACTTTTTACATTATTAAAATTTAGATTGAAAACAAAACGCTATTTTCTCTCATTTGATGTAATTTAACAAATATTCTTTAATGGAAAAAACAAACATATACATTTATTTAAATTATTGTAATAGAATGTTTTCTTGTTAAATTGTAATTTTTTATTAAATTAATTTTAAATTATTGTGAATATTCTTTCAATTTTAAAATTTCAAATTGGTTTTAAATATATGTTATGAGAAAACTAATGAATGGTATGGCTGTAACATAATAACCGCTAAATTTAATTTTATATGCATTTTTTAAGTTCTTATCTTTATAATTAGAAAATAAATTATTCAGTGTAAAGTATTTTTAAATTAAGAACATTAAAATCTATTGAAAGTCACATTTAATAAAATATGCTAAAATGAAATAGTAAATAATTTTATTAATACGGAGTTTTAAAGAACTAGTTTTAATAAGCAGAATTTTGTATAAGATATAACATTTATTACAACTACTGATATAACATTATTATAATTTTAAAATCTAATCCATATTGTTGAATTATATTAGAGATATGTTAAATAGATTCTAAATTGTTATTAAATTGAATCTAAATATGTAAATATAGAACTTCTCAGTTGAATCACTATAGAACTTTTTAGTGTTTATGGTAAAAAGCTATGAAGATCATTAACTTGTCATAAATGAAAAAAAAATTCAGTTCATCCTATGTCAAAGAAATGTTTTTTATAAGTGTTTTAATTTCAGTCAACTTGGAATATTATTATTTTGACAAGTATTACAAAGGAAAATTTCTAAACGTATTTATTAAATGCTTGTATGCTAATCAAATTCTATGCAAGAAATTACGATATTATTATACATGATTTAATAGGAAATGCAGATTTTGATTAATTAACTTAAATACATTTTATAAAGTATAAGTCAAAATACAAATATTTTATTGGTTTGAAAATATTCACTTAAATTTATTTAAATAGTTGTAAAACTTGTAGATTTGCATGCAAATTTCTCTAAGAAAACCTCTTTCTGAAGTTTGTAGCCCTCCTTTTCCTGAAATATTAGAGTTTAATTTAACTTTAGAGAATTTTAATTGTAATTTAGAATGCGCATTTTAAGGAATTATTTTCTGCCTGACAAACATGAAATTAAGTTTATTCCTAATCTCAGTTTTACCAGTCATAAATTTTAAAATTAGTTAATACAAAGGTGATATAAATTATTAATAGCTACACACATATTTTGATTATTTAAGAAAAATTTATTTATTACCTATTAAAAATATTTCAAATGGTATTAGACTCACTGGAGAATTTAAAAAGTAAAAGAATAATAGAAAAATAATGTCTGGCAGATTATTAAACAATTTTTTATGCATCAAATGTTTATTAAAATTGATTTGACTCAAAATTATTTTTCAAAATGAAAAAAGAAATATGTAATAAGAGTAACAAGAAAAATTCCTTTTTCGCTTACTTGAAATTTAAAACAAAATATATATTGATAAGTGTTATCTTGTAAATCATTGTATTTAACAAAATATATACCAAATCAACATAATACTATATAATTAATACATATTACTTTAAAAGTATTCATGGAAAACAGTTTCAAAATTCAGTTAAATCGTTAACATTTTCCTATAAATTATGGGTACTATTTATATTTTTTATTTTATTTTAGCGTATATATTATTTTAGCATACATATTTTTCAGAGTCTTATGGAACGATTTAGAATTTTAATTGACACTAATTTTGCAGCCTAATTACATGTATTTACAAAACTGGTATAAATCAGTCTGAGATTATATACTGTAATTTAATTTATATTTTCGATTCTTAAACTTCCAAAACTCAGGAGTATAATGTTAAATTGTTTGTAAGATGTTTCAAATTTAAGATGGCAGAATTTGATGAAATTAATCTCTCTTTATTTCATATATATATATTTAATTCAAATCTATTGCTTGGATAGTGTTTTGTTTCTACTTGGTTAATTTCATTATCATTGAAAATACTTTATATGGTCGTTACATTATTTCAAATGACTAATATAGAAATTATAAAAATGTTTAAAAAAAGGAAAAAAAATGTTCCAAGATAGGCACAAATTTGTTTGAAAGACATTTACAAATACTGCTTTGAAATTATCTTGAATTTTATTATTATCCTTTTTAATCATCAAATTCATGATTGAGAATCATTCTTTGCAAAGAAAGGTAATTGGTTCTGAAAACTGTATGAAACTCAGAGGCATCTTTTCTTTGAAATCAAATGAATTTTAATTTGCTTGTAAATTTTTATGAATTGCTTATAAATTATTTTTTAGATGGAAAATTCATACCTTTGCTTCATTTCTGTATAATGTCTTTTAATCTGTATATTAGCGAGAAAGTTTATGGTAGATATGAACATTATTACTACTAGAATTGAACAACATTCTATGATTATCAAAAGTAATCAATCCAAGCTGGCCATATTGATTGCAGTATTAACATATTTAATATTTTAGTGTTAATAAATACAAATTATAATTATAATTTTAGATTATGAGATACTCATATATATGTGATTTATACGTATATAGTTAAAATACAAAAAAATAATATATTTAACCTAATTATTTGCAAGATGTATACTGCTTTGTACAGATTTTCTATACAATATTTACATAAATATTTTATTTTTAAAACAATTTTGAATGATCAGATTAATTTATAATAGCTAAACTAGAATATATTATCATTTTTTGATGTTTGTATTGAAATATTTTATTGCATAAAAATATTATTTTGCCATTTTTATTGTGTTATGTTGTTATGATAAGTTCGAATTTATAATTCTATGTATAATTCTTTTTATCTTTTTCTTTATAACTTTTTCTGCTTATAAGAACATTTTAATTTTTTGTTCAGAGATTTATGCTTGAAGTTCAGAAAAATCCATGTGTCTTTATCGATTATGGAGTTGTTTTTGCACAGTTAAGTAGAAAATCTTCATTTATTTAAACTACCTAACTCAAAAAAAATTTATGAAAAACTGTAACATTATTTTTAGGATGTACTCATGAGAATCATTAGAAAACATAACAGTTATATAAATGCTAATGAATAATAAATAGTTATGGTTCATTAAATGAAATTTTCAATATTTGTAATGTGAAAAGAAATTAAATGTAATTTCATATTATTGTAACATTTTAAATACTCGTTATTTTTCTGAAATAAATTAAAATTTGAATTTATTGCACATCGAAATTAAATCTGAACAAATATTAATGATAATAGTTATTTTAACACGCAAAATAGAGATAATTTATTAGTAAAAATTATTTAAAAATCTATATCAATTAGTAAAGTAAACATAAAGCTTTAATAAAATTTTTAAACTTCTTTTTAAAACATAAATATTATAGAGTATATTCAATTCAAGTTATTTCGAATTTTTTTAAAACAATTTTTTTATATAACAAGTTATTTTTGTTGTATTGTTAGACTAAAAATTCCATCTTTCTGTTTTCTAAAATTAGATCAGCCATATGGGAAAATATAAAATGGTGAAGTTTCTTCACATTGATTTTTTTGACTCTCTTATGTCAATTCCTTTCCATGTTGAAACAAATTTTGAGACTTATCAGATTGAATAGTTTGAGATTTGTCATATTTACGCTTGTCAGAGTATAGAAATTTGAAATAGGAGAAGAATGAAGACCTATATAACTTTTGAAATATAAAGACTTACATAGAGCTGCAAAGTCAGAGTTTTCTACCAAAAATTTATATACATAAAATAAATATAAACTGTGTTACTCAAAATGGAACTTATTTTACTTGCAAATATTCTTTTAGTTGTAAATGATTATTTTATATAATATGGTAAGCAATTTTGAAAGCTTAAAACATTTATGTGAAATATGTATTATAATATTATTAAAAGTTTAGTCTGGAAGTATTTTAAGAACGAAGTATAGTTTTCTTTGCTCCTCCAAATATTACTATTTTATCCTTAGAAATTTCTGAAAAAATATTTCTTACAAGTGAATCAAAATTAATTTTAAATAAAACATGATTTATTAACCATAATATTTGTTCTAATATTTTCATAAAGGAAGAATAAATATAAAGATGCAATGTATAAAATAGAAAATGTCAAAATCCCATTGAATACAAATCTTAAAAAATCATGGACAATTGCACTGTAGTTTAAGTATGTTTTCATTTCATTTATAATTATATAAAATATTGGTACATTGTAAAAAAGTTAATATTTCAAATTCTAATAGAAAAGATGATAAATCTATTAAAATGTATGTTAGAAAATGATTTAATCAAATGATTTAAGAAATATATAAAGAAATGTGAATTTCAATATAATTTGATTTTGAAGTATAGTGACTAAATTAGAAAGTACAATATATCTTTAGATGTTAGAAATATCATTTGCTAAATTTTATTCAATTGTGTACCCTTAACGTATACTATATAAATTATTTCTCGTTGCATAATTTTTTTTATTATATGAATAAAGTATTATTATTACTTATAACGTTTTTTGAATAATTGCCTTAGTGTAATATAAATGTATTTCGTTAATATAATTTTATCAAATGTAATTCAGTTCAGTGTAATTTCCTTAATTAAAAATATTTTGTTTATGTTTATAATAAAAATAACTAATATTGCCAATAAAGACTGTTGAACATTTTACATTTAAAGATTAATTTGGGATTGTTGAAAATAAAGTTTATTGGAATAGCAGTTTTATTATACCTATTTTTTTTTTATCTTAAGTTACATTACTATATCTCTTCTTATAGTAACAAATATGATTTCTTGTTTTTGCTTTCTGATGTCTACAGGTTTTTAGAAATATTTGAATACCTTGTCCATAAAAGTAATAAAAGTATAACACTACTTCAAATCAATTCTACAAAATTTGATTAGATATCTCAATTTGAAATGCTTAGGAAATAGTTAAATATTACTCCTGAAAAAAGGATTTTAACGTTTTTATTGGAATAATTTTTATGAGTGCGTTTAAATAAGTTAATAAGAAAATTGCCTGGTTTTTAAATACTGTGCCATTTTCTAAGAGCTTCACTAGGAATGTATTAAACGCACACATTTAAATTAAAATATACCTTTATTAATCCTAAACATACTCAAGAAAAGTGAAAAAAAGAAGATGTTTTCTTTATTTGAAATATTTTATTCTTTACAAGGAAATTTAGACGTCTTATTATTTTTTACTCTACCTACTTCCAGATCACAAAAAGTAATGATATAGTTTCAAAATAAATAAGTTCTGAGAATCAAAGGCTTGGAATGTCTGAATTTGAATTCTAGTTATAAAATAAATATGCTTTTGATCATGAAGTTACTTATATAATTCTTGTGTCATTTTAATTTATGATAAATGTTTAATTATTTATTTAAAACAAATATTTTATTTATCTAACTCCCTTAAGTGAAAACAAAGTAGGAGTAATTCATTTTGAATCCAAATATTTGCTTCTTGCATTGCAATATATAAATTTAAAATGTTAAAAATAAAAGAAAATATGATAAATAGTAAACACTCAAAATGTTTTTTAAAATTTTTATTTTAAAAATTTACATTTTAAATACAAAAACATTATTAAATATTAAATGAATATGTCAATAAAGATTTTATAAAAATTTAAAATCTTTTCTTGATTATGTTTAGAAATAAATGAGATCTTAAATTCGTAAAAATTTACGGTTTAATCCAAAAAATCTATTAATTAAAGTTAAAAATAATATTGATACAATTTACGAGTAAGAATACCCTTATTATTTCTAAATCGCAGGAAATCTTATACGACATTCAAAAAGGATACTAATATTCAATTATTTATTTTGTAGATTGAAATGTATCACATAGATTTGTACTGTTGTAAATACATTTTTTTCTAGAGATTTGTGTTGAAAATAGGCGTTTATGACATGTAAATTTCTTTCCATGTGATTTTTATTTTTGCATAAATTACGAAGAATTCAACGACAAACTTCCAGTTTAAAAGTTTGTAAATTTGATTACTACATCAAATTTGAATAAAAAAGGGCTTAGAGTCTCATTTAAAACGTAGATGCTAGTCAAATTAACTATATTATGTGAAAGAAAACTGTAAAGAAACAAACTGTCTTACAAAATAAATCAAAGATAATTGTAATAAAAGACGCTTAGTTTCAATAATTCAAGAAATATAACGAAATTTCATTAAAATCAATAGTTATGATTTATCAGTTTTGAATTACATTGTAAAACGTTTCTTGTAATTTTTCTTGTACTTCATTGTAAAAAATTTATGGAGATGTTTTACTCTTTTATTGGTGATACTAATAAGAGAGTAAAGCCATCTCAATAAATATTAAGAATTTCATTACTGCATTTAATTTAAATATATTTGAATTAAATGTAATATCATTACATTTATACTTAAAATATGAAACTCTTATTCTAATGTTTTTCTATTTTTGGTGGGTTTTTATTTATAAATGAATTTTTGTACTTATATATATTTATAATGCGAAGAAATTTGCATGAAATTGTATTTAATATAATTTATAAACGATTATATGTTAATGAGAAAAAATTATGTGATAAGTTTAAATCTCAGTATTAAAATTTTTATTTTCTATTTCACAAATTTTAATTAAATTATTTTAAAATATTTTCAAGAATTAAGTTGAAATATTCAGAGTCTTAATATATATATATATATATATATATATATATATATATATATATATATATATATATATATATATATATATATATATATATATATATATATATATATATATATATATATATATATATATATATATATATATTAAATATTCCGCATATTAAAACACATAATTTAAAATTCTAAATTCTTGAAAGCGACATTAAGAAAATAACTAAGTATCACTTTATTAATACTAATTAAAGAAATGTTTCAAGTGGTTTAATCACTTTTCCAGTGATATATCTGCGCATATCCATTTAAAAATAAGTCTGATTCTTGAATACTATTACTGAGTTTGAAACATACTTAATCTCATATGAAATATTGAATAAGCCTACATTATAAATATGATTATTTAAGAAGGATTTAATTGATTTTATTTAATAAGCATAGTTTTATGTTAGCATAGTTTATATATATATATATATATATATATATATATATATATATATATATATATATATATATATATATATATATATATATATATATATATATATATATATATATATATATATATAAATATAAACATATATATATATATATATATATATATATATATATATATATATATATATATATATATATATATATATATATATATCTATATCTATATCTATATCTATATCTATATATATATATATATATAATATATATATATATATATATATATATATATATATATATATATATATATATATATATATATATATATATATATATATATATATATATAGAAATAGTATCCAAGAATCAAACATATTTTTAAATGGATATGCACAGACATATCACTGGAAAAGTGACTAAACCACTTGAAACATTTCTTTAATTAGTATTAATAACGTGATACTTAGTTATTTTCTTAATGTCGATTTCAAGAATTTTAAATTGTGTGTTTGATAAATTGTAGCATAATTATTCAAATACATGGAATTACATTACGCAAAATTATAAATCATGATTCTGCCTAAATGATTTTAATCATTAATATTCATAACCGTGAAAACTGTGTAAGTGGAGAGACTGTAATTTAAACATCACATAATTTTCTTATCATGTTTCACTTTTGAGTATTATTAATAACATATCCACTAGAATGAATATTTAAGATATTATTTTATGAATATTTAAATATTCAAGCATGACATTTGTGAAGTAATTACTTGTTCATTATACTTATCAAATGAATCGGAAGTAAGGAATAACTGATAGATTTTCAGTTGGAAACAGTGTGAATATTCTGCGAAGTATATTAAAAAAATAATGCATATTTTCATGTCTCAACAGCATGCGGATGAATACATGAGGTATTTTCTCTTGATTTTTGAATGAAACTTGAATTCATTTTCTAAAACAAATTACGAATAAAATACTTTTTTCTATTAGTTTGATTATAAATTTTGTTACTTTTAATTTAAAAAAGTGCAGAATATGTAAGTTTGAGGCAAAATTTAACTTCTCATTTTTACCACCGTATGCAATAGCTGCTAAGTTGCAAAATATTAAATACAAAAGTCTGCCTTTAAGCATTATTTTAGAAATGCTATTGCATTTTTTAAGCGAAATTAATAATTGAAAGATGGGAATTGGATTGCAGCTTATTATTTTTGCTTTCTGTTTCACCACAAGTATTGCTAATTTCCTATGCATATTAGTTAATTTACAATAAGTTTCATGGTAAATTTTAATGTAACATGGTTTTATTACTATAATATAATATTCTATATGCATTATTTTCGAAGAGTTAATATATTGCCATTGAAGCTTATTCCTTAATCATGATTTATGTGATTATTAATTAAAACGAGGTCTGCAGTTTATACTGTATTCAAAATGACTGTAAGTATCTACATGGAAATCAAGAGGGAATGACAGAAATGCAAAGGACGATTTTGTTGATTAATTAGTTTACTAAACCATGGGGGCCGTGGTAGCCTAGTGGTTAGGGCATCGGACTTCCATCCGGAAGGGTGGAATTCGATTCCTAAGGCCACCAAAGAACCACAGAGTACATGCGATAAACGTGATCATTAAATCCGTAGAATCGAAAGTCGTTAGGTCGGTCATTGAGCAGTTACCATGCTGCAATGGTCTGGAGAAAATTTCTTCCCCTTTAAGATCAATACCAAAATTAAGGGAGTAGATCCTGTGGTGGAGCCCTCTATTGGAGCATTTAAAAAGAGCAAAGACGTACTTTCACCTTTTTGTGCTCTGATTAATCGAAAGTCTTCACCTTATTGACTTAAATTCGCATAGTCAAGGTATAGCAAACTTGGTTTGTCCAAGTGTCATAAGTAACAACATAACTATAACCATGACAGTTTTAAAATTTTAATTTTATGAGAATTCACCTACGGGTTTTCAACATTTTTATTTTATGGAAATAATTTTAAGTTGAATTATACATTAACAATTATCTGTAACAAAAATGATAATTGCAAGAAGTAAATTAAAATTTACTTTAAGATCAGATTAATCTGTTTCTTTTATTTCAGTTAAACAGTATTCCTTTAATATAACAGTTCATTTTCATCGGATTGCTTCCTATGAAATTTACATGCAAAGTGTAAGTCTTTATTCAAATGTATTACATAAAATTTTGCTATTAGGTTGCGATGCGATTGTATCATTTCAATGTTTTATTATGGAACTATTTTTTCATAGCGCCTAGGAGCAAAAATTCATTGTTGAGCAATGTCTATATGCAACTTATATTACTATTTTACATAAATTTAACATGCTACTATGATGTGATAAATACGATTACACTGTGTAAACATAGAGAATTTGATTTGAATGAAAAACGGCTTCTTTCCGAGCATTAATTGATGAGTTCGTACAAATTTGATAACAAATTGAGCAAAAAAGCAAATAGTTAACTGAAGAAGTATTGGCTCCTAATCAATTTAAGGTTAAATTTCAGTAATAAAAAATATTAATTTAAACATAAGACTCTTGTAAATATATATTCAACTCTATTTTCATCAGTCAATTTAAAATTTCAAGTAATCTTCCCTTGTCTATATAATCTCTATTATCAGTATTATTTCCTAACCTTGTTCATTGTTTCTGTTTATTTATCTAGATTATCGCTATGACTATGCAAAATTTGTAAGAGTGAATCATGAAAAACTATTGGATTTGTATCGTTAGAACATGTCTATTATTTTAGAATTTATTCGTCTTTAGCTTACAGCTCAATTGGAATCATTTTTATTGATGAGTGATTTCATGTTTTATTTTTAAAACAATGTATGCACATATTCTTAAATTTAATGTTTAATTTTTAAAATTCAATTGTTTATCTTCTTTCACTGATTAAATTTTTCTGCTTAAATTAAATTTTTTTTGTGATCAATAAATTATATCTATGAGCTTTCCAAAATATGAAACTTGAAGATTTCATTTAGGTTTCAGTATGGTAATACTTTTATCAGATCTAATGTTATATTTGTATTTACCTACTTTTTTAATTGTTATTTAAAGGTTCCTAAGTTATCATAACCTTAAAAATTATTAATTCAATCATCATACTTACCATAACAACATATGCAATGTTTGAATTCTAACGAATTTTCAACGACATCTCACTTTCTGACTGTTAATGATATAATAAAAAATAAAGCAGCTTCATAATACTTCATAATAATTAAAACAGATGTTTATTGCGCTTAAGAATACTAATCTAATTAAAGGATTTTTAAAATAATACAGATATTTTGTTGTATAATTAATTACAATCAACAATACTTTTTTGTTAATACGAATACACAAATGTATCTCTTTCAGATAGAATGGAGATTCATAAAACTGATGAAATTTTAGTTCATTTGATGAATTGCGTAAATATAGCTTTTTATAATGATAATATGTTACCTGCTTTATGAAGTAATGAAGGGAATTGTAAAAATACATCTAGATATTTACTATTTCGTACATAACAAGTGTGAAATTTATAAAATTAAGATATTAATTATTTAATTAATATAAGCTAATGGAACTGAGTATTAATATATTACTATGAATACAACACATGCATTCTTTAAGATATTCATGATAATACCATAATACCTTGGAATTATTGTCTAAATGATTGAATTCAATACGAAAATATTTCTATTGTTTTACACTTATTGGAATTTATTGATTTTATCCATTAAAATGTTTCAGTTTAAAATGTAATTCTTAAATTAATTCTAATGAAAGAGAAAAATATAATAAGCATTATTATATAAGTATATCGAATAGAGAGATTAAAGCTTTGTTATCAAAAGTAAATTTATATAATTGAATAGTTAGAACCAAGTTATATAAATATAAATAATATTTTCATAAATAAATATAGATTTACCTTTCAAGAAGACAGGAACCAGCAGCTTTTAATAACAATCTGAAGAAGTAAAAATATTTATTTATATTTATATATGCGCTTAGCAACAAAATGATAAAATTTAACTTATAATATCTATGTAAGTATGATTCACAAAATTATCATGGTATGTATAATACTGTCATAAATATGCTTTACGATGAGTTATTTTATAAAAATATTAAATAGAAGTATAAATTAATCAAAAACGGACTGAAAGACAATTCTTAAGCATTGAAAAACACTGAAATACTCGTAATAAAAGACAGCTATTAAAGTTCCATAAAAAAGGGCTTTTAAACTTATTCACTTTAATGACATTATTACTGGAATAGTAACAAATTATTTTTTCCTTTTCGTTTTGTTAAAAAGTATAACAAGTTTAATCTTTTCATACATGTTTAAAACTTTCTGAATTTTTGTTTGCGCGTTCCCTCTAAAGTAAACTGCATTTCAATTTAAACTATACCTATGGAGAAGCATTATTTAATCTAAATTTAATTAATTGTATTTGTGTAAGCAGTATTTATTCGAATGTGTGTCTGTATTAGTTTTTAAAATAAGCCTAAATTAATCCTGAAGGTGCTTAAAATTGTAAACAATTTATAGAATGTAAATAAATTATCTTTCAAGTACTTGGAAACTGATACTTTTCATGCTAAAAGAAACATAAACTAATAATCGAAAAATAGATTTGTATAGATATTACAATAATTAAATTTAACTACATTTCATTTTATAATGAATATGATTATAATTTAACTTCATTGGTGACAGTCAAATTATTTTTTAATTTCATTTAATAAACTTAATTTGCAATTTTAGCAAAATTATCAAACAATGTTTTTGAACTTTTTAAAGGAAAAATGTAATCTTCAAAACAAATTTTCATTGAACCAACTGTGATATATATAGAAGATTTTATGGAAAACCAAAATTATATTAAATTAGTAAAACAATGATGATAATTATGATAATCTTCTTATTGATAAAATCATAATACAGAAATTTTAATTATTTTTTTAATTATAAACTGAAACTGAATTTCAAGAGTAACAGTATGAATTTGTATTACTTTACATAATTAAAGTGGATATTGTTGACAAAAATTAACATTAACTACCATTTAATTTGAAAAGGTAATTATGAATTTAAAAATAAATAGGTCTGTTAAGTGCTGTTAAATAATATCAACTCAACATGAATCAAAATATTATACATTAACAATTCTCTACTGAAAATGTTCCAATTTGGTCAAAAGGTTAATTTGATATAAAAATACATAAATTATACGAAAAATAAAAAAAAAATTCATCAAGTTAAAACGAACAATTTTTTAATATAAAATTCATCAAAACATAATGAGAACTTTCATTTAATTGATTTTTGTAGATTTCAAATTAAATCCAAAAATCTAAATTAACAATTTATTAAACTTCACTTAATGCTTTTCCCTTTTTTCATAAAATATAAAAATATATTCCCTAATTTCTTTTAATTTTTGCTTAAGATTTTTTGTAAATTCTTTGCTTTTTAAAATTAATCTCTGAATAAGAAAGTAAAGCAATGTTTGTAACACTAAAACATATTCGGAGTAAAAAATTATTAAATAAATGAAATATAAAATCTTTAAACAGTTTCTAAAACGCTATAAATTCAAGTAAATTTAATTTATTTTAAACTTTGAACTTAATTTTTAAATTTATAATATGTTAATATTTAAAAAATTTAAATTAAAATATTAATCTTTATTTAGGTTTATTAAGCTCAGTATAAAATATTTCTCACACTAACTTTTAATTGGATCCCCTTATATCGAAATATTCATAAATAAGCTTGTGAAAAATATGTAATGAAACGCATAGCTAATTTGATACGAATTCCATTTTAATATCACTGTCAAATAATTAAGACTAATTTCATAGAGATTTGTTTAATGAAAGCAATTTATGAATATATACTTCATCCTTGAATTATGATTTTATATATTATTCATCCATTATTCTATATGCTCTGAATATATTATACAGTTCAAATTTACTACTCGAATGGTGAAATAAATTCTCTCTCTGTTCCACTAGCTAAATCATGTCATTAAAACTAATGACATATTTAGATATGATATAATTTGTTTTTAAGCAAAATGTGTGTGTGCATGTGCGTTTATGAATGTGTCACCTCAGTCAACAATTACAAGTGAGACGCAATCGTAAAATATTTAATAAAATTACATATTTCCATTTGAAAAATCGTATACATAAGTTCTGTATTAAGAGTAATTAAGCGATCATTAAATATATTTTTCTTTTAATCTAAGGGTGTATTTTTATGGGTATAATGAAAAAAATTGAATTGATCCTGTAACTTTGTAAAACTAAAAGCTATTTAGCCTTGCATGGTAATTCATTAAATCACGGAATTAGTAATTAAACAAGAATTAGGGGAAAATAATTTACATTTTTTTTGGAACTAATCAAACTTGAAGTAAAGCAGCGGTATTTTGAAGGATGTCATCTCCTTGTTTGAATAATCGGGCTTATTTTGTTCTTTATTCTAATTTAATATTTGAATAATGCGATTACTTTCCTAAAAGTTCATGGCTAATTTACTCTATCTTCAGAAAGAATCACGCTATTTGTTTGCTTAATTAAATTTGACGTATTTCAGTTTTGAAAAATTGGCATTCTCTAACGGGATATTCATTTTCAGTATTTGTGGTACTTTTAAACTAATTTCGTTTGCATGCAAGTCACCAGTGAAAGTTTTAACAGAACGAATTAAATAATTAATATAATTAGTTATTTGTTAGAAACATTTACATTAATGATATATGATATTTGTCTTTGAGTATTTGTGATATTTATATATATTTGCTTTCTTAGTAATGTTTACAAGGAAGATAAAATTAAATTAATTTATATAAATAATGTTTTATATAGACAAAATACTTTCTTTAATTGTATTACTTTATAGATATCACTTAGAAAATCAAATATTTTATTAAAATTTACTTGCATGTACAAATTTGTAATACATCTGTTACAAATTTGCCATTATAATCAATATTTTGCATGATTAAAATACACAATTTATGATTTAACTTTAAAGCATTAAATGCTTATTAATATATATTAATCATGCTTTTCTTTATTTAATGATTACATTTTATTTGGAAAACCAACTTATAATTTTATAAGCAATGAATCTCGTACTATTATTGGTGAAATAGTTATTGTATTTTCTGCTTTATTTTCAAATTTTAGATCTTATGGTTTCATCAGATTTTAAAACCAGGTGAAATTATAGTAATCTCGATTATTCTCACCCAATAAATCAAAACATGGTAGAAACTTTATTAAAATAAGAAACAATTTTTTTAAAAGATTTATGTCTTCTATTGATTTTAAATAATTTAAATGGTATTAAATATCGTAAAATTCCAAGTAGAAGTTTTCTAAAATATATATACGTTTCATTCGTCTTTGTAGGTTTAAGTAAACTAAAGTGTCAATATACCAAGTGGTTTTTTGTTAAACATACAGATATGCACTATAAAAATTATTTAATCATACCTTGCTTAAGTGAAAAGTTTACAAAAAGTTTTCTTATTCAAAAGAGTGCTCACTTGTGCTATTATATTTAACTTTAATGTGTCTTTAAACATATTTTAAAAACAATGCCAATCGAAATATGATTTTGTTTGAGAGGAATTAGAGAATATCACTGAATAAATTTCTTCCAAAACTTTTTTCAAACAAATTATTATAATTAAAAATTATTCCAAAGTATGTATATATGTATAATGTAACTTATGAAATAATTTGAGAAGTTGTACTCATATGAAAAAATATTAACCATACATTTAATTTGTACATTTATGTTGCTGGAATATATCTCAAATTTTTTCTTACAAGTTTTTTGAAAGCGAAAATGTAAGTGAAATTCTAATAACTATCTAATTATTTGAAGTTTTTTCATGCTATTTGAAATTACTGGATACAAATTACTAATCCTAATCAATAAAAAGTAATTTAAGTATTCAGTACGATGCACTTAAGTCAAAATGATCAAATTAAAAAAATAATTGCAATAGTAAATATTGTATAAAGAATGTGTATTTATTTTGTATCTATAATGGAATTAAATCTATTTTGATTAACAATTAAAAATCAATACTAAACGTCACTTTTGACTTGATATTACACTTAAGTTTACTATTTACACTATATGAAATTGCTTAAATATATATATTATTTTCACTGTATAATAAATAATTCAAGGCAATATAAAATTATAACTAGCTCAATAATGGAAAAATCAATCATTTATGCACAGTACTTTGATTTAAGTTCTTTCCTCCAGAACTAAAGTTGAGGAAGTATAAAATATAGACTTTATATATAAGATACATAGAATAATAGTTCATTTTTCTCATCCTATTATGTTAAATAGATTATAATTCCTGTCATAATTTACAGTTTGGTCAAGCATAAAAATTAAAAATTATTGGAATATTTTAATTTTGTTTATTCACAATGGTGGAATAGGGAAGTGGGTTTTAATATTTTTCTGCATTGGTAATTTTTTATATTTACTATATTTCCCATTTCTTTTAATTGATAGTTGAGTATATCTTTTAAAGGAGGATATCAGGCAAAAAACTAATTTGAAAGGTGTTTCCGTTTTTTACATTTGAATTCACTTTCGAACTCCAATCAAACTGCGGTGATGTACTTCATCAGGTTCATGCTCTTGAGGGCTATGAATAGTAAAAGAAGACGGATTGGAATACTGGTTTTCAGTACAAGTAAAATGCAACTTAAGTCTAAAATATGAAATTTTTATTATATTTAAGAAATTTATAACGGACTTCTTAAACATTATAAAAAACTATTAAAATAAAGAAGTGTCCATCAGGTTTCTTAAGCATTGTAAATTAATATCAATTATTTCAGTTTTAATGACTATTTTCATGTAATTGAAACTGCAGAATATGTAAATTATTTAAATTGCTATATAAATAGTTAATTTCTATTTTGCTATACTACAACTTAATTTTTAATTAATAAATAATTTTCAAAACACCTTGCAGAGTAAAATTACTTAAATGTACTTGTTACACGATTATGAACTATATTATTCATCACACTAGCATGACTGCAGGACTATTGAATCATCATGACCAAAAAAATTAGAAAAAGTTTATGCATGTAATTAAACCTTGTAAGAGACTAACAAACAGTAGTGTTCCAGAATATAACAAATCCGTCACATAATTTCAATTGCAGCAGAACAAAATATTTCATGACGTTCTTACTTTATAATTGACCTAAGCTGCTGTTTTCGATCTTCCCCAAAGCAATTTAGTGATTGCCGATGTTCACCATGATAGACGAATATACAAGGATATTAGCAATTTTTGTATTGCACGGTAACACACGATGATGGCTGCTCACAATGCAACACCCAGAAAGAATCACAGAATCATGGCAAATTTATATCATATGTTTGAGATGATGAGATACTCGTATCATTAGGATTTTAAGACATACGCACATCACAGGCGATGGTAGTGCCACATGCAAATGCTATAAGATGCGAGAAGTGATTGCCGATTTGGAGAACATAATATTTTTGATTAAAGCTGTTTAACTTATATCTTACAAATACATTTGTATTGTTGATTGAAATTTAGATTAGTCGCTATAGGTTACTGTTCTAGAAACAGTAGTTTTGAAGTATTACAGATGAACGTGTGATCGTATTAAAGGCAATGAAGTTACTGTGATGCATATTTGAAATCGTATGCTACGAGAGGAAGTAGTACACCAACGGCATCTATCACTCCCACTTCGTTGCACCCCTGCTCACTGTGACAGGTAAATTGCGCTCATGGTAGTCATGTTAAACTCCACAACAACAGGAGCTTCAGCACAATAGATTCACTTTGTAATGCATCGGTCAGTGCTCTCTCGCATTATTCAAAGTCAATTGCAGTTATGGGAGAGGCTGTAAGTTATCCATTGCTTTGTGTAGCCTTGAATACAAATAATGAGTAAAATATTATGCTCTTTCTAAGTTTTGGTATAAATTTCCTAAAACTTTATCTTTAGATATTAATTATTTAAAATTTCTGGATTATAAGGAATTACTACATGTGGCAAATTTACATATTGTTATTATCAAATATCCCATATTTTAATATAAATAGATACGAAAATCAGAAAATGAAAACAAAATCATAAAAGTGCAAGATTTTTTTATTGATAATTGCCTTAATGATTTAGATGAAATTTATACAATTTTTTTAAAGTGTTTTACTAGGTAAAAGTGGTTAAAAGTGTAATTACTAGGCATCATAACAAAATTATTTACAAAGGCCAAATATTGGCATGATATTTTAAATCTAGTATTTCCTTTGCAGACCTTAATTTTCCGCCTTGCAAGTTACAAGAAAAGTGCTATGTAAGAACAGAGGGAAGTATATCCTCAATTTATTAAAATGAATTTTACAAAAGCAACTATTTCAAGTCAAATTCTTTTAGAGCTTAAAATATCAATAAATTTAGATAATTCCTTTAGCATATTTCTCGTATATCTAAGTATTAATTTTATAGAAAAATATATCAGTTTAAAAATAACTTTTGAAGACATTAAAACGTATCCGAAACATAAGAATTTATTTGAGATGTTTCATGAAACAAACATGACCTCTAATGCTTACTTAAAAATATATCTATTTTTAATAATGCAATTTACTGAACATAATCCTTTACTCATAGTAATGTATAATATAATTATCTACATATCTAAATTTCTTAATAACTTATTTCTTAACACATAGCTATTTAATTTCATATTAATTGTACTTCAATATTTAAACACTGAATATTCTGTGTCATATAATGATTTGTATTTTAAATAGTAATTTAAATGACAATAATTCATGTTTTAATAATTTTTTAAAACTGCCAAATGTAATTATCATATGTGTAAAGTTATAAATAAAACTGTGTTTGTTTTTGGAAACAAACACAGTTTTGTTAGAGGAACAAAAAAATGTTATGCAATATCTTCTGAAATGTTGGTGATAAATTTGTTTTTGCTGCCAAAATATTTTTATCTTTGAGTAATGACATAATAGGAAAATAATAGATTGTATTTGCGTTGAAAAAAATGATAAAAAGATTTTTCTGAGATGGTTTTCTAAATGTTTAAGCAGTAAAAGAATAAAGTGTTTTCTTAAAAACAATTTGTGAACTTTTAGTTTAATTGAGAAAGTGATAAAATGTAGTTTTTGTTTAAGAACACCAATGTCAGTTTGTACTGAATGTACACACTTAAAATATTTATCATTGTTAAATATATAAGTAGAAAAACAATCATTGTTTTAATTTAGATAAATTATAATCATAAAACAAGAAAAATATAAGACAACAATTCGTAAACACAATTCGGACAATATTTTTCTAAAAGATAAATAGATATCTAATTCTGTGATTATTTCTTTATAAATTAATAAAAGATTTTCAATACTTCATTAGGTGAATTAATATTTAAATAAATGGAATTTAAAGAAATTTGTTAAAAAGTTGAAAAAAAATTGATGAATACATTCCATAATGTACGTATTCTTTGTACATCACTGCTGTTGAATTTATCTGATAAAGAATAACACAAAACATTTTAATGATAATATATGAAAACAAATGTTACGATATTTGACAATATAAGATTTTTTATAGAACTTTTATTAATGTTTCTTTTAAAACTCAATGGAATTTAATAATTGATGTTATTCAATACTATATTTTATTTTAGAAATTTCATTCATATTTATTGTAAACGTGAGTGAAAATTTGTTATTAGTAATATTTTAATTAGTAATATTAATAATTATTAAATTTTTTAAAATTTGGCATTCTTTATGAGATTAAAAGGTTGGAGTCAAAATTAAAAATATATATTATTTACAAAATATATTTATGTTTTATGTAAACATGAATCTGCAAAGGATCTTTGTTATAAATATGTAAATTTCTGATATACCTAATAGATATATTTAAATCATACTTTGATATTTTGTCCTTTTCATGGATTTCTCATTATCACGGAAACATAAAAACATTTTTTAAAATTATTTTGAGTTCGCAAAATAAGCAATAAATAGAATCTATTAATAATATTTTCGCATATTTCTTATGTAAATAAATAACTGAACAATACTAATACAGTTGACATGATCTTTATTTAATTTAATATAGAGGAATGTCTTAACAGTTGCTTTCCATGAATTAGTATCAAATTTATATTTAGTTTCAAAATTAAGAATTATTGCAAATATGAATTCATTTTGATTGCTGCAGTATCATTTTACTTGAAATTCTTGCTGATTTTATAACAATAGAAATTCATTTTGTTTTGTTCGGTAGTTAATGGCTAAATTTATGTACACATTTTTTTGTATATGACACACAAGAGAGAATAAAATGTAATATATAATTGAATAATTTTAATTTTATACGAATGACATATTTACAAATAAAAATTCAAAAAAATTATTTTGAATAATTTTGGTTTGTATTTTACTTTTATACATAGTTTATTATAATTATGAACAAATTGCTTCGAAACATATTGCATATTTGTTGCCTCATACATAATATTTAACTTTTTTATATATTTGCTAGTAAAATTTATAATTTTTGGGAAAATTAAAAAGTAAATAAGAAAGTTCTTACTGCTTAAATGTCCCAAAATAACAAGTTTAGCCTACCGTTAGTCTTCAAGGAAACCTCATCGGCATCCAGAACTTTCTGTCAACGTGACTTCAGTTGTATAACCTTCTTGCCATAAAACTTTCGGGATTAGGATGCAAAGAATTTCGTGAGTGTTTGCCACATGTCTTTTTCATTTGTGAAGGATTTTCCATGAAGCTGATTGTCCAGAGAATAGAAAAAATGGAAATGTTTTGGTGCAAGTTCAGTTGGGTAAGAAGGATGGTACAAAGTCTCATAATCAAGTTAATACCTGGTATTAATAGCCAACCGCGATGTATACGGCCTAGCGTTATCGGCCAAGAACTGTACACCCTTGCTATTAACCAGTGCTGGTTCCTTCTGTTGCAATGCTTGATGCATATGCTCCAGTTTCTCCGAGAATAGGACTGCAGTGACCGTTTGGCTCGTTGGTAGCAGCTCATAGCGTGACACTTGACTACTAGTCCACCAGACACCAACTTCATCAAAAGGAGACAAATCTCCCGACCTGAATATGTGAAACCTATGCTTTGCCGTAAATTCATTCACAGCACTATCCCCGAAATCGTGGCATATTTCGCGACTTGATGCAACTGTTGATAAGCTCACTTTGAAGTTGTTAAGCAAACAATACTGAACGAGCTCCTTCAACACGTCTGTTTCTATTCGCTAATGTATGAGTTACTATTTATGAACTTGCTTTAATAACGAATGAAATTCCTACTCTTGACTGACCGTTGTATCAAATACACTATACTCTAATTTTCAACTTTATTTTCACTTCATTCAATGGCAACGCGAAAACGAGAGGAACTTTTTTGTCGATATTATTGCTCAGTTTCATTCATTTAAAGCATATTAAAAAACAAATGTTGTCAAAATGTAAGAAATAATACAAGTTTAAGCTTTTCAATGTAATCAAGATGTTTAAAATTTTAAACCTATTAATACTACTGAGTATACATACATACATACATAACTGTGTGGGGAGACCCCGGACTGTACCTTTAGGTTAACGGGTGCCGTCTCCCCAACACCTAGTAAGCTCCACACCTCTACGAGGTCCGTGAGGGCGCCACTATCGTGGCATTTAACAAGGCAAAGAAATTGTGCTTACAAATTGGTAGCAAGAAGTTACAAAACATTTTAAGGGGCTTTAAGCCCTGTTGAACATCAGGCAATAGCATTCAATATTTTCTCTGAGTTTAAAATAAAATATAACATGACATATACAACAAACAATGGAGAAACAATTTTCAGTCAATGAAAAGACAGTTAACAATTTCTAGGGTAATTATGGCAATAAAAACATTATATACATTGAAAGCAAGATTATAAATAGTATAAACACTTAATTATGAAAAGAAAAAAAATGGCATGATATGAAAGTTGATAACTATATACAGGCCGGCAGCTTATACAAGTTTAATAAGCACCTTAGCTTTTAAAAGCATTTTTTAATAATTTTTAAATAATTCCAAATAAATTATTTAAAAAGTTTCTAAGGTACTAAAAGGGAATAGGATTCAAAAAGTTTTTAAGGCTCTAAAGCGGGCTCATAATGTTCGAAAAGTCCAAACAAATCGGGACATACAGTTCATAAATTTCATTAAGCTCATATAAAAAATTTAGACACAATTATTAATTGTGGAAGAAACTTAACTAAGAATAATTTTCTGATTCGTCTGTAGAATCTTCTATATCGTCTGTGGAATCGTGGCCTAAATCCTGACAAAGTTCTAATCCTCGTTTGTTGAGATGAATCATTAGCTTTGTGAGGAGTAATCTGCGGTGACGATCTTTCAAGCAAAATTTCAGGAACTCTATGTTGGTCTGTTGGGAGTTCTTCTTTAGGTGGTAATTCTCAGTCTCTGGGCACTCTAGGACATAGTGGGAAGGATCTCCTTGGGCTCCACAGATACAGGTAGATGAAACTGCCTTTCCGAATCTTTGGAAGTACTGTGGAAATGGACCGTGAAATGTTAGCAGCTGGTTGAGGTATGGATTATCATACGTTAGCTTGCTAGAGACTTCTGAGAGTAGATGTTTGGTTATTCGACCTGTTGTTGCATTGTCCCACAGAGACTGCCATTTTTGAAGTATGAAGTGCTTCAGTTGTTTGATAAGTGAAGATCTTGGGTATGGAATCACTAATGCTTTGGATTCATCAATTTTTGTGGCTTCCTTTGCAGCGATGTCTGCGCACTCATTTCCAACATCACCTTGATGCGCTTTAATCCAGCTTAGATTGATGTGAGAAGTTGCAGCTGCTAGTTTTTCCTGTATGGTATGTATTATTGGTGATGTGTGAAGTGGGTTAAGTAACGCATGCAAAGTTGATGAGCTATCAGACCAAATGGTTACAGATCTGAGGCTTTGTGCATCAATGATGTTGGTAGCTTCAAAAATGGCTATGGCCTCTGCTTGAAAGACTGAGTTCTTATTCCTCAGCTTAATTTTGTGTTCTTGAAGTTGTTTGCCTTTGTGATAAATTATTAGGGCTGCACCTGTTTTACCGTCAATATGTGATCCATCCGTATAGATATTGTAAGGTGTGATCAATTGGATTTGACCTTTTGCTGGCGAGGAGGGTTTGGAGGGCAGATTGTGGATGTGTATCCCCTTATGTCTTAACGATGGATGGACACAGTCTTTATGTACAGGATATTCATAGTCAGACGCACTGAGGGTTTGGTCTCCCAGCACAGTAGTTTCCTGCAGTTGCAGTACCCTAGTTTTGTGCGCTAGCTGGATGCAAGTAAGATGAAGTGGTGGCAGGCCTGCCAGTGTGTTGAGGGCAATTGTGGACGTGGTCCTGAAGCTTCTCGTGATTAATAATGTAAAGTAGCGTTGTAGGCTGTCTAATTGCCGCTGCTTCCTAACCGTCATGGGTAGAATCCACAAGGATGAGCCATAAGTAACCATTTTCTCCATGACAGAAAGATAAATTGCTTTAGTAATTTTACTTTTAATGCCCCAATCTCTTGCGATCATGGAGCGGAAACGCTGAACTATTGGTATCATCTTTGTCTTTAACTGCCTGATATGTTGTAGGAAGGACATTTTGCAATCTATTGTTACTCCGAGATATTTTAGTGTTTTAGTATGTTTTAGGCTACTACTGAGTATAATAGCATCATAAAATATAACATTCTATAAAAGAGAAATGTATTGAAATATTTTAAAGATTCAATTATTTGTGAATTTTAAAATCACCGAATGAACTATGATCCCATAACATAATTCGGATGCTAGATTCTCATGGATTTACTGACAGTGTGGAATTTGAATTTGTGAATTTATGAATCATATAAACCTTTTTAACTTCAGCAATTCTGTCATATAACTTAGTTACTTTCTCAAATGGCTCTGAGCTAACTGAAAGGACTGTTTGTATTTCTGAGGGTAACCATTGCAACTATAAGGTTTTTAAGAAAATCATTATTTAAATATATGTGTTCCCACTTTTCTTTACAATTTTTAAACGGTTTGCGGTCACCTAACTTTATTTCAGACAAATGTTTACCCTTTTATGTTTTCTAATTCTGAAAATTTTGCAATAGTTATTTCTTGAAGTGTATTATATTTTGAGTTTGAAAAATTAAAAAATATCTGAGATGGCTGAAAAAGCTTCTGTATTGATAGTATATATCTGTTTGTTTTACTTTGTATGAACGTTAAAAAATCCCGATAATTCAAAATTGCCTTCTACCTGCAGAAAGCAAAGTTTAATATTAGTTTCACATATGGTAGGTAATTTAATTAGTCTGCGTGCAATTCGGGAGTCATTAGGCAATTCCATCATTAAGATTGCAAATTTAAAGAATGAAATTCATAAAAAGTAATGCAAGTAATGACAATTTAAATTATTGCGGGAAATTAATTGCATAGTTAAACTGAATCAAACAAATTGCCATAAACAATTACCTGAAACATTGCTGCGAAGCAAGTAATCCAATAAACAAATATTGCACCATGAAGGATGTTTTTAAGCATCTATATCCGAGGGTCACTGTTAAAGATAACCCTTTATTTAAAAAAAATAAAAAGTAAGTTGAAAATTTAAACTTAAAATTACGGAAGTTAAGTGACTGGACTAACTAGCCGAGATGAGAAAAAACAAGTGAGTGTTCTAGAGTGAAGGAAGTTAGAGTTCACTGGAATAAGGTTACCAAGAACACAAGTTAGCAGCAGTTTAATTTTTAATAAATTTCTTTTTCCAACGGCGGGTACTTGGATGACCAACCCTATGCCCCACAACAAAGCTAGAAACTGTTACTCATTTGTCGTCACCAAGCGGGCACTTATGAACCAAATCACGAAGGCGAGTAGCGTTGCCTGCGCCATACCGCTAAAAAACCCGTTTATACGGTGGACCACATTCATACATCATCACGTAAAAAAGGACAGAAACAGAGAGAACAGAAAGAGAAAGTCCATGCCCGTACCGCTTTTAAAACCTGGGACCCACAGCTCAGGAGTCAGGAGCTCTAACCTCTCAGCCATCGGTCGGCAATTTTTAATAATAATAATAAATATTTCTTCTTATTGAATTTCCGGCCAAATATTGTGTGCAAAATATAATCACACACAATATACTTTATAATGTATTAAGAGCATATAATTTTGGTGCTGGTTTATTGTTTAAAAGTTATGATTGATCTATATAATGATATAATGGTCTATATAATATATATAATGATATATAGCGATACAAATTTAAAAATAATTGTATGTGGTTTATTTTGGGTTAATTATAAATGGTCATATTTTTATTTTAATCAATATTGTTCCGTAGTAAATCTTATCTTCACTGATAGCTGATATAACTAATGTGAACTGTAATAATTCTCATTTTTAGTTTACATCACAAAGTTTAGGCTACAAAAAAAATGAATTTTTAAATTTCCTTCGCAAAAACTGAAAGACAAGACTACAAAAAATAATTGAAAAATGATTTATATACATTGTATATAGATAACGATTATAATAACGATCTATATATAACGATTTATACATAGTATTTAGCACAACTGTAAATTATATTAATTAGACTACTACAAAAATTCCTCCCATCCTTTTGAAATAATGTAGAAAGACTCATATTTGCATTTTATTCTGTGTTTCTATACAAAAATTTAAATTACTAATTATTTATTAAATTTTTATTTTCACTCAAAATAGTTAATGAGAAATTTTACTTCCCCAATAAATCAATTAATGGATTCAGAAAAAACAGTTGGTTTATTTAATTTTATTTATAATTTTTCCAAAACTTTTTTTTAATATTTTGTGTGTAAAAAGAAGGAAGAAAAAGAGCTAATAAAAACATTTAGTAGATCTTAAATTGAAAATAATATGTATTTTACTTAAATAAATTTTTAAAAGCGGAATAAATAATTTACTTCATTAAATTTTATAAAATATTTGTTGTAAAATTTATTTGTAGAATGTAGAAATTTAAGGTTTTTAAGCATTTTTCATTTAAAAAATATTTATTTGAACTGGAATTTAAATATGCAGTAAGAAATAGGAGTAAAAATATTTATACTTTTGTATGCGCTGAAAAAATTGTAACTCAAAATCATTAATTATACTTTTGGGCAACTTTACATTTTGATAACTTTTTTAAAGTTTATACTTATTATTTGGCATCAAAAGGAAAGCAACCTCAAAAATAAATTTAAAAAACTTAAGCCACATTTAATATTAATTTCGAAATTAATTTAAAATTTTTCTTTTTCAAAATTCTTGTTTACTTTAAAAATTAAGATGTACCTGAAAAACTGATGAGATTTGTAATAATAATTTATGAAAATTAAAAGATTTATAATGTTTATAAGAAATTGTGTTTAAGCTCCATTGATAAAATAAAAAACTATCCCTTTTTCTGAAATCACAAACATTACCCATAATAAATAAAGAAAACAGATTTTAATGTTTGATGAGATAGCAGATTTTATAAAATTTTCATGTCACATTTAAATACACCTGCTAACAAGGTATTAGTGATAAATAAAAACAAATAAGAGAAAACAGAATTTATATTATTAAAAATAGATTCTAATATAAATATTCGAAAACTCAAGGAAACTATTCTCTATTAATGTCAATAAAAAGTAATATTATATTCAATAAAAAGTGAATTTAAGATTATTTAAGTGTGAGATTGCATATTTTCAGAAGGGCAAGTTAATCACTCGATGAAAGATTTCTAAAGCAGTTGTGTGATTTAATTATTTATATTCTTGTGTGCAATGAAATATTTCCTATTTAATCTCATAAGTTTTGCAATTTCTGGCAGTTAATCTGTAAGGATTATGTCATACAGAAATGCTGAATTAATAAGCTTCCTTTCTAATCCTGTTTATCAGATCTGAAGTTTGAAGTGTTAATTTTTCATGTTTGTGAGCAATGGGACTTATTATGTATCGTATTTCTAAACTACGTTCATTGTTTTAGTCTTATAACTTCTATACAATACGCTTATAAATTCCTTAAGAGTTAACTTAAGTTGAATATTTTTTATAGATTATGAAGCAAAATTCATTAAGTAATGTTACTCAGAAAATTATTTACGCAAATTGTTTTTATACATGAATAATTTTGAATATATATCTCTATATCTATCTATCTATATATATATACATACATATATATATATATATATATATATATATATATATATATATATATATATATATATATATATATATATATATATATATATATATATATATATATATATATATATATATATATATATGAAGGTATATCTATATATATAAAAATTTTGTGTCACGATGTGTGTTCCCGATAAACTCCGAAACTACTGAACGGATTTTGATATAATTTTGTAACCATCTATAATATGGTCCAACTTAAAAGATAGAATAGTTTTTATCTCTTAATTATTGATCTCAATATTTATTATACGACATTAGTGTTTATTTATTGGTTAGTTCTGTAAGTTCCTAATAGATGGCGGTTTAGCATCTAAGTTGCACAGGTATTCGGCAGATGGCAACGTGTTTATTTTTCTAGATTATACCATCTTCGAGAAAATTAACGTGCGCGCGCAAGCGCGTGGTTAAATATAGAATTTACATATATTTTCATGATGCATAGTCATAATATAAAAATTTTTCGTGAATCATTTTTATAATTATACTTTGTATTGTGTTATTATTGTGCAGTGTTCAGTTTGAATATTTTTAATATTATAAATAGTAAAATAAAATTTTATTTATTACTGTTTTTCTCTACTAATTTTCCTACCACCTCGAAAACATGTAAGTATTTCTTGATAGCCTTTTATTATTTTTTATTTTTATTTTATAATTTGATAATTATTAATTTATTCAGCAGTACATTTTGAACTAATTTATTTATTCAAATGATAAATTCTTTTAATTTTTTTTATTTCAGTATAATGCCGCGGAAAATTTTTTTAGTTTTAATATAATTTAAAATTGAAAAAATAATAGTTCGATGTCAATGTTATCTACCTCATTTATAACAATTTATTTTTAGATGTCTTTCATTTATATAGTATATTTTATAAGTAAGTCACTTATTACAAACTATAATTTAATATAAGCTGAATAAAATGTAAATTCAGAAAGTATATGTTGATTTGTGCTTAATTTCAAAATTTCGATAATTTACCTATTACTTTTAAATTTTGGTGAAACGTTTTATTTTTAATCTCATATGAATGAACCTATTTTAAATTTTTTTAGAAAATATTAATTTGATTGTACCAAGGAGTTAGTAAAAAATTAATTCAATGTATTATAATTACTGAACCACTGCAACGCGTGGTTGGGTCAGCAGTTCTATCTATATATATAAAAATTTCGTGTCACGATGTATGTTCCCGATAAACTCCGAAACTACTGAACGGATTTTGATAAAATTTTGTAACCATTTATAATATAGTCCAACTTAAAAGATAGAATAGTTTTTATCTCTTAATTATTATTTTCAATATTTATTATACGACATTAATATTTATTTATTGTTTAGTTCTGTAAGTTCCAAATAGATGATGGTTTAGCATCTAAGTTGCACAGGTATTCGGCAGATGGCGACGTGTTTATTTTTCTAGATCATACATCTTCGAGAATATTAACGTGCGCGCGCAATCGCGGGGTTAAATATAGAATTTACATATATTTTTATTATTATATTTTCATGATGTACATATATTTTCATATATTTTCATGATACATATATTTTCATGATGTATAATCATACTATAACAATTTTTTGTGAATCACTTTCATAATTATACTTTGTATTGTGTTATTATTGTGCGTGTTCAGTTTGAATATTTTTAATATTATAAATAGTAAAATAAAATTTTATTTATTGCTGTTTTTCTGTACTAATTTTCATACCACCTCCAAAACATGTAAGTATTTCTTGACAGCCTTTTATTTTTTTATTTTTATTTTATAATTTGATAATTATTAATTTATTCAGTAGAACATTTTGATCTAATTTATTTATTCAAATGATAAATTCTTTTAATTTTTTTATTTCAGTATAATACCGCGGAAAAATTTTTTAGTTTTAATAATTAAAAATTGAAAAAATAATAGTTCGATGTCAATGTTATCTACCTCATTTATAACAATTTATTTTTAGATGTTTTTAATTTATATAGTATATTTTATAAGTAAGTCACTGATTACTAACTGTAATTTAATATAAGCTGAATAAAATGTAAATTCAGAAAGTATATGTTGATTTGTGCTTAATTTCAAAATTTCGATACTTTACCTATTACTTTTAAATTTTTGCGAAACGTTTTATTTTAAATCTCATATGAATGAACCTATTTTAAATTTTTTTAGAAAATATTAATTTGATTTTACCCAAGAATTAGTAAAAAATTGATTCAATGTAGTATAAAAACTAAGCCACTGCAACGCGTGGCTGGGTCAGCTTGTATATATATATATATTAAGGTATATTTAAGAACTCTGAAAAGAAATAAAATATGATGGCAAAAATATAGGAAACATTATTTAATAAAATACTCTATCGAATTTTTTGCCTATGTTTTTAGAATAAGTATTTTTCTTATTTTAAAAATTAACAGTTAATTGATAAGATTATTTCTTAATTAAAATCTTGTATACATCTTTTTAAAAATATTTCTTATATCTAATACTTCATCTATTTTAATAAAATAAAGAATTAAAAAAATCCTTAAAAACTCAAATAAAATTTTCAAAGCACAATTGATGATCAGATATATGATCGTTAAACTTGCACCAAATTTACGACTTCATTTGGTTGAGTCCTGGTTTGAGTTCATATATTAAAGAATTAAATTTTATTAACATTTAATTTTAGTTTCAAACATCAGTCAAGAGAGAAGTGATTTCTTCATTTTGTACCTAACATTAATTAAATACCTGAGAAAATAAAGATATTGTATTTGCACATACATTATAACAATTAT
This sequence comes from Latrodectus hesperus, assembly GCA_037975125.1. NCBI lineage: Eukaryota > Metazoa > Arthropoda > Arachnida > Araneae > Theridiidae > Latrodectus > Latrodectus hesperus. Next base: position 16,824,713 of record CM075858.1, on the reverse strand, counting down.
AGAGTTGACTACCCATTCGTTAAAAATGGAACTAACTTAAAACCTCTGCAACTTTCTTCAACTTTAACAACAATTCTAGCTTATTAATTTCCAGTAAAAATGTAATTTTTAGATAGATGTTTTGTATTTTTAAATGCATATTGTTATTTTTCAATGTACATGTCTGAATAATAAATATATATTAAAAAATAAATCAGAAAAGCAAACTTAATAGTAGTATCTAGTAAGAGTGTTGATTAAGTTACCAAATGCAAAATTGGTAATTTGTAATATTTTAATGTTTTGATCACAAAACATATTTTTTAAAGTTAGTTTAGTGAGGATTTATAGTTTTATTTTCCAAATGAAATATTGGGATTAATTCTTTAGGATGTCAACAAAATTAGGAGTTTTAGGTGTATACATCAATTGTCATAAAACTATTTTTATTTACTAAATTTAACACTTAAGTTCCTTAATGCAATTCCAGCTAGCAAACGTAAAAGAGGAAGACCGAAATTCAGACGACTTGGATTGTTTGGAGAAGGAAACTTTAAAATTATAAAATCCTCAAATTGGAAAAGTCAGGAAAGAATTGATCCAACTGGAAGAAAGTTAAGAGAAAGGTCAAGACTCAAAATAGGTTGTTCGAGGCAATGATGATTATGATGATAATGAATGAAAATGTTTCTAAATTAGAAGTTTGGAAAATAAAATGTCTTCATCATAAAAATATATGCCCTATTTTGGTAATTGTACAGATTGTGAGAAAAAATGAACGTTGTTGAATTATAATTCTATTACAAGTAAAATATTTAGGATTGAATATAAAATTTATATCAAAACTTAAATGTTTACTTATCTATTTTTAAAATATTTTAAAATAACAGCTTACACATTTTAATATCAGTTTTACCTTATAGATATATTTTATTTTTTAAATATGACTTTAAGCTTTATACCAAGAAAATATTCATGGTTTTTTTACTATAATATTAGCTCTTTTAAAAACTGTTAAATAGTTTAAAGTGTTTGAGATTTGCAGGCATATTTTCTCTCTTAAACACACTATAATTATTTTCATCACACTGTAACATTAAAGATTTCCAAGAATATATTGCAAAATTGAATTACTATATAAAAATATTTATTAAATAATTATAGAAGTAATCTGATAAATATGATTCTTAAAGCAATTTTAAATTTTATTTATTTTCAATTGTTTAGGACAAAATTTATAATCAAAATTCTTCGAAGACAATCGGATCAGTTACTCGTAAAAACTATTTAAAGAGATACTGTTTATTTCAATAAACAATATTTCTTTAAATAGGTTTAGATATTCTTATACTTCTCAACATCCCTGAAATATTATAAATTCCAAAAATTTTCTGTTTGAGCTTTTTAAGGATTTTATTATTAATATTTCTAATAAAGCAGAGAGATTGTAGATAAATATTTACAAAAGATGTAGATTTTTATAATGAAAATGTTAACTTCTTTTGTGCTTGTTAAAATTAATTACGAAACATAAACATACATTTAAAATATTAATGTTTGCTTGTAGGCATATACCAAGCTATTGTGTAAAATTTAAAGGGGAGATTAAATTATTAATTTATATAAAGTTTGATTTTCTTTAACGACACATTTTTAATTTTATATATTTCTTTCAAAAGAAATATGTTTTAAAGATTTTTTTTCAAGTGAAGTCTCAACATATTTTTGGGTCAAGTCTATCTCAATTTTTTTATTAAAATATTCAAGATATTGTGGATTTATTATGGTATTGTTAAATATTTCCATGGTTTATGTTATACTCTGCAATATTTAATTTCTTTGAAAAAGAGGGATCCATGTATAAAACTAATATCTATTATTTAATAGTAATGTTATCATGAATTACGTTACACTTTACCATTCCACAATAGGAACATCTACAATATGTAATGCATTTTTGTAACAATTTTTATGAGTATAAGACATGTTTTCAGCTGAATAATTATTTTCTTAGTTCATAAATAATGAGTAAAATCTGACTTAGAATTAATAATTATTAATAAATAAAAATGCTATTAATTTTTTATATTTTATTTTAAAAGTTAAATTTGCTTTTGCCTCAACATTTGATGATATTTTATTTTATTAAACAATAAAATTCAAATATCAGCAAACGTTTGGGCAAAAAATACCCATCATCAATAGTTAGACTTCTAAAAAAATTATGCAAAGCAACATTGACATTCAAACTTTTGCTTTAATTTATCAATTTTGTAAAATTTTCAAAGGATTATCACCGCATCAAAATCATAGATACAAGACAAGTCAGATGGTTTGCGGAATGTATAAGAAAAAAATTTAGAAGCCAATAAGAGATAATAATCTCCCCTCTCCCACAATTCTTTAGTTCTAGTGTCAGTCAGGGAAGAAAATAATATGCTTGTTACAATTAGGATTATATATTCCAAAGGTCTCCCTTGTCAGTTCACTGTATACTTCATGTCAGCTCAATCACGCATCCCCTCTCATTATTTACCTCTATACCCTAATCATTATATCCTGTCAGCTAATTATCAGAATAGTATTGTAATTTATAGTTTAAATATTATTATGAGTGATAAAAAGAGTAAAAATTGTGTTCTTTGGAATTATGAAAGATTATTTTTCACTTACATGAGCGCATTTTGAGTATAAATAATAAAGATCAATATTATTACACTTCCCTAACTTTTAAGAATATATAATAATCTAAATATACAATGCATATTTGAAGAAATATAAATCTTTATTTAAGTAAAAAGATTTATGCAAAGAAGTTTGTATTGAATCTATTTAAATATCAAGCATATTCAAATAAATTTATATTACTGCTGGTGTTATTCCTTTCTAGAATCTCCTCTTACTTTTTATAACTGTTGAATTATTAGGTAATAGAGCTATCTTTGAAATTATGATATTAATAATAAAGGAGACTTTCACGTAAAAACAAACAGATAACTTACTTTTAGTCTAAGACAGTTAACATTATATATGTAAATTTATATACTTATTGTTTTAATTTTCAAAACAAAATTTGCAAAATATTATCTAAAATTTGTTGAAATATTTATAGCGCATAGGAAATTATTATTACGATTGTAAAATATAAAGAATAAGTAAAAATGTTTCATAGGGAAAACTAAATTGATAATTTAGCATACTAAATTAATGATTTTGCATAAGTTATACAATTCAAATATCTTTCCAACAGAGTAATATAAATATACCTTTTTATAGATTTATTTATCAAGGATACAGCTCACAACTTCCTCTTTATTTTGAGAACTTATTAATAAAAATACTTTAATCAGCAATAAATATTGCAAAAAAAGGTCCCTTGTTAAAGAAATAACAAATTGTATTTAAGTAGCAGCTTATAAAAGCATTAAAATCATTTGATTAAACATTTTATAGTATAAATCATGAAGTCCTTTTCATTATACATATTTTTCTGCATGAAACCTTAAATTGAAGACAGATATTTTATAAAATGTGTTGATAAACATGCTATCAAAATAAGTATTGTTTATTAGATATGCATGCACGTAAATGATTTATTTAATGAGTAATTTATTAAGAAATTGAAAAATCGTATTATTGGAACACAAAAAAAGAGAAAAAATATTTAGAAAATTATTTAAACAAAACTAAACATATGATAATCTTATTAACTAATTACAACTTTGATAAAATGTTTTAACGTTTTTTCAAAAATTTGTTTTTTTAATAATAGTTAGAAGTACATAAAAATGATGGAATATATTTTCAGTTAAAAAGTCTTATAAATTATATTCAAAATTAGAGTAAATTTTACAAAAATTGTATTATTTAGAAATATTTATTTCTTTAAATATTTATTAAATTGGCAGCGTCTGTTTATAATATAATATTGAAATTACTAGAAAGCATTAGTGACACAAAACTTGTATTCTAAATAAAAAATGTCGATCATCACAGTTGATTCGTACAACTGCTGGTTGACGATAGTATTCAATGAATATTGTATTTTACCTAAATAAATATACAGCAGTTGGAGAGAGTTTATGATGCCAAAGAAATTACAATAACAGAAATCTAAGCGTCGATTAATCCCTTATAATTTAGAGGATTTTATAAATTGCTGCATGTAAATATGTTAAATCTTTGAGCAACAAATTGAAATATTTGGATATTATCAGTTTTTTAACAAATAAATTGATAAATAACAGTAAATAATCGGCAAAATTGTTAAACAAGATTATTTCAACTCATTAGAGGACAAATTCAAAAGAAAAATACACTAGAATCACTTCTTCCAAAATCTGATAGAAAAACTCGTAAAATAATTTTCATCAAGTGAGACTTGTGAGCCATCAATGTAATCTCAAAAATTAAGTTACAGTAAAGTAAAAATTTTCCAACTAAAAAAGATAGAATGTCTTTAATATTTGGTGACTAAGTGCGATAAAATATAAGTAAATAAATTACATGTATTATCGAAACTTGTGTAGAAATCATAAGTATCTTTCCAATATTTTATCCTTATTATAGATATAGTATGTGTTCTTTAATAGAAATCAATTTAAAATAGTAAACTTTAATTTTAGTACATTTATTAATAAAAAAGGTAGACCTAGTCAAATGGACCCATCACGCATTCACAAGTATGTACTTTAAGCGAACGTCCAGCGGGTTGAAAATGATTCTGAACCTTAAAGTTTAATCTGAGAAAAGAAAATCAAATTTCAAAACAATTAAAATAAATTTAACGTTAATAATTGATATATAAATCAATTAATTTTATCTTACGTATATAAAATCCTTTAATATAAGATAAATAAACTTCAAAAAACAATATATTAAGGTGAATAATTTAAACTTATAGGTAATATAAGTAAATAAATAGTTAATTTTTAGAGTAATAATATATGTTAAGCTGTTACTCTAAAAATTAACCATTCATTTACTTATATATATCTATATATCTATATCTATATCTATATATATATATATATATATATATATATATATATATATATATATATATATATATATATATATATATATATATATATATATATATATATATATATATATATATATATATATATATATATATATATATATATATATATATATATACATATATATATATATATATTTAGATTTCCAAATTATTTTCTATAAAAATATTTTTTAAATCACCAAATAAGATTACTTAAAGTATGTTGTCATTTTTATTTGCATTAGATTTTGACTCAGAAGTAAATTATATTGTACTCAGAGGTAAATTATATTATATTTCAATCAGCAAAATATAACTCTTCAGCGAACAAATCATGCATGCATCTGCAAAATTATTCTACGTCTTTTCCTGAAATTTAAATTGCTTTCACAAATGCTTTCCCTTTAAAAATTTTAAAATATGGTTAAAATGAATGTTCTTATTTTAACTTTTATCTTTATTATATAAATTGTGTAATATTTTTAAAATTTATTACATTTTTGCTAATTACTCTGAAAAAATGTTTTAGAGTTAATATCTTCATTTATACATTTATCGAATATTAATGGATGTTTCCTTAAAAAAATGTATAATATCTTATATGTAATTTTCAATAATTATTTTTAAATTCATGAGATATATATGTAAATATTCCTTTTGAGATAGCTGAAAAAAGCCAACATAATTATATAAACTATAATATGTGCCATTTTGGTGAAACTTCATGTCAAAGAATTGTACTAAATTTGTAAGAATCTAAAACACTTAAACTATCTAGGGAATTAAATTACCTGCTCACTCGAATGAAAAGACAAATATTGAACTTTGGAGACATATATAAACTTAGAGAATAAAATGTTCTGGAATTTATATATAAGAAAGTTTATTATATAGGTAACAAAATATTCAAGTTTTTGAAATATATTACAAATGATACATACACATATAAATGTTATGTGAGAAAAAACGAAATATTGGCAATTGCTTTATTAATAGATTTCATTAATTTTATTCGCATTTGACGAAAATAAAATATGGCAATTTTTCCATTTCATATGTTAATAAAATAATGTACTTCCATATTAGGAACTGAATCTAAAAGCAAAAATGGAATTGTTTAAAAGCCGCATTTGATTTATATTTTAAAAATTTCTTCGGTTTTTTCTAAAGGTAATTAAAAATTATCATATATAGTTAAATACATTTTATTCTTAATACACGATATTCTCTATAAAAATATCTAGAAAATTGTACTTAGGAAAATATTTATTTAATCATATATTTTGCAATATTTTTGATGATAAACTATTGTTTTACTTTCACGAAAATACTTGCAACAGTGACTTATTGTGCATAAACTTCGTACGAATAATCATTTATTACATACTGATATTATTTAAAAATCATAAATAAAATTGCAATGTCAAATTGTTTTCTTATAATAATGGCTAATAACTTGTTATATAACTCATTTAAGAAGAGCTAATTCACAAAAATGATTATGTGTTTACCCGATTTTCTGATGATCAACGTACTTTTGGTTGACTGAAATTAAGTGCATGCATATGTATTATTGAAGAAATTACTGCAGCTTTATTATGGAGCTGAGAATTTTATTGACAGTAAGAAAACAACAATGATTTAATAAAATAATTCTAAACCATAATTTGGGATTGACTGAGAAAATACAATGATATGTTCTTAAACCCCCCTTTTACCGGCGCTCTTTTATCGAGAAGTATAGAAGGAAATTTATGGATATCAATCACTATAATACCACTTGTTCAAAAGAGCAATAAAAATACCAGTACTTGTTGGTAAATTTAAAATATATTAGTGTACATGTATTTAAACATATGAGAAACAGGGAATAAAATAAGAAATATATTAAACAAATATATGCATAATTTAGTGCAGTATGGGTGGGTGGATGGTGGGTGGGACTAATCCTCATCTGGTCTAGTGGAACTAGACCAGATCCATGAGATCATAGATAGCCAAAAAGTCCAAAAGCAGATGTGGACTTTACACAGCCTTTTCACGACAAAACCTCAAACACTTAAAGATGTGTTGCGGACAAAACGGAGCATTGTCGCACTTGGGGCATGATGGGTATTTTCTTTCACCGTCCTCAAAGATCATACACTTCAAGTGGCCAGTAGAAAGTCGAGACAGTCTCGTCTGATGTACTCTGGAGCCCTTAAATGTTGTGGCGGCTCCAGGATGTCTTTGATAGTACCAAGTGATGAGCAGGAGGGTCAGCCCAGGTTTTAGAAGTAAGTTGTTTAGTAATGGAAGAGATCTCTGATGGTGTTAGTGCCATGCGATCTTCCGGGTTCAAAAGATTACTGGCGGCAGACCTTTGCAAGGTCGTCGGCTACTTCATTCCCTGGCAGACCAACATGCAAGGGGACCCACTGGAGGTGGATTGGGTGATGAACTGAAAGGCTTTTCAACAAGAGTAGAATACTTCTACTAGCACTGTCGCCGATGGATTGCCATTTGAAAAGGTGCTGGATCGAGGATCGACTGTCTGTAGGGATCCATATCTCCGAGAAATCATTTTGTGTATTGTTATCTAACAAAGAAATTCCACTCATGATGGCGATGAGTGGAGCATTCTGAAGACGGACGTGTAGTCAGCAGTTCTTTTTTCAAGCTTTATGCAATGGTTGGGGAATTCAATTCATACTACCGCTGCCAGTTGCATTGGTCTCCAATTTGCTTCCATCAGTATAAACCCTGGCTGCTCCGATAGGAATCTTGTCAATTGCCTCTAGAGCCAATTGTTTTAGTAAGTATGGGGGGTCCGACTTTTTACTTGCATCGAGCGTTAGATTGGGATGGAATGTGATTCCCTTGAGGCCAAGTGCACGGTTAATCAAAGGTGTCAAGCAGAAGGGCTCAACATAAGGATACAGCAAGTTCTGTTAGTATGCTTGGGAGAATGGACTATTACGTTTTAATCTTTGGTTATTGCTCCAATTAATTAAATATTGTGATGTTCTGTGTTGGTCTCTAAAGCTGATCCGTTTATTGAAGTATTTGGTAAAGCAATAATTCCTTCTCATATGTAATGGTTGAAGGTCGCACTCGTACAGGTTTCCAGATCAACAGAAGCTGTAAAATTTTCCCCTTACCATGAGTGCAGTATAATGAATATAAGCAATTTTCTATACATGTGTATTTGTGTATGTGAATATTCTAATTTAAGTATAATAATATCGTTAACCTTTTAAGAAGTACACTGAAGTGCCACTGAATTAGGGATACCTATTTAGTAAGGAGTTGGGCCTCCTCTGGCCTTGATAACGACTGCCACATGACGAGGCATGGATTCAACAAGAATTTGGAAACGTTCCACGGGAATGGCTTATCAAACATCGACTTAAACTCTCCATAATTCAGAGGTCCATTGGTGCTGTGGGCTGGCCTTTCACGCCTTGTTCCTAAATATTACAAATATGCTCAATAAGATTTAATTCTGGGCTTCTAGGTAGCCAATTCATGACAGAAAAGTCAGAGGAATGCTCATCCAACCAGCCAGTAGCCAACCGGGACTTGTCAGGAGTACAGTGGCTTGTTGGAAAACTCCATTACCATGCGGATAACAGAACAGCATAAACGGATAGAAAAGATCACCTAGCAACTCTACATATCGAATTGCGTTGAGGGAGGTTGGTACACGGACCCAAACAGTGCCACGAAAAAAAAACCCACACCCTGATTGAGCCACCATGCCCTTGTACAGTTCTAAACTGGCAGGCAGGATCCATGGTTTCATGAGCCTGACGCCATATTCTCAGCCTCCCGTCGGCGTTAAATAGTCGGAATCGTGACTTATCATTCCATGCTGTTCGTTTTCAGTCCTCTACACTCATGTCTATGTGATCTCTTGCCCAGGCAAGATGTGCAGCCCGATGGCAAGCATTGAGCAATGGTACTCTCGTAGGTCAACGGCTCCCGAAACTCATACGGTGATACGAGCGTTGCACAGTTCGTTTACTGTCAGTATGACAGGCACCGTCATTCAACTGGGTGGTAATTTGAGCTAATGTTTGGCTTCACTAGATCCGTACAAGAAGTCTGAGCCGTCTCTCACCACGCAGTGGGAAAGCTAATTGTCCTTTGCAATTTGCCCGTTTGCTAGTTTTTTCTACCATCTATGTATTCTTGGTATACCCTTTACACTGTGGATCTTGAAAATCCTAGCTGCCTGACCATTTTGTAAATTGAATGTTCCATGCATCGCTCACCAACGATTTGTCCGCGATCGAAAGCGTCTATTTCAGGCAGTTTACTCATACTGGCAGTTCCAACAACTAAATCAGAACAACCACAGTACGCGCTATATATGTATTTACCGCAGCGCCCCGACTTGCGCTTAAATGATGCACAGCGCTACGCAATTTGCATAGCCCTTGCTAACCCTAATTCAGTGGCACTTCAGTGTAGTAGAATTATGATGATGATTAATATAATATATTATAAAATTATTTAAGAAATAGTTTCAATTTCTTTTTTATAGTTTTAATAAATAATCTGATTTTAACATTTATATCGAATATAATGTTACCAATAGAAAGTTTAAAGAGCATTCATTGAATTTTTTAAATAAAATAATATGCCTTATTGCTCTTGATAATTAGGGCAGTGTATGTAAATTTTTGGATTTCTGTTATGCCATTTTTTTCCACTTCCTGTCGACTAATCTTGAAAGTTTTCGGCAAGTAAAAATAAATTTGACTTTTAATTAAGAAAACTATTATTCTAGTGAAAAATGATATGATGATCTACTAAAATGTCTAAGGATGGGGACTTAAAATTTCCAGGCTCAGTATACAGTTCTGTTAAGTGCCGAGAATTTAATAAGATTTTGATGGTTTTTGTATCAACAACAAATATATTTAAGGTTACTTATAAATAAACTTTACAAGACTTCTGTGAATAATTAAAAAAATACTAACTAAACTTCCTTAATCCATTAAAATTTTGAGATTCAGTTGATAAAATGTAAAAAATAAAACCTTCTAATATAAAGTAAGACGTTCATTAATCTTTGAATAATCTGATTTAAAATAAGCCCAAAATTAATAATAGATTGAATTTTTGGCATGTTTTAAATCAGAATACTTCAATATGAATTTTGGCAAAGAGAAAATAAATCTGTATATGTAAATTTATTTTACAAACAGTAAAGTTATTTTGCAATTTTTTCCTAGTACTTCAGTTAAAAAATTAGATTCGTATTTCCTTCAGAAACTTCCCAAGGAATCTACAGTATTTTCTCTTTGACATTAGAGGATTTCTTTACAGAAAAATGTTTTGTAACAGATCTATATTAACTCTACTGACAAGAGATGAAGTTACTGGCCAGTACAATGAACTTACGAAATATTCAATATCCAATAAGAAATCGAATTAGATGATATAGAAGAAAGATGTGAGAAGTGGAAGGCGAACCATCCTGTTCATAAATAACTTTTTTTATTATTTATAATGTACCTTCTAACTTTATCCAATAGCCAGAGTGATTTAAGACAATTTTTTGTTTTGTGCTAAATTTGTAAGTGGTACATATTGTGATGTGATAAAGAACTTGTAGTCTCAATCTTCCGATTAATATACTCATATTCCCAAAAATTTGAATATAGTTTCTTCATAATTCAATGTTTCTTAAAATGCAGTCACCAGTTATTTAATAATATGAAGCTTGAGTTCTTAGATCTACTTAATTGAATTTCCTTTCTATTTCATTGGATAATTTTTACAGTACATCTATCTATAATTTCTACCTCAATTATTTTCCATAATATGAAGTGTTTGATGAACAAAAGTCATTTTCTATAATAAGAAATCCTCATTAGAAATTACATTTATACCTAAAATACTATAGTTTTTAAAGAAATATTTATCAAGATATTTAAAGTATTTTGATAAGTAAGTGTTGCGAAATACAATTTCGTTAGTATTAGTGGCGTAACCATTATTTACTTAATACTGCTTATATTACTCTTTTAGTTTATTGTTTGCTATTGCCCTTTTAAAGTTTGGAAAAAAAATCGAAGATCATAAAATTTACATTTCATTCAGTCATCCATTCCAGCTTAACTCAGAAAATAATTTAAAGAATGTTATTTAAGATCGATTTGAATGTCTCAAGAATGACATTATTTTTTATTGTTACATCCATCTTTAATACTCGATGATGTTAATTAGTAACTTTTTTGATTATTAATGTTTTACTGTTATATCTTTTAATTTCCAGAAGTTTTTGTCACCATTACGCCTGTAAATATTATTTAATTGGAATACTTTTAAAAGGTTATAACTACACAATTGTACACGATTTAACACTAATGTTATTTTTATCTACTGAATTGACAGAAAAATTTAATTTCTTATACATTTATTCTCAAATATAATCACATGGCTTAACCCAGATATTACCATGACGCAGCATTTAAAATCACTCCTTAAAGTATATTTGAAGCAAGTAATAATTGTTTTCCTTTCATGAGTTTATGATGTATTTTATTAATGTTTTATTTCAAGGAAACATCCCAAATGATATTCCTTTATAGACATATTTTTGTAAAATATAAGTGATGTATTAATACTTGCTTAATTCTTTCATACAAACAAAACATTGTACAAAATAGAATATGTACTAAAGCATGTCACAAAAGAGTTTTATTAAAGTTAAGTACATTAAGAAAAACGTTTTCAAAAACTATTTTTCTTTTAGTTTTTTTTTTCAAAAGCTATTTTTCTATCTAATTTTTTATTTGAATATATTTGCATTTACATTAAATGTAATAAAACAGTAAGTATCTTAAATTAATAAATTAGAATACCAATAAATCCTTCCCTTAATTGAGGGAAACATACTAAATACACGATTCCATATTATATGCGTAAATCTATATGTTTGGCTTTACTCATTAATATAACAGAATTTTTGGAAGCTACATAATTATTCATTATTCGTATCATTTCCCTTTTTATATTTCGTATGACAGATAGATATTTGAATATGGGTTAAATAAAATAATGATTTTTCCAAAATGATATGAGGGTATAGAAATTGCAAAAATGCTTTACTACTACTAAAAAAACGTTATATATACACACACACACACACACACACACACACACACACACACACACACACACACACACACACACACACACACACACACACACACATATATATATATATATATATATATATATAATTGCATGAAATAACTTATAGGGATTTAGAACTTTTTTAAAACTTATAAAAATATGTGGTTTTAAAAATGGATTCTTAATTTTTTGCATAATTTTCTAAATTGAGCATTCTTTTCTGAAATAAATATTAAACCAGCTTTCTTTTAAAAATATTTAGTAAGCAGAGATTTTAAGAGTTCAGTTAAAATAGTGCATGAAATGTATATTGTCACTTTCTCTTCATAAACTTTTTTTATTATTCGAATGACAATTCTAAGTAATTTGTTATATTTTGAAAATAATTTATTTACGAGGAATGAAATATTATTTGTCAAGATTCGTTAACCTAGTTTTCTGAGTTAGATTAAATTTTTAGAGATATTTAACGTAATGAATTTCCAATAAATATAAAGATTCAAATAAACGTTTAGTTGAATAAAAGTATTTTCCGTTTTCAGTTAAATAAATGAAAATTCTGAATCAAATCTCTCAATGTTAAATTATTTATTCTTCTGTTGATAAAATTTATGTGTTTTGTAAAATGATGAATTTGTGTAAAATGATGACCATTAGATATTTATTATTTGTCAGTTTAGGTAATAAGTTATTGGGTAACTTTTTTTAGTTAGTACTTATTTAAATTGAGTTATATTATTAATTAATAAATTTCTCATTTATTTTCAATATAATCTCAGACTTTTATTTTTTACGTTATTAATGAAGCAATCTTATGCACAGTTTAATCTAAAACAAATGTATATTATTTTGTTATAGTTATGCTTTGTTTAATAATATATAATTTTCCTTTTACATAATTGTATTATTTTATTAAATAAAAATAAAAGAAATACTTATTTAAATTGGTTTTCAAACATTTCTCTATCGTTTTAAAAAATTTTCTTCATAAAGAGAAGTGGATATTTTAAACAGAATATTTGCATAGTCTGAAGATTTGCCTTTCATTGATAAATGAGAAAGCCTTGAATATTTCTTAATTCTATAACGTTATGTCAGAGGAAAATAAAAACTACCTTATTTCAAAATAAAAATTTTAATATTTTGATTCTTAAACTCACATGTAAGAGGTCAGATTTTAAATGAAGAATGGTTTCAATCATGTGATGCATATTTAAGATTATTTAATTGTATTTTCTAAAACCCATATCAGAAATTATGTTTCATCTTATAATTTTCTCTATGAATAAAAAAGTAAATATCATACTCTTAATCAACAAAAGTTAAATTTCTTGGAAACAAAATCATCAAAAATAGTTGGAGTTTTGAAATTCTTTCTAGGTAGTAGTTGAAATATATCCTAAATAATTCAGGTTTTTCAAAATTGAAAATATTGTGTCAATTTATTGTATTACTATATATAAAATTGATAAAAATTATTTGTAGGAACCAATAAGTAAACTCCTTGCAAGAAAAATTAAAAATATATCCACTTTTGTTTATTCATTATATTTTCATTAAAGAAACAATAGTATGAAATTTGCTGCAATATTTTTAATCGAAATGTGATATTCATTGTAATATTTTCATAATAAGATAAAAATAAAAATTTCAAAATAAGGAATTTGTTTCATAGATATAAAATATTTTATTTTTGAAACTTTAATTTGGAAGCAGTTAAAAAATTTGCAATATTCATGAAAAATAATTTTTTTATAATGATATTTGCTTATTTCAGAAATAAATGTATTTTTCAAAATTAAAAATATATATTTTATTTAGTCTATCCTATTTAAGCGCCGCTAAGAAATCAGGCTCACGTAATTCAATATTCTTGACTAAATTTTGAATTAAAATATCAAATTTACATGATAAACTACCACAACTGTCATAAAGTAAAGGCTCCAGCAAAACTGATGAATTAATCACTTTTCGAAATGTTCACTGCACATTCGGTCGGGGAAAAACTCCTTGCTGGTACATGGAACCAATATCCTAAATCCCGCTCTCGGAAAGTCAGTAATGCCAAAGTCTCTCTCCGGAGAGCACTGGAGCATCCGAGTATTACAACTCGAGGTCTGGTTGCAACATCAGTCTCCGTGATTTCGAGCTAAAAGGTGTTCACTCTCCTTTTTCCACCTAGGGACTTTTTTGTCAAAAGTATCAGAAACACCACACGTTGGTCGAAGTTCCCCTCAGCCTTTCCAAGGGCCTTCTATTTATACCCAAGTTTTTATAAAACATCTGGAACTAGAGAAACAGCCAGATCCTTCTTCTGAGGTCACTCTTCGACATATATTTCTAGCCATTCAACTGATTTAAATCAGAAAGAGTTAGAGGCAATAAATTCTTCGAATGCTCTTGGTTTTCTCACCAGATTATTCGAATTTGATTTGTCTTGAAGGACTTAATGACCCTTTACGAATTCTGCTTGCAGTTCCCACATCATCTTTTAATCAGAAATAATTGGCTGGCATTGGTTCTATGTAGTTCCTGGAATTCAAACTGAGGAAATCAATCTCTCATTACTGCCAGGAAGGTTAAATTATATTGAAATTCTTGAATTAACTGCAAGCAATAACTGGGCAATAATTTGCAGGCAATAACTGGGACGTTATACAGGCAAAATTCCAGTAGTTTCAGCAATAATTTAAGCATTTGTTATATTTAATATATTTTAAGTGTTAACCATGACGAGGCAAAATTCTTGAAAAGAAGAAAACTGAGTAGTACTTCCACATCACAACTAGTATAAAAGTAAAAGACAAGAAATTTCCATATCTCTCCACTGTTGACAAGCAAATCAAGGCATTTCTTACTCTACTTCCCATTGGGCATTTAAAAAGTCTCGCATTTTCTAGGGGTAGCAAGAGGTTTCCTCTTTGCCCTAAATGCCGACAAAAACAGGCATTTACTCGACGCATCTTGGACTGGAATGGGAGGAAATGCATAATTGGTTACTTCTTGTATCGGACTTCAAAATCAACGGTTTCATTGATCTGGTCTAATTCCATCAGTCCAGATGGGTGATTATTAGACAACAACAAGGACTTAGAGTCAGAACCTTAACCATGACTTAGAGGCAGAATTATAACCATTACCTAGAGGCAGAACCTTAATCATGGTTCAGAGGCAGAACACCACTCTTCACAGCATTTAATCCATGGTTCGATCCAAGTCTCTGTTGGATCAGTAGAAAGATTTTTGAGCTGATGCTTTCTGCTTGCACGTCTCTGGGTAAATGTTTGGGAGTTCTCCGGGTATTTTCCTTAGAGCACCTAAATTCTTTAACGGAATATTTTCCTGGAAATCGTTTTAAGAGGTAAATGCAAAATAAATTACCGTTAAACAAAGGAAGTTATAAATCATAATGCAAATTCATAATAACCGTACTACGTAGAGATGAAATAGTATGTTTCAGTTATAAAAAAACACTAATTTTCTTTTAGAAACACGCATTCTTTAATATTCCCTTCAAGTATAAAAAATGAAGGAAAATATATCTCCATTTTAAAAGAAGCAAAATAAAAAAAAAAACCGGCAAAAATTATATCACCGGCCATCTGATCAACCGAAATTAAATTTCTTTGTGTCATAAAACATATATTCGATTTTCTGATATCCAATTTATATGACAATAAGCCCATTCCAACTTTTTTCTGCTCTGTTTTCAATGCTCATGATGGCTTTTTTCCAATAAAAATTGATATTTCGTAACTTCAGGTTTACCTGAGACTTAAAGTTACAGATTTGAAATTTTCCAAAAAAATTCATCATTTGACAAGTTTAATAGGAATACTTTTCTGCTTATAATACCATGGAATATTGGTTTATTTTACCTCAAAGACATGTTTTCCAAGGATGCCTTGATATTTTTATATCTCTATTTCGAATTTTCAAAACTATTGATTTCATTTAGTAAATAAATTAGTTTATGGAGAATATTTTTCAAATATATCATAAGCCTTAAAGGCAAATATATTAACTTTCAGCAAATACCTGTTAACATGTTTTAACTCATTTTGTACACACTGAATAAATTTAAAATATTTCTCAAAAATATAAATTACAATGTAACTAGAGGAATACATGTAAATTTATATAAAGATTATATAAATAACTATATAAATTAATAATTTCATACGTAACAATTTTAAGATATAATGAAAAGAATCTCATGAAGGAGTTTAATTTTTAAATAAATTATTTTATCTTTTGATTTTATTTCATGTGTTTAAAAATAAATGTCTAACATTATGTTAACATTAAAGAGTTGAAAGTGTGAACTATGATATCTGTGTTCTTAAATTTGTCAGGCTATAAGAATATTGAAAGAGAAAATCATTTTATCATTTATTTAAAAAATTATAGATTTTAAAGATTATTGGTAAAATAGTGTACAAATAAATTATTTATAGCTTGGAAAATTTCTTCTTATATTACAATAGGTTACTTCACAGTTTGTTTTGAGTTAGTGACTTTGATCAATTCGTAACCGTATTCCTAAAAAATAAAATCAAAATGCCTTGTTTACTTGTGAATCAATCTACAATTTCTTTTTTAAAATATTAGATAAAGTAAAAGAAAATAAAATTTCTTGAAATTCATTTAAAATTGTAATAGAATACTAAAAAATATTTTATTAAAAGTGTTTTAGTGAAGTTTGAGGGTGTCGAGTTAAATTATTGAATTTTACAGAGATTGTCCAAAAGTCAGGTGACAATTTTTAATTAAGACTTTAAGTATTTTCTGAAATACAATATGTTTTCCCAGTTAGAAAAAAAATTGCATTACTTCTTAAATTTTCGCTTACATATTTTTTAATCCAATGTGCAAAACAACACTTGTTAATCCAAGACCAAAAAAGAGTACTTTAATTTCTTTTAAGAGATTTTATCTTTGAAATATAAATTTTTTATTTTAAGTTACAACAGAAAACTTTCGTTAATGTATGATCTCTAGAGTAGTTTTTAATAAGAATCTTATATTTTTTCATAACTTTTGAGGAATTAATGAGCCATTATGAAGATGGTTAGCAGCGATGTAGAAATTCAAAACCTGGGTACATAGACGTAATTTCCTTCAAATACTCATTGATTATTAATAGTAACACAGAATTTTTTTCCAGAATTTAAATTTGCTTCTCCAAGTCTCAGCTAATTGAAATTTTTATTATAAATCAGAAAACTTATATAAGACTTTTTATGATGAATGTAAATTTTCCTATTTTTTCTTTTGGTGACTGTTCGTTTTCTCCTTATATTAAATCATTACAATTTGACTGTTGTTTTTTCTAAAATTTCTCCAGCATTATTAACACTCAGAAAGGATTAGAATAGCATCTGCATTAAAATGTTTAACTTATAATTTTATGTTAAAGATAAAGCTGAAAACCTCACTTTTTAATTTTTAACATTGTGGTTCATTAGACAAGGAAGAAAAAAATTTTATTGAGGAATTTATGTCCATACTTTTAACAAACTGATGGCAGAAAATAATCTCAAAAAGAAAATTATAAAAATTAGAATAATGTTTAGTGCAAATACTTTTGTACACAATACATAAATTCAGTAACGAAATAAATTTTTAAAATTATAATAATAAATGTTTATGTTTTTATGTTTCGTGCTATTTTATTATAAGACTTAAATGATTCTTAGTTTACTTTCCTTAAAAATGTCATTTTAATTTCAAAAGTTTTAAGCCACATTAGATGGAAATATTCACGAGTACATTTATAAATACATAGAAAGTTACTTATATTTGCATATTTTGATGGTACTATTTGTTTAGAAAATATTCATTGTTTGTAAATTGATTTATTCAGTTTCAAACAAAATTAAAATGAATATTTAAATTAATTTTTACAAAATTTAAATTATTTAAAATTTGTATTGGTTTGCAGGAGGAGTTTTTCATTAAAGAATTTTTCTCACTTATTTGTTTTCCTATCACACGTAAAAACAGGATTGTTCAAAGGCTTTCCATTTGTCAAAAGCTACTAAATGGAATTATTAATAATGGATAATGATCTTTTGATAGTCAACGTAGCTCAAATATGTTAGCCATTCTCAAGTATGTTTGTTTATTTTAGTTATTATTAAAAATACATAAATACAAATGTATGATAAAAATCATATAAAAACTGTTTTTAAGAGTTTCAAAACAAGGTATGCATTAGTTAGTTTTTTCCATATGTTTTTCGACATGGATATTTTGTTCCAATTTTGTATTGAGATAATTTTAAAGAATATGGGGATATTCTAGAGAAAAATTTGTGACATCAATTAACATGATAAATAATTAAATATGACTAATAATTTCTACTGTATAAATTTTTATTTTAGTATATTTCATAGTCTATTCAGTATAATGTAATAAAAATATTGATATCACACACAAAATTTTTAATTTGAAGAAGACAATATATGAAATTCAAAAGCTACTTGTTACATTTAATATTTGCCAAAAGACCTTTTTAGTTTTATGTAGTTAAACTTTTACAATTTACATGATGATTTAATAAAAATTAGGCTGAAAAATTTGTTATTTTTCGCTTTCAGAAATTATAGACTAGTCAAGTCAATATAAGATATCTGTAACTTCTTATACATTTTTCATTTAAAATTTATTGCAAATGAATGTAAAAAAGTCTGTGCGTCAGAAGATAATCAAAGCAAACATTAGAGAATGTTTTATATGGCGACCTGTACATTATTACATTCACTAACTGTAAACAAGTACATAATTTAAAAGAAATTGCTTAGTTATTTTACAACACTTTAATATTGGTTCTAAATAAATGAATTCCTAATAGCAGATTTCTTTAAACTACTAGAAATAACTATTTCAGCTATGTAAATCTGCTTTTAGAGTTGGATCAATAGCTTCAATTTAAAGGTAAAGAATTAATGGGACTTCTAACTAATAATGCAAATATCATTTAAAATTGGAGATGATGAAACATACTTCTCTTTTAGTAAATTTTATAAAAATTTGTAGTTTGATGTATTTGCGTAGAAAGAAAATTTTTAAATATATTTTTAAGCATATGTCTTTGATAGATCACGTGGCAATAAAATAAAATGTTTTTTAAAATATAATTTATAACATTAACTATAATATAAAAAACAGATAAATTCAGAGACATTTAATACATGTGTTTAAATAATTTCCATATAAATATTTTTTTATTAATTTTACGTGTTTATTTTTAACATATTTTATGTGAATTAACAGTACAGTCATTATGGATTTGACTAGGAAATAAATTGAACTTCTTTAGCTTGATAACTTGAATTAAATAAAAATGAATGACTGTCAAAACAGATAATTAAATAGGATTTATTGCTTAAAAAGCATCTACTGATTTTTATCATTTTAATAAGTTTTGTAAAAAGAGAAGAATTTTTTAAATGTTTATTTTACGGTGAATAAACTTTATAAGTTCATGCATCCGTAAGTTTAAGGAAGTATTTCTTCAAGTTATAAGAATTATATTCAAATATTAAGAAACAAATTTGCTCTTGAAATATTTTAAGAAATGTATGCATTAAATATTTTTCTTTATGTATGTAATTCCATTATGATTGCTCTACTGAGCATTTGATTTTTTTCCCTATTTTTTCAGTATACCGCGCTTTTGTTACTTTTGATGGGTATTTTGCATAAATTCTAAATTATATCTTGATAACTCAGAAATTAATTATTTTTACACTAAATTAAATTTGTTTTTAATGAAAATGTGTTCGTTTCCTCTTTGATAGCAACTATATTCTTCGTAACTACTTTTTATAAACTATCGAAATAAAAGTTCAGGAAAAAAGGCAAAACTTTGATTAAAAACTTAATAAAATCAAAATATAATAATTAATATTATACTAGTTGTTACACATTTTTTTAATTTTTTTTAAAAAATTGAACTTCTTATTTCATTTATATCAAAGGATGTATTAAAAAGGATTAATTCTTAAATTACTGAATATAAGAATTTCGCATAAGATATTAATCTATTTTAGTGATTCAGTTAAACGAAATCTAAAAAATGACAGTCAAATATTTTAAAACAAATTTGATTTTTGTTGATGCTGTTAGAATTAGTTGTAAATTTGTTTATTATATGCGAAGTTTAATTGCTTGTGACTTGTTATATTTTTCTTTTAATAAGATAAAATTGTAAATGAAGGTTATGTTTCCAATATTATCACCACAAAATCCTGCTTGCAATTGAAATAATTTGCATCAAAGTTAGTTAAGCATATCATTTTGGCATTTGTTTATAAAAACAAATAAAGCAGTCTCTAAAACAAAAGCTGTATATAAAAACTCAAATTTGAAATGGTATAAGTTTCTTTCAAGACAGTAATTTGCTTTCTATTATAATCCAATTATATAATATGCAATTTATACAATATTATTTTACCAATTATTCAATTATAGTTATAAATTAACTATTTGTATTTTCAAATTTATAGTCTTTTGATGAATTTGTATTCTAAAGTTTAAGAAAGTTGTAAGTATCTAGAAATCTAAAGGATATTAAGTTATAAAAATTAATTATTAAATGCATTAACCGGATTGCGAAGTTTAAGTATTTGTAGAGCTTTGGAGACTATGAAAGTATGAAGCCTTAAAAAATTTGTTAAATTATTTATCTCTGTTTGATTAACATTCTGCTTTAAAAGATGTAAGCATATTTTTAAAGAAACTCAAAAAAGAAACATTTTGTTAGATTATTTTGTGAAAGATAAACTTGGATAAACATTACTTTCCTTAGATTGTTAAAAGTTTTACTACTACATTAATTCATATACATACGTAAACATATGTAAGATATATATGCAAAAGCAAAAACTTA
Source organism: Latrodectus hesperus (assembly GCA_037975125.1). Classification (NCBI taxonomy): domain Eukaryota; kingdom Metazoa; phylum Arthropoda; class Arachnida; order Araneae; family Theridiidae; genus Latrodectus; species Latrodectus hesperus. The sequence continues at coordinate 16,803,684 of CM075858.1, read as the reverse complement.
TACATATGTTTTCTTGTAAACGACATAAATTCTTTCCAAGTAATAAGTCGTTTTTTATCAATTGAATAGTTATTCATATTTCGCAGCAAACATTCATTTTTTAAAGAAGCAAACTATAAAAGAAACTTTTGAAGACCGAGGATAAATCAGGGTTGTGTGTGTGTATATATATATATATATATATATATATATATATATATATATATATATATATATATATATATATATATATATATATATATATATATATATATATATATATATATATATATATATATATATATATATATACTCCTGTTTGTGAAAATTGCAACACCATGAAGGAAGCATCATAGTTGAATGAAATTTAATACACAGTTGAGTGGTAATGATACAAATAAATGATTACATTTTCAAACCAAATAAACAATAATAAGAGATAGAAATTAGTATTTTGTGTGGCCACCACGCGCCGCAATAAGAGCTGCTACGGCGCGGCATGGAGTGAAACAAATTTTGAATATCTGCCTGCGGAAGAGTGTTCCATATTGTTTGTATGCGCAACCAAAGTTCGTCTGTCGAAGCAACAGGACGAGGATCACGAGCGAGACGCCGCCCAACGATATCCCACACATGTTCAATCGGTGACATATCCGGCGAATACGCAGGCCAAGGAAGAAGCTGTACCTGCTGCGAATCAAGGTAGGTTATGACAGTCCTGGCGACATGTGGACGGGCATTATCCTGCTGGAATACAGCCCCTGGCAATCCTTGCAGGAAGGGAATAGCTTGGGGCTGTAAAACTTCGTTTATGTATCGGGTACTGTTCAAATTGCCCACAATTCGTAGCAATTGTGATCGTCCATGATATGCTATGGCACCCCAGACCATAACTCCGGGGTTCGTCCACTGTGGCGTTCGATAATGCACTCCGGGATGTTCCGTTCACCGGCATAGCGCCTGACACGATTTCGGCCATCATGGTGCCACATATTGAAGCGGGATTCGTCAGAAAAGACGACCTGCTGCCAATCAGCACGCCAGCTCCTATGGACATTGGCCCATTGTAGCCGCAGACGGCGATGGTTTTGTGTGAGAGGAATCCTGTATAAGGGAACCCTTGCGCGCAGCCCACGCTGCAGCAGACGTCTCCGAATTGATGAAGCACACAATGAGACACCTGTAGCTGTTGACCACTGTGCTGCCAATTGTCTGGAAGAAGCTGTGCGGTCCGTCAGCGCCATACGCACCAGGTGTCTGTCATCGCGAGCTGACGTCACATTCCGGGGTCCACTCCCGGATTTCCGAGCTGTCCGACCCTCGTCCGTCCACAGCTTCCAAACACGCATGATTGTGCTTCTGTTACGCTGCACACGAGCGGCTACTGCACCATGAGATAATCCAGCTTCACGAAGGCCGACGATTCTGCCCCGTTCAAACTCCGAAATTTGCTCAAATTTCGCTCTCTTTCGTCGAAGAGGCATAGTAAAGATTCAGTTAACGTTTACCACTAGCATATAACCACCGATAATCATACACGCCTCGAAACAGCCGTCTATTTATATTCGGTTCGATCCGCCTTTCGGGGGCGCTGCACACCATACGCATGCGCTACCGGTCTGCAATTCTAATCATTTGCATATCATGCCCTACTTTACATTTCCTGAAAATTTCAGCTCACTCACGTATGTCCTTCGTGGTGTTGCAATTTTCACAAACAGGAGTTTATATACAATATTTTCTAATAATTTATTTTTCGAAAATTGCAAAATTTTATGTGCAAATTTCACACTCTTAGCTGCATGATATATTCCCCAACAATGAGATTTTATAATCATTATTATTATACATGTTATACAAATGATTTAGATAAATGATTTTTTATAATAGCTTGTTTATGTAGATACCGCAAAATTTCATTGTAGATTTTTGCTAATGGCTTTCAAATTAAGTCACATTAAAGGTTATTGTAAAATGTTTCATGTTGATTTAAACTCAAATAATTTAATTGTTTTTGTTCATGATTTGTAGATATAAATAAAAAAAAATAAATAATGATTATAATGATCACAATTTTCTTCTTATGTTCACAGTAATGCTTCCAAATTGAAGATGCAGTACCTGATTTTAAAAATATAACACCACGAACACATATTCAGAAATGTTAGTAATATTTTTGTTAGGCACAGGACACTGATTTACGCAAGTGAAGCAAACTGCAATGAATGCTGTATAAATGGAAAGTTATATAAGATAAATAATTTGAGAAGTTAACAATAGGTTTGTTACTTAATCATAAAAAATATTATTTTTCCAAATATTTTTTTGACTCCAAAGTCTGAGGCACTTCCAGCAGATAATTGAGTTGGTCAAGAATATGATGATCAGATTGAAAACAACATGTGTTAGCTAAATTGCTATTTACATCCTATCAATGGAATATGTTCTTGGAATGTACTTAAAATGAACAAGCATGAATTTTTTGTTATTCAATTGACTGTCAAAGCATGAAATTGTGAAACTTGATGATCATCTATTATTGATACCAATATCTCTTTTTCTTACGCGCACTACAAACTGTCTCATTTAAATTTGCTTCTATAAATGTAGATATTGTATTATCTTTAACATTGGTTTTTGTCTCTGACATTTACTCTGAATATAAATTTAATCGTCTTAATGTCTATTTTTGTAATAAAAATGAATCAAAAATTCAAAGAAGACATGCATTTATATTGAAACAAGATTTTTAAATTACCAAAAATAACTAGATATAAGCAAGCAGTAGATGTAATGGAATCTGAAAACATGAAAACAAACATTTTTTTAACTGTTTTACAGTGCTTCTATTGTCTTGCCAGATTCAAATGAAAACTTTCTATGATACTTTTGATTTTATGTATAATGGGAAATCTGGTCGAATTATCAGGACATTTGTGATAAATAAATATTTCATCCATATCATACACTTTTTGTTTCCATTTTGAGAGGATTTTGAGATTTTCATGAGGTTTCAATCAGAAATTTTAACAAAATTATTAATAGGTATATGTTTAAAGTAGTTTAAAATTGTTTATTGAAATAAAAATCAAGATTTTGCGTTGGCTAGGACAAAGTCCATATCTGTGATCAATTGAAAATCTGCAGAATCATTTTTAGAGAAAATAAAGCAGGCAAAAGGAACGTAATATGATTATCAATACATATTGAAGCTAGTTATTGTAAAATTTAGCAAAATCCCTCCACATTGATTCAGAAACTTGATGAATTCAATGAATCTTTGGCATTTGAAGTTCATCAAAACATGATAGATGAGTATTATTTAATTTGTATAAATAAATTTTTAAACTAGTTGTTTATTAATTTGCAACAAATATTTTAATGAAAAATCTTGGAAGTGCTTTTGAAATAGATTTAGTTATTATAAACCACAAAATTATTATATTATTATAAACCACAATTATATTATTATAAACCACAAAACTATTGCGGTAAAAATTTGATTTATAAGAAAAGTTATTATAGTAAATACTATTATAATATTTCTTCTTATATAAAAATAATAAACAAAGAACTCACAAATTTTTGAGTTGAATGTTCTCTATTAAACATTGAAATGTTTACGTGGAACACAAACTATATAAGATTCAATAAATTTTATAAATGATGATACACACATGAATTATATAAATTACAATAATAATTTGCTGTTGGAACATAAAGTAGCTATAAAAAATTTGATTTTCGTCCTCAAGAGCGAAGATTTTCTATAAAAATGACATCTGTCAACTATTTTATTTATCAGATTAGGGGAACATATTTCAAAGATGTATATCTATCTTATAAATTTATGTATTTGGCATTTTCTACCAGCGTATTCTAGGATTTAAAACCTGACACTGTATATATGTAAGTTTATCAGAATGAACAAGAATTTTTCTAAAGAAATAAACATAACTAGATTTCAAAGATTTACAAAAACTTGCAACTGACGAATACTTTTACCGAAAAAGAACTGATAAGTAAAACTTAAAAAAAAAAAAAAAACAATTCTGTGTTTCTGAACTTCCTACAAATTTGATATTTCATGGATTGAATAGAATATATCTTAGAATTCAATTGGTATGTGTTACGAATATATTGTAATTTTTATTAAGTGTATTGATACATGCGACAATTGAAATATTTCAGTGAATTGAATAATAAATGTTAGGCTTAAAGGAATAAAGTTTTATTTAAAGAAAAATATATTTTATTCCTTTAGATTTTAGTAAAAAAATAAAAGATTAAAATGATTAGTTTTTGAAAAATCTTTTTTAAACAATGAACAACGTTTTGCTAAGTAAACAAATGTTTTAATTCATTTAATTGATAAATTTATATTTCAGCTTTTTTATAAATTAATGCGTGAAAATAACTTTATTTTAACAATTACAAATATTTTAATTTGAATAAATTTCAGGAGTATAGGGAAACATATTGTTCAATAATTTTAACAAACGGTTTCGAAAGCATAAGTTACTACTAAAAAATCTTTTTAAATTATAATCTCATCAAATATTGTTAAATTATCTCTTTTCAATAACGGGGAAAATGAAGACACTTGTGTTATAATAAATTTATCAGGATGTAAAAAGTACCCATAATATCACAGATAACTCTGACTAATATTTTTTTTATTCTAATGAATTTACAATATTATCCATTATCGAAAATATAAATTATTCAATATTATTTGTACATAAAGCTAAATTTCACATGCAAAAAATTGTTCTAGAAAGTAAATTGAAGTAGCTATTTAAAATAGCTCCTTTTTTATATTATATGATGTGAAACATGTATTTTCAATATCATGTAATAATAAAACAAATAAATTTGAATGTATTTTCTTACATAAACAGCATATATGCTTCAATATCTTTAGCTTAGATAGGAAAATACATTCAAATTTAAAAAAGTCTAAGAATTTATTACAGATGTAATCAATATTTTCAGAAATCCAGAAACAATCATGACCTTTAAATTACATTTTGATTGGTAAAATTTTATCCCGAATGCATGTAATTTACTTTAAAAGATTATTGTGCTATATATATATATGTATATATAATATATATATATATATATATATATATATATATATATATATATATATATATATATATATATATATATATATATATATATATATATATATATATATATATATATATATATATATATATATATATATATATATGTATATATATATATATATATATATATATATATATATATATATATATATATATATATATGTATATATATATATATATATATATATGTATATATATATATATATATGTATATATATTTAGGTGAAATTTTCTCTTATATTGTATATCCTATATTTAAGAGAATTTCATGATATTAAAATGTTGTACACTTTATACAGATAATTATTGCCGGGTATTTCAATTTTTACCTAAGAAGGTAATGTACTTTTAGAATTGTTTTTTACATTAAAAGTATTTCACTTTAAATATATTGATCTCTATTCACGAATTATCTAAATAACTTACTACTTACAGTCATTACATACATAATTTCATCATTTAAACGTTATAATTATTTTCTGCTGTGTTAGAGATACATAATTTTTTAAATAATCTAAAACTTAGATCTCATTTTTTTCACTAAATCAGAAAAAAATAATTTTATAAGAATTAATTGAATAATTTTATCATTAATTTTATGTATTTAATAAAGTTTTTTGTTTATTCTATATTAGCAATTTCATTATAATTATAAATATAAATATATTAATATCCTTAAATTTTATCATTAAAAATAATGTAACATAAGTTGTTCTAGTAATTAAAAATTTTGTTTTATAATTTTTTGAGCTCTAAATATTGACTTCAAATAATAAATATTTGAATAGATCAATAATTTTTAATGAAATGTTTTGTAATATGTGCCTGTTTCTTCTATGTAGTTATTATGTCTCTTTTTATCAATTCGTTAGCTTTAAAAAAGATGAAACGGTTTATTATCATTATTATATCTTCTTTATCTGTTTGATGTAGGTTTCATTGCTTTGCAGTCACTCAATAGTCATGTTTTGCAGCAGAGAGCTAATTAGACCAATCCCGCAGAGTTGATTCTGTTCCCCTACAAACGTTACTGTCCAATGTGAGAATCATACCTTCTCCTTTTTAAACTGAAATTCAGAGTGCCCTTCTTGGGTAATATGTGAATGAAAAACTATTAAAACTAACATTATCATTTTCAGTAGCTAGTATTTTAAAAGCATCGGTCAAATTATTTTCGTAGCTTTAAAATGGGAATTATTTTATTTTCTAATAAATATTGTGTTATGTGATTCATTTTGCAATACTGTTAAACTTCATGGTATTTTATTTGATGAAAAATTCATTTCTGCGTGACTAACATAATTCTTCTAGTGCTGTATTTAACAAGAACTTTTATGATTTTATTTTGACAGTAAAGAAAACATCATTGTTACAAACAAAAATTTTTCCTTTTTTACTAAATCTGGTATGATTCATTTAAAATGAAATCATGTAATATTTGTATTGTTTTTAACATCAACAAAATTTATTTTGGCAAATATTTAAACTTAAAAGGATATTTTTAAATACTGCATTAAATTTATTTCAATGATCTATTTTAATCTAAACTCCGGAATTTTTTTAATCATTTCATTCTTAAATGTATACCTTTTTTTCAAAAGTCATTAATAATGTCTATGTATTTATACATCCGGAAATATTTTGTTCATTGTGAATTCTTTTACACAAGTTTTATTTTCTATTTCTTCAAGATATTTCCTAATTTTAACAAGGTATTTTCTTCAATGATTATTTTTTGCAATCTTTTTTTTGAAAAACCGAATAGAAATTCTAGCTATCTAATTTACACTACATGAACTTTGTGAATTTTGTTAGAATTCAAAGTCTTTCTATAGAAGAAAAATAAAATATTTCTGTACAGAAATGGAAAAAAATACGACTGAGCGAAGTATCATGTTTCCAGTGACTAGCTATTTGGGAGTCTATTTGATGACAGTGAAGCCAAATATCTTCTTCAGTTTTAAAGAAGTACTTTATTTTACTGGATACAAATTCTTATGGGAAGATATTAATTGCTTTGATATAATAGTTAAAAACTGCTTAAAAGAGGAAAACCTAGGAGTTTTTCAAATGTTTACAGACTTTTGATTCGATAGAAAAAGGATAAAATTAAATAAATGAAACAAGTATTATTTTTATGCATTTAACAAGTTTTTTTTTTATTATCTTTTAATTAAAATGATTGAAATATCTATCGAAGTATGCACCTTATATATATATATTTAAATAATTAAACTTCGTTATAAATACATAAGCTACGTGATGAATTTATAATTAAGTTGCATAATTTCTCAATTAAAAAAAATTAATATGAGATCGTAACACAATAGTTTAGTTCAACAATTATTTTGTTTCTTGTTATTTTCATAAAATCTTTAAACTTATTTAATTAAAGAATACTTGCTTCCTTGATTTTTCTGATTAAGTTTAAGTGATTGTTTTTCTGGTTTATTATTTAAAAGTAATTTAAAATAAATTATTTAAAGCTATACACTGCATTTTCTTCCAAAAAAACATCAATTAAGCTAAAAGAGCTATTAACGTGTTCAAGGTTTTTACTTATTGCAATTATTTTATTAATATTTAAATAATTAATTCAAAGTTTTTTGTTATTTCAAAACTTTGAATACCATTTTCAAATAATTTGACGATATGGAATATAATTGAGAACAGGAAAAACATTTGAGCATAAAATATTTGATCTTATACAAGAAATTATTGAGAGAAGTAGTAACTAGAAAAGTTTGTCGTGAGATTTTCAGTAAATTTCCTTTAAATAATTAGAATGTATCATTTTCTGTCCTTAGAAAAATCTTACATCGTAATTATGTGGACCAATTGTGTGTGATATTGGCAATTTATTTTACAAACATGAAACGAGATATAAATTATAAATCATAAAAGGCTTACAGGTTTGCCATTAAATTGTTTGTGAAGACTAAATGACATTCGTATTAAAGAAGATGCATATAATGTAATAAGACATAATGTGGAGAGTTATAAAAATTAACAATCATATAAATGGATATTCTGATAATTTCTCAACAATAAATGCTTCATTGACCAAAATTAGAGTTTTTAATGTCAAATATTTTTGCTATTAATCATTCAAAATTTGGATTCATATTAATCAGTTATCAGCAATTTTCAGGAAATTTATATATATTTATATGAAACCATTAATACATTATATAACTTAAGAAAAATATATATACAATATTTAAGAGTTATTCTCCAATTTCAAATTAGCAAGATTCCAATACAGAATTAAAAAAAGAAATATGAATTATTCCGGTTTTCTAAGTTCATTGGTATTCATATTATGAAATACTGTCAATTAAATAAAATAGTATTTACTTAAAATAAATATTCCCTTTAAAAATATAACTAATTAGCAAGAAAATTTAAAACTTATGTGGAAAGTAAAGAAAGGCTTTAAGCATATATTTAGTTGTAAGATTAATTTTTTCTATTTTTATTTACAACATTTAATTTGTAAAAAAAAGGTAAAAAAAAACTCAATATTTACTTACTCATATAATATTCCTTATTCATATAATAGAAGATATGTATTGATTTAACCTTGTTGATCCTTAATCAATGTTTAATGATTGATTTTGAAAAACAAATTACCTAAATGTAATACTTCATTTCTGATTTAAGCATATTTTAAACAAATATTCACCATTGTTAATAAAAAGTAAATAAAATCCCTTAAATTCCATTTCAAAAATATGTTTATGGTAAATAAGACCAAAAAAAAAACTTTTTTTCCAGAATTTTCAGGCTGGATATTTAAAATAAAATGTCTAAAGAAGAAAGCATAGCATTGTAAATATGTCTAAGAAATAAATTAATCAAATTAAACCCCTTGGAATCTGTGTTCAAAGTAAAGGCAATTTGCGTATGAATGTCCGCTTGACTTTATTCATTCTGAAAACTTGCAATAAACTTCTTCTTCCATAAAAGGAAGAATAGATTCAGAATAATTTCTTTATAAATTCTTTTCAACCAATTGCTATAATTTTCTTAAACAAATTCTTAAGTTTTCTTTTCTTTCCGAAAAAAAATATAGAAGTAGTTTCAAATGGTACTGAATGGATTTAAATTAAAGAAAGCCTTAGAATAGTTCATATATTTAGAAAGCAAGTCGTTATCCTCTTCAAGCACGTTAATCAGAACACATGTTACAATTAAAATTATTCTAAATAACTATTTGTAAAATTAACTTTATTGTCATATATAAAAATTGCAGAACAAACGGTAGTTTGCAGCTTTCAAACATTATTTTTTGATTCACGCGTAACTAAGAAAGTTTTGAATCCTACGAGCTATTGGATTATGATTATGATAGCATATCTATAATTGAATTAATAATAATTCTAATAATAATTGTATGAAGAGAAATATAAAATACAATTTCCTTTAAAATAAAATGTAATAGAACTAAGAAAAACTTTTTTTAAAAAAAAATTTGTTTGCTTGAATTAAAGTGAAGCCTATAATGCAGTTATGCGCAACTTCTAAATAATTAAATATACCAATATAAAATTATAAAAATTTCAGGATTTGCTACACACACTAAACATATTAATGTAAAGAAGTAGATTTTTAGGTTTATGAACACACACACACACACACACACACACACACACACACACACACACACACACACACACACACACACACACACACACACACACACACACACACACACACACACACACACACACACACACACACACACACACACACACACACACACATATAGATGATCATATTTTAATTGGTAAAATGATGTGCATGTTTTAGTATAAGCAACCACATTGCTTATAAAATAATATACATACTAAATACACTACTGGCCATTAAAATTGCTACACCAGGAAAGCGGCACACCACACACGTGAAATTTGCATGACAGGTAGAACTTGCTGTGATATGCAAATGATTAGATTTTCAGCACATTCATACAAAGCAGGCGACAGTAGCGACTTCTACAATGTGTATAAAATCAGAGATTTGACAGCAGTTTTCTCATACTCAGTTTCTGTTTCAACGTTGTTTTCGGCAAAGAAAGTTGTTGTAATGCCTCGTGTAAGAAGAAGAAATGCCTATCAGCACGTGTCTGACTTTGATCGAGGAAGGATCATAGCCTACCGGAATTGCGGTTTATCGTACCGCAATATTGCTGCTCGCGTCGGTCGAGACCCCATGACTGTTAGCAGAATATGGAATCGATGGGTTCAGGACAATCATACGGAACGTCATGCAGGATTTCAGCGATCCCCCATCACTAACAGCACAGAAGACAGACATCTTATCCACATGGTCACAGGGGATCATACAGCCACGTCACGAACCCTGAGTCGAGAAATGGAGTCATTTGCAAGGCAACAAGTTTCTGCTCGAACAGTTCGACGACGTTTGCAGCAGCATGGATTGTCTGCACGGCAACCATGGCTTCGGCTACCATTGACGCTGCGTCACAGACAGAAGCGCCTTCAATGGTGAGATCAGCGACGAACATTGATGCGGGAATGGCATCACGTCATCTTTACAGATGAATCTCGGTTCTGTATACAGGACCATGATGGACGAATCCGTGTTTGGAGGCATCGTGGAGAACGCGCATTGCCATCTTGCATTGGACATCGCCATACTGGCCCATCTGCTGGAGTGATGGTATGGGGTGCCATTGGATAAACATCACGTTCACCTCTTGTTCGCATTACCGGCACTTTAAACAGCAACCGTTACATTTCCGATGTGTTAAGGCGCGTGGCTCTGCCCTATCTTCGAGGCCTCCCTAATGCTTTGTTTCAACAGGATAATGCACGACCGCATGTTGCCCGTACTGTTCTGAACTTCCTTGATACAGAAAAGGTTCGACTGTTATCCTGGCGAGCAATTTCTCCTGATCTGTCACCAATTGAGAACGTGTGGTCAATGGTTGCCGAGCGATTGGCATGCCATCACTCACCATCCACTACTGTTGATGAACTGTGGCATAGTGTTGAAGCTGCATGGACTGAGATGCCTGTATTTGCCATACAATCTCTGTCTGACTTCATGCCTTGGCTGATAAATGATGTTATTGCAGCCAGAGGTAGCTGCCCTGGGTACTCATTTCGCAAGATCTATACATCCTAATTTCCTGTAAATCTAATCACTTGTTCTTTCCACTATAATGTATGTGTCCAATAGATATCGTTCTGTTATTTGCATTCCTTCTTGGTGTAGCAATTTTAATAGCCAGTAGTGTATTTATAACAAGTTAACTAATTTAAAGCTCATTTGCAAATAACAAACAATTTAAAGTTTGGTTCGGTTATTTTATTAGTTGATTACACATAAAATTATTCCACATTGAATATCGAAAAAATTCTAGCCATTTATTACTTTTGTTTTTAAATGTAATCTTGACATGATTTGTTTTCTACGCTTTTATAACATTTTTTCATAAAGAGAAACAAAAATTTCATAAAAATTGTAATTACAATAAAAAGCTTAAAATTTTAAAAATAAATATTATGAGAATATTTTCATTTTTTCATAGGTTATTGTTTTGTTGCATGGCAAGGCTTTTCTATATACACTTATTTATAAATAAAAACAAATATATTTTATGTTGAATAATGAGGCTTTTTCTGAAGTTCAAAAAATTGATTAAATATAAACCAATTGAATTTTTTTAGAGTTTGGTACTAGTATAAAAATCACAGTATAAAATAGAAATAATTCCATAATAATTTTTTAATATTTATTTTATTTTGTTTTGAAATTTAATATTATCATCTTAGTTAATAAAATAATATAATAAAATTATCGAAATAATAAGAATGTCTTCCAACATAAAATTTGATCTATCTTCTTGATAAATTGTTTTTATACACTGAAGTTTTCTCTATAAAAACAAACAGTTAGTAGAAAAAAAATCTCTTGACTAAGAAATTTGAATGCTGTTTTTCTTTCATTTTTCTACGTTTATTTTTTTCTGTTACTTTTCTGAAATCAAAACTAATATCAGAATTGTTTCATTAGCAAATTTTATGGCATTTATTTCGTTTGCATTAAACTTCCTGATCTAATTTGAAATTCCTTTTAATACTTGTATATAGAGTATAAATATTTTAATTAATTTAAATATAAATATTTTATTTATTCATTATAGTACATTTTTAAAAGCTGATACTTAAATTAAAAAATTCTTATACTCTAACTTTAAAATCTTAAATAATAATACGAAATGCTGAAACATTATGAACTTCAAGTTTCATAATTTTACTTCAAGCATTTTATTTAACATTATCATTCACAAGCTAAAATGAATATAAACTTAAAATTATGTAATATTACTCCTTTTAATTTAAAATGCCGAAGCAAAGTATTTTATTGTCTTATCTATTTTTCTTCAGAAGAAAATTATAAACAATATCAAGCTAATTTGATGATTTCCATGATTTTCGGAATATTTAATATTTTTTTATTATTTTAAAGTATTCTTCAGCAAGTTAAAAAGATATGTTTGAATTTTAAATACATAAGTCCAAGGGATTTTCTGAAAATTTTTAGGTATTGAATGCATAAAATATTTATTTATACTATTATTCTAATGACAACTAATTCTGATAAATCAATTCTTAAATTTAATTAAATTATCATATTATGTAATCTATGTAAATATTCTAAAGTTTAGCATTCATATGTGATAATATTTTTTTATTTAAAACATGCTACATATTTCAGATTATATATCTATTTTCCCTTATGGAATTTACAATTATAAAATGTTATAGTTTACCGTAATTTTCGTACTCATTTCCACAAACATATTTTTCTTCTATACATTCTTACTTTTTAAAATTTATTTGAATTTAAATCATTAATGAACTTCAAGTTTCAAGCTTGAGAAAAGTATTTAAGCTATCTTAACATTCTTTTTTACTTTATTTATTTAAATTTACAGTTTTGAAAAAAATATTTTAAATACAAATATTATCAGTTAAATAATGTTAAAAACATTTAGTTAACCCTTTTTAATACAATGAAACACAAGAATCTAATTATCCTTTTTCTAAAGGTGTAAATTTTTGATAACTTACTTTTTCATATATGTAAATCCATAATAATGTTTATGATAACTCTGCTTATGATAATAGTTTATATTATATAGTTTATGATAAAAATAAAAAAAAAATCCTGAAAAACTGATTTTATTTTTAAAGTATTAAAATATGTTAATTTTACTTAAATTGTATGTTAATTTAAATGTTAATATGAATAAAAGTTTTAACAGCTATTAAAAAGCAATTAAACAATCTATTTTACACTCAACAGTGCCTCGTAACTGCAAATAATTTTTTAAATTATATTATAGAGCGAGCAAACAAATGTATTGATCATGGCTTAATAAAATGCTGCTTGGTAGTTATTCTAATGATAATTTTAAAAGAAGGAACTATCTTCATTCTTGGTTGTATCTAAAATAGTATAAAATATAGAGCTTTTAATTTACTTTTATCATTTGTTTTTTTTATAATAAATTATTTGTTATTTCTAAAGTTTTATCGATTAAATACCAATTAGCTGTTCTAGAAACTTGCGTATATTTTGCTCTGCTGTAAAATGTAATTTGTTAATCTTCTAATAACGCTTCGTTTTTTTTAACTAGGTGAATAAAAAATTTCAATTTACTTAAAATATTTTAAGCATTTGCATTTTAATTCGAATATTTCATTCATTAAACTATAAAAAAAATTTCATTTTCTTATAAAACTTTTATTTCATTTAGATTCAACAAATACTTTCGGAATGTAACCGAAAAGAAATTTTTTTAATTCTAATATATATTGTAATTAAAAATGTAACTGTGAAAAACACAATTTTGAATTTCATTATCACATTAAAATTTTTTGCATACATAAGTACGTATAAAATTGATTCTTTTATTAATATTCTGCTATTGGTAAAAGCAAAATGTTTCTTGTTTGATAAAAACAGTACGGTAAAACTAATGTGACCACCAGTTAAAAGCAAGAATTAATACCTTTGCCAGAGCTGTGAGACGTGGAAGAGAGTCAATTAAGTTCTTAATGATGTTCACTGGGATGCTGAGCCCTGCTGACTCGAGTGGCATTGCCAACTGCTCTGTATTACGCGGGTGAAGATCCATGCCACGAACAGACTGACAGAGATTGTCCCACAGATGCTCTATTGCGCTTACGCCAAGTGAGTATGCTGGTCAGTTGAAAATGGTAAACTCGTTCTGCTGCTCTTTGGACTATGCACCAACACTGCCAGCCTTACGACACCTCGCATTACCCTGTTGTAGATGCCCTCATCATGAGGAAAAACAAAGCGCATATAGTGGTGGACATAGTCCTCATGGCCAGATATGTACTTGCGTTGAGGAATCATGCCTTTCACAATTAGGAGTGAACACAGAGAAAGTCTGGAAATTACTCCTTAGACAATAATGTTCCGGTTTCTATACTGAATCATTCCGATGCTGGTTGTAAGGTGTTTTCTTTTAGATGTATCACTTCCTATACGACATCTTTTCAATAGAGTATAAAAAGTGATTCACCAGGAAATTCTACCTGTCGCCATTCAGTAGTTGTCCAGTTGTGCGACTCGTGTGTAGATTATAGCCTTCGTCACCGATGTACAGCAGTTAGCGTAGGTGTATGAACTAGATATCTGCTTCGGAGGCCAAGACGCAGCAATTTTCGATTAACATTAGTTCAGGAGACAGTGTTGGTAGTTTCTGGGTTCATTCGGGGGCTAGTTGCTAAGCGATAGTACACCTATCCATCCGAATGTATCTCTGCAGCTGTCAGTCATCTCTGTTATCTATGTTCATGATGCTCTCATTTGCCACGTCAAGGATTTTTTGGACAGTATCATGTTGCCATGAATGGCACATTTTTAGCACAATGTCATGCTAACTTTTCACAAGCTTTGTCACTTTGAAATTCTTCTACTCTCTTGTCTCGAAAGCTAAATTAATGGAAATTAAGTGTTTTTTTATTTTATTTAAAAATGGGAAATATTCGTACTTAAAGTATGGAAAATATGATAAAAGTATCTATTTATAGCAATAATTTTTGCTCTTTGATGGATATTTTATTTATTAATTATATTTCATCAATGAAATGAAAAATATGTGAATCGGTATTATATTAATTTATAAATTTAAGTTATCTTAAATAATAACTTTGAATGTCTAATGATTATTGTTATAAATTGGAATTACTCATAAAATAGAAAATCGTAGTGACAATCATTAAATAAAAAATGTTAATCTAATACATAATTATTAATATCTTATATTTTATCTTAAGATAACAAATTTTGTTATCTAGAGATAAAAGTTATTAAGTTTTAAGAGAGTTATCCATATTTCAGAGAAATATTTCAGATGAGTATACTCTTTAAATTTATAAAATGTAAAAAAATTATATTTTTTTATTAATTAATTTTATAAATTAATAATAGATTGTCAAAATTAAATATTTATTTAGAATGTACACTTGAAATATCATAAATATTAAATTAGAAATTATTTGTTATTATTAAACTGTATAAATAAATAAACAAAATATTTTTTATTAAAAATGCCCTTTAGATGTGGAGAAATAAATTACGTAGCAAAGTTGAATAAAATTATGTAAGTCAGGTTTAATTGACGAGTTAATATTGTTATGTACTCCACATGGACAGTTATATATGAGAATTATACATTCCATCCGTGTACATGCTGCAACAAGATTAAATTTAGGAATAGAATTATGATAAAAATTGACAATTTTTATCTATCATCACAAAAACATGAGCTAATAAAATAAACATGAGAAAAAGTAACCATCGGTTCTCTTAAGAGAAATGAATAAAGAGAAAGAGCAATACAATTTTAAAGTATTGAAAGAAACTTCTTTAAAAAGTGAGGCGATGCGTTATTATTAGATCTAGAAAACTCTTTGAAGTTAAAATGTTCCACGACTGATTTGTATCCAATTTTGCTTGAACATATACTTTTTTTATCGTTAAAAATTTTATTAGATAATAAAAATAATTTTATTAGATTATTATAACTAACTGTGTGAAAGATTAATCGTATCAAGGGATTAAAAGTTTCTGTGATTAAAATCTAATTAATTTGAATCATGTATGATATGAAAATTAAAATAAATAATAATTATTATTCTAATTATGTTTCTCAAGATGAATGCTTGAACCAACTTTATAAATTGAGAATATATTTCATTTTCTTTATAATATTTTTCAATTAGATTATGTTTCTTCTTGGTGTATTTAAAATATTGGAATTTTGTAAGTCAAATAAAGAGACTTTGGACTCTGCTGCAATATTTTAAGAATTACTCAAATAAATTTTACAAAGATCTGTATAAATAAAATACTATATCACGGGTAATTTGTTTCTTATTCATGAATTATAAATGGATCGCATTAAAACGTTTGAAGTAGAGTAAATAAAACAAAATAATTAAAATTTCAAAATTTTGTAACACTTGTATATAAAGAAAGTTACCTTGTTAAATCACATTATATACATAATATTATCCCAAATTGTCTGCATAATATTACGAATTCTCAAAAAATGTCTTTCAAAATAATTTTATATAACATTTTTTATACTATCAAAATTTAGATTTTTAAATAAAAATACTATTCTATCTATATATCCTTTATAGGAATTAAAAACAAAATCTCAAAGTATTAATTTTTTCTGTAACTATAATTTTTTCTATCAATTAGATTTACATGATCTTTAGTAAAAAAAATTACTAAGTTACAGATTTAAATAATAGGATTTAAAATATATTTTTGTTCCTAATTAAAATAAATAATACATATTTGCATATACTTCTTAAGAGCAACCAAAAATTAAATTAAAAATAGGAAAATTTACTTTGTTTTAGATGAATATCAGTTTATATTGAGAATGATAAAATGTTAATTATTTTTGAGCACTATTAATTTATTTTTTGCAAAACTTTGTAACATATTTGATTAGTCTAATGGGAATAATGTATGGAAAGTTTGCAGTTTATTTTTCAGTTAAATATTTATTTTAAATATCTTCAAAATATAAAATAGTCAAAATAAATAACATTTAGATTATATTTTAAAGTAATTAACAACAGGTTTTAATAGTTTCGTGTTAGAATGTTTCTTATCACTATCATATATTTATTTTTAATATTTTTTTATTTATCTTTGATAGAGTTTATATTTATTTTATGCGTTTAACTTCATATTAATATGAATCATATAAATGTAAATAATACCTTCACTTGGTCATTAAAGAAAGATTTTTCTGCCAAATAAATATATACTAATTCGTGAAATCATTTTAATGTTACATATTGCATAGATAAATATTTCAAGGGAAATTTAAAGCTGTTTAGGTTTTAACAAAAGTTATCCCATAAGACCTCATGCATCGGATGCTATTTTAGTATTTATGAGAAAGAAACGAAACGTTCCCAAAAGAAATTGTATCTACATTTATCAGCCTATGTTAATGCAAATTTTTAAATTGCATTTCCTTTACATTCGTATCAAGTTATATTTTGTTTTACATACATATATAAAATCTTTAAATTTATGTAAGATTGAATATATGAAGAAATGCATTTGATAAATTCACATCTGTAAGACACTTGTCTGGATGCACAGAAATACCTTTTAGAAATTTATAATGTAAACTAAAACAAAATTTATGAAAGAAATTGTTTCTAATATCTGAAAGTAGAATGTTATTTTATTTAGATAATATTATTTTATGCATTAAAATTTTAAATGCTTTAATTCTTAAGAAAATAACCAGAGCAGCATAATTGGGAGCATTTTCACAATATGCATTAAATAGAGTAATATTTTAGACACAAAACTGAAATAATTTTAATTTTTCAAGTAGAGAAAATAAAATAAATATAATGATAAATGCGTGTGAAACAAATAAACATTTTTATTAATTCAATGTAATATAGTTTTATAACAAAGTCTATCATTTTGGATTGTTTTAAATAGTATTAAAATTTTATTGTTATTAATACGTTTTTTTTAAAATAAATATCTTTGAGAGTCTCAGTTGGCTCATGTACAGATAACACTGGAGGCAAACACCGGGGTGTACCTTAAGTTTAATGGGTTTACAATACTTGTCTATCAACAAACGGCTCATAATAAAAGTTCAAATGAATAGGTCAACCTTGATCTGATACCTTTTTTAATATTCACAGCACACCAGATTTCAAACGTCACAGATTAACGTGAAGATGTGCTCCAGTATTCAGTGACATAGTGATGATCATTTTCAGTAACAAATGATGCTTCACTTCTTCACTTTGAATGAAGCATCATTTGCCTCTAAATGCAGCGTGAAGCAGAATAAAACAACAGAACAAGAATCAACACTTGGGTTCTAATCTTCTCTGATAAAAAAAGTAAAGAAAACTTAAATATAGTAAAAGCCAATTTAAAAATAAAACTAATTATTAAAATAAATCTTTGCTTTAAGTAACTTTTGAGTCAATTTAATAAATAATTTAAGTGAATAAAATGTAAATAGTAAACAAATGATTAAAGAGAACATAAGTTTACCAAAAAGCAAATAAAAAGCTATATATATATATATATATATATATATATATATATATATATATATATATATATATATATATATATATATATATATATATATATATATATATATATATATATATTGCTTAATTTTTATAGATATGTGTAGGCTATACATCAATGTCATAGAAAAGAAATCAAGTTAAAAGATATTTATTAAGATAAATGTCAAATCTTAGTACTATTGTCTAATTGGAAATTTAAAGACCATTTTAAGTCTAAAGTTAAAAAATAATCTGACTTAACATTATTTTAAATATATAAATGAATAATATCCTTATCAATACAAATATATTGTGTTTAATTATTTTCATTAATCTTCCAATTAGGGGACATCAGTAATATTTTTATATTGGTTATTAATATTTCTTACATTAATATTTTTAAAACATATGAAAGAAAATTATTAGGAATATAAAGAAAACAAAGTTTGGAAATGTTAATTTTTAAATATACTTATATTAACTTTTTTAAAAAAAGTCATTATTATTTCTATATTTTTAACTCTAATCCTCTTAAAATTGAAGTTTTTAATTATACACCTACTTTACGTTATTATTTCTTTTTTACATTATTTACAAAACAATGAAAAATACATACGAAGGAAAAATAAGCAGAAGAAGCGATGCAAAAGATGAATACTTTTCATTAAAACATAAATGTTTTTATTAATTTCGGATTATAAATTGAAAATAAATTAAGAAACTTTTATAAAGTATTGCGTTCAATTATATTTTATTATTGTCTATATTTTAATTAAATTTTATGTCAGCAAAAATATTTTACTATGAAATAATACACAAAATAGTATTTACACGTAAAGTATTTACATTTTTTAAAAATTATCATGCGTTTTATAAATAACTAAATAAACAGGCACTCCTAGCGTAAATATCTCATCAACTTTGACTTAATTTAAGATATATAAGAATTTCGAAATCAAAGATATACATATATATATATATATATATATATATATATATATATATATATATATATATATATATATATATATATATATATATATATATATATATATATATATATATATATATATATATATATATATATTAGACTTTAATATAACAAATTATCACATATTTTGATTTAGCTGAATAAACCTGAATTTAATTTCGAAACTTGACTTCCTGCAAGCTAATTTATTTTATAAATTTAGCAGAATAAAAGAGTTTCGAGACTCCAGGTATCAAACGAAGCTAAGATATCAAAAGACGAATATTCGGTTAACGTTATCCAAAGTTAAATGTATATCTGAGCAGTTATGCATAGACGAAAACGAAGACGAGTTTTCTAAAAATAAAATACTTCTTTAAAATTATTTTAAAAGTTATTTCCCCGTGAGAATGTAAAAATGATGGGGGATATTTTTTCACACTTTCCAAATGACAAATATATTAGGTCTACCGAAAATTTCTATTGATCATTGATCAATGACGATGCCATAAAAACTATCTTAGATCAATATCTTTTTCTGTCAACATCGGAGAGCGAAGAAAGAATAATTTACCCCAGAAAACTGTTTCGGACCATATTCAGAGGATAGGATTATTGTAGAAATATTCAAAATGAGTGCCGCAAGAATTAATGAATTAAGTCTGAGGAATTTTGATGATCAAGTCATCACTTTGTCTATCTCTGCTTGTTCGGATCAAAATCGGGCCTCGTTTGAACCGGATGATAACTTGGGATGAAAAGCGGATTACCTAAGGAAACACCTTAAGCAAAAGGGTATATTGTTGGAACAAACGAGCCCTTCCATCACTAAAATATATTTGGCTCTGAATAAGAGAATGTTGGGTATATGGTGAGATATTTGAGGACCAAAACATTATGAACATTAAAAAATAAAAAAAGCTCAAAACAATAAAAGTTCAATTCAAAAAATTGTCAAAAAAAGGATAATTTATGAGAAGCAGTGCAAGAAAAGAGGCAGACCGGCGATGTTCCAAGAAAAGGCAGTCTAAGAAAGAGACCAAGAAAAGAGTTCATTAAAGAATTGGGAAATTCCATCAAATTTTTTGCAAAAGCTTAAAACGGTATTATTTTTACCTTGGAAACCTAAATTTAATTCCTTTATAGGTGAAAATATGACTGATAGATATGAAAACAAGGCTACACATTTTTTGTTCTGAAAATGTCTGCTCATTAATGATCCCTTCTGATTTTTAAAACAATTATAACTGATTTCTCAACCCATGCAACAATTAATGACTTTTATTTTGGATAGTTAGTGTATTTCGGTGTGTAACATTACTTGTACGTTATTCGATCTCATTTCTTGACATAAAAATGTAAATAATCTTGAATTAAAGGTGTACTTCTTACCGATTCAACAAGAAGAATAAATTATAGTTTTTACCGATTAAACAAGAATGCCATTCAGCTGTGGGAACAATTACTTTGCTACGAATGAGGAATAATGCAGTGAGTGACTACTAATTCTTCTGATGCTACGTTTGTTATTCTCTTTTCAATTCCCGTATGTTTTCTTGTGAAAGGGTTAACTGGTTTCTTAGGTTTCAATGTAATTGTAACTGCCTTAAATATTTCAACACTTGTTGTTTGTGATGGTAGTTCGATATAGCACACCGATTATTCCCTAATATCATTTATTGCATCGTAAATATAAAGAACATGTCATAATAATATGGAGCTATTTCAAACGTCCATGGACCAATCCATATGGACAGCAAACTATTTCAGTTTACGAATATCTTCCAATAACTGACTTTCTGTGACTCACATTTTATTTTTCCAACAGAATCATTGGACAAAGGTAGAGCTTTTATATTATCTGTAGCCGATTGGCCCAACATTTCACAACAAACCTCTATCAAACAAGGTTGAACAAGGAAATCAAGGCTTCAGGAACTGAGTATGGTTTCTTGGATTTGGTAATAAGCAGATAAATTAAATAAGATGCTTTTAAAAGCAACTTATCAACCAAGATTATTTTTTAAAAGCATCTTTTTGAATTTTCATTTTCAGACTTTTTAACTTTAAAATGTCCAGGGGTTTGCTTTCGAGTTGCAGATACTTCATCTGTAAATAACGCGAAAGTTTGAAAGGTTTCATTCTTTCATTGGAAAGAACATCTAAAAAAATACATTCAGATTTTGAACAACTTTTTCTGTGGCTAAAGGACAATACCATATTTCAAATTATTTGCGATATAGTGCCTTACAAAGGTTTTTCATATTTTGGCAGATAGGGGACTATATTCACTTCCTTTGTATTGTAAGGGCCACGTGACTTACTTGGTTTTTGAGAATCCTTTCTTTTCACAAAATATAGTACTGCGCCTTTCGTTTACTGATTATTGATCTTAAAATAACTAAAAGTTAAGGAACTATTAATTATAGCTCGGTATTAAATTCAGAAGTTATTAAAAACTTCTGATAAATAGTTTTTAACTGTTCAAGCATGCAGAAAAATGTAAGCGAAATAAAAAGCGAAATCTTGAAGATGCCTTAAACATTTTGTTGGATATTCAGCATTCAAGTCATCAGTGGTTCTCAAGTCATACAGTGTTCTGCACAGCAATATATGAAAACCGATTAGGTACATAGTTTAAAGTTTATTATATTTTTCATCATCTATCACATTATTTTCTAAACTATTTTTTGTAATGTAGGTGCTGCTTTAATATCGGTTGTCGGGTAATGACACTTTGAATATTTACTGGACATATATCTGGATATTTAGTTTCCATGACTGCTTATATCATTTTGAGACATTTACATTAATTCTGAATTATACTAATAAATTTTTATTTATAAGTATATTTAAAGAAGATTAGGATATAAAATAATACTTGATAATTTTAATCATACTAATGATATCCGTTTTCTTACTACAGAGGAAAATATTATTAAATTAAAAATGTCATTCCTAAAATAAGAAAAGGTATAGTTTAATTTTATATATATTTATATATATATATATATATATATATATATATATATATATATATATATATATATATATATATATATATATATATATATATATATATATATACTACATATATCTCTTAAAATTATTAGAAAAAAAACTGTTGAATTATACACGGGTGAAATTGAATTTCCTAAAGCATTTTCATATTGCTTAAAAAGGAATTCAAGCAATATGAAAATGCATCAGTGAAATATTCTGAATGAGAAAAAGTTTCCTAAAAATTAATTTACATTCTCCAAATTTTTTATGTGAAAATGTAGTCAGTAAAAGGATTTCAATATTCAATAACTTTCTTAAGAATATGACTGTTCATGATAAACCAGCCCTCCATATTATTTTATCATAAGAGCTATGGTATTGGGATTATATTTCAACCTAATGGTATGTATATAATAAAAGTAGGCCCAGTGTAATTTTCTATTGGATGACAAACGTAAAAGAAAATAAATTGCAATGAATACATCAATCAAAATGAAAATTATTTTAAATTTTATTGGGAGAATTGAATATTTGCGTCGCCAAGTAAATTAGCTATATTCCTATCAATTTCTTCAATCTGAAATTGTTTTGATTATAGTTTGGATAATATTAAAATGGCAAGCATATGAAAGAGACATAAATCATCTGTCCTGCTCTTCTACTTCTGCATAAGTTTCATTTTTCAAATTCTCTAAGAATAATTTTCTTAGTAATACTCGAATAGCTTAAAATATAGTTTTTCTAAATACATTTATGAGAAATAACGTTTGAAAAATTTTATTTTTCCATTAAATTGATCTTTGATTTTGAGCAGAAATATTTTTCATTTTAAAAAGCGAATAATTTATCATTTGCTATAACAAAAAGTTATCGTTTAAAATATTTTTACAGAAAATTTATATATATATATATATATATATATATATATATATATATATATATATATATATATATATATATATATATATATATATATATATATATATATATATACATATATATATATATAGTTACTTTTATTATTCCAATTTTGATAATAATTGATTTAAATAGATGTATAAATTATAAATTATTCTAAAAATGCATATAGTATATTTTAATGTATTCAGAAACTTTATTTTGAGTAAGTTTTGCTTAAAATTACCAATTAAAAAGGATTTGTCTAACTTCATTGGAACATTCAAAAATTTGTTCCAATAGATACATATTATTTCATTCAATGCTCAATTGCTTTTGATTTTATAAAACAAAAATTTAAGATAAAAGTTTTCTTTACTGATATCTTTATTGATTTTTAATTAAATTAGTTCAACACTTTCTTTTCTAACATCTGACGTAATGACTTACTTTTATAGTTTTCTGCTATTTACAGGGTGATAACTTTACCCTGTTGACAAAAAATTATTGTATTAAACTAAAAACATAGAATTTATTTTCAGAAAACTAACTTTACTTAAGTTATTTGTTACTTAGATACAACATATTTAAGTATTTTCAAAATGGCCCACTTGGGCATCGATACAGAGCCTTCTACGTCGCGTAAAATTTTCTGCAATGAGCCGCAGTTCATCAGGCGTTAATTTAGCCCATTCCTTCTTAAGAATAGCCTTTAGACATTCCAAACTTCGATGTGGCTTAGAGCTTACTCTTGATTGCAGAATAGACCAAACACTATAGTCCATTGGGGTTAAGTCTGGTAAATAGAGGGCCACATTTGAACTGATATGAAATCTGGAAGATTTACATGATACCAGTCTTGCGTTACTTTTGCTTATTGAGAAGGGGCCAAATCTTGTTGAAGTCCAGATGCTGTTTTTAAAATGTTTTTGAGCCCAAGGAAGTAAAATCGACTGTAAATTCTCATTACAGTATATGGTCTTGTTCATTTTGTCCCCTTGATCCAAGAAAATAAAGGAGTTTTTTTCCAAATTCACAAATGCCTCCCCAAACCATAAATGACCGTGGTTTTCATTGTTCAATTGTGAAATGTTTTTCGTTGGTGAAGATAATATGCTTCCATGCGTCTTATGCGGACTTTTGAAGTTGAGCTCGACATCTTTGTAACCATATACGTTTATTCTGCTCAGTTAGTTTCTGTACTTTTCGAAATTTATATGGCTTAAGTCCAGTTCTTCTTTCGGAATTTATTTAACTGATTCTCTATTAACCCTATTTTATTAGCTATTTTTCTCATTGAGTTTCTTGGATTTCGGTTAGTTCGTTTTTTGAAAAGTTTGTGAATTTCATTCGTATCCACAGTTCTTTTTTTTGGCTTTCGGGGTCTGTCATCATCATGGCCAAAATTCAAGAATCGTTTTATAGTATGTGATTCCGTTTGTCTGTGGATATTCAGCTTTCCCGCAATCTGAATTTGCTTTAAACCAGCCTCAAATAAAGCATTTATTTGTCGGCGTTGGTTTTGCATATTATTTCACACAGGGAAATAAAAACTACCTATTTGTTTCTTGGATCTAATATGTTTTACGAAAGAAAAGTGTCGGCTTGCGTGGCAGGCACTATACTTCTTCATCTGTAGTAGCTCCAAGAGGAGAAAAAACAGTCTTTACTCACGGAGAGCGCTATAGCCTGACTGCGTGTATTAGCCAATCAGCTATGAGTGTTTCATAACTGGGCGTGATTACCAGAAATGAGAATTTTCTATGTAGAAAGAGAAGATAGATGCAAGTTTGCATGATAATATTTAGAGTTCAAAATGAGAAAATCTGAGGTAAATAATTCCGGTTAATAATACAAGTAGAGGAAAATACATACACTATTTAGATTTATCTCTTTCCTTCAGAAAATATCTCGCTATTGGTCTATATTTGCAGTCTTCCGCAAGATATTGATATTTAAAAATTTCGTTGAAGTTTGCTGCTTTGCAGTTCTGAGCTTTTTTATAAAATTTATTATTTAATTTTCTTATATGATCGGCTAGATCGTCTATTTTTAAATCTTTAGCTATATTTTTATTTCTGATAAAGTATGGGGCGTTTGTAATTTTTCTTAATATCTTGTACTGAAAAACTATTAATTTTCCTTTTGTCCATTTTGTTGTTAAAATTCCATACTGGGGATGCATATGTTATAATTGGTCTTATCATTGAAATGTATAGAAGTATTTTAAATTTGAGCGAAAGGTTTGATTTTTCACCTATAATTGCTTTTAAACACCCATAAGCTTGTGTGGCCTTAGTGATCATATTGTTTATATGTTTTGTCCGTTTCAAGTCACTCGTTAATGTAATTCCCAGATATTTAGCAGAGTATACTTTCTGTAGTTCTCTGCCAAATAAGATTAGTCCGTTTTTACTCCGATGTCTGAATTTATTTCTCCTATTTCTTTTAAACAGAATCAATTGAGATTTTTCTGCATTTATTTTAATTCTCCAATAGTTGCACCAGTTTTCTATATTATAGAGCGAAGATTGTAGTTTTCTTATTGTATAATTAGGGATACTTGATTCAGCCAAAATGGCCGTGTCATCAGCATAAAAAGCAATTTTCGTTGTTTCATCCATGGGGAAGTCATATGTGAAGAATAGGTATAGTATCGGCCCAAGGATGCTTCCCTGGGGTACTCCAGCATTTATTTTTCGTGTTAGTGATTTTTAGTTATTTTGCGTGACTTGAAAATATCTATCTGTTAAGTATGAATTTAGTAGCAAGATGATATCTGAATCCATATTGATATTGATTCATTTTTGAATAAGTCCTTTGTGCCAAACTCTATCAAACGCTTTTGATACGTCGAGCATTACCATGGCAGTGTATAAATTTTTGTGTAGATTGTCACCAATAATTTCTATTATTCTAGTAAGTTGTTTAACCATCGATATATTTTTCCTGAATCCATACTGTTGATTTGGTAGCAAGTGAAAGTAGGGATTGATTCTGTTATAAATAATTTTTTCAAATATTTTGCCTATTGTGGGTAGTAAGCTTATAGGTCTATAATTTTCTGCTTTTCTGGGATCTTTTCCTGGTTTGGTAAATAATATTATGTCAGCAATTTTCCAGATTGTAGGAAAGTAGCAGTATTTTGGATATTAAATAAAAATATTTACGAGTTTTGATAGATAATCTTTTGGTAAGTATTTTATCATAGAGTTGGAGATTTCATCTCCTCCTAGTGCCTTTTTGGTTTTTAGCTTCTTAACAATTTCTATTAACTCTTCTACGTCTGTAGGATTTATTGTTGCTTTTGGTTGATTATTATTTATAAAATAGTCCAAGTTTTGTTCAACTATTTTAGTAAAAGTATTGTTTGTATCTGGATTTGGATTAAATTGGCTGTATAACGAGTTTGAGAAAATTTCAATTTTTTCTTCATTTGAGTAAACATGACCGTTTTGAACTTGAAGCCTGTTATTTTGTGTTTTCTTCCTTTTAAGTTGCCTGGCAAAAGTCTAAATAGAGTTGTTTTCTGTTTTCAGATTTTCGACTTTTTGTTTCCAGTTTTCCTTTCTGATTTCATCACAAAGTTTTTTTAATTTGTTTATTCAATTTATTCACTTGAGTTTTGTAGTGGGGGTTTAGGGTTTTTTGATATCTCTCTTCTTCTAGTTCTGTTTCTTTCTTTTATTATTTCTCTTACATTGCTGGGAAGCCTTAGATAATTTTTAAGATTTTTCCCTGTTATGATTGTTGTATTTTTTGCATTTACTATGTTTTCAGTGAATATTCTTATATCCTCCGAGATTTTATTTTGCATATTTATATGTTTTTGATGGTTTTCTTCATTGTTGTTCCAGTATTGATCCTGTAGAATGTTGTAGTATAGTTGCCAGTTTGTTCTGTAGAGATATTTTTGTTCAATTATTTTATTTATTCCCAGAGACATCCAATAACTGGGAGGTGGTCTGAGGATAGTTCATTTAATGGATTAGCTGAAAGTGGTATTTGGCTATTGTTTAGAAAGCTGTCTAATATATCTCCTTTATTTCTATATTCAAAATGAGTTGGTTCTATTGGTGCTACTATTGTAGAGTTATAGTTTTGTGCAGCGTTTAATATTGTGGTTCTATTTTTATTAGTAATTTTACATCCCCAGTTTACTATTTAGATCTATTTTTAGTATTTCTATTCTTACTATTATTTATCTATTTTTACAATTTAGATCTCCACCTATGATGGTTGGGAAATTAGTTGAAAATATATCAATAACGTTCTGTGAAGTTAGTAAGTGCTGAGGTCTATTATAAATGCTCGTAAATTTGATATTTATTTTGGGTTTAAAGGTGACAATTATAGAAGTTTCTTCATAACCATTATTGTTATTGTTGCTGTAAATCGATGAGTTTAATGATCTTTTAATTGCTATTGCTGTCCCACCTCCTTTGTGGTGAGCTCTATCAGTTCTTTATACGTTGTAATTTGGTATGTTGAATTTAATTGCAGGCGTCTCCGTGAGTAAGATTATGTCAATGTTATATTGATCCAGGAAGTTTATGAGTTCTTGTGTATTTAGTTTAATGCCTTGTGCATTCCAAGTGGCCACTGTGATTGGGCTAATGCTTTGTTGGTTGTTACTCATTATTTGCTGTTATTGTTCCATTTTGTTGGGCCTCCATGGCCTCGTTAAATTTTTTCAATTGAGCAGTTAATTCTAGGATTTCTGAATTTTGCACACATTTTACTAGTAATTTTAGCTCATTTGCAATTGATTTTGCTTCATTTATTGATTCCTTTGTTTTAACTATTGTGTCGTTTTCTTGAACCAGTACATTTGCGTATGTTAGTTTGGGTTTTGAACTGGGTACAATTGTACTTTTTATATGTGCATTTAGATTTTGTTTTCCTTTTATTTTGGGGAATTTATTACATCCCCTGAAACTAGCAGGATGGGCTTCGCCACAGTTGGCGCATTTCGCAGGTGTGGTAGTCGGTTTAGGACAATTTGAATGGTGATGGTCCCCTGCACATTTTACACAATTGAAATTAGGGTGACATGAGGTTTGTGCATGAAAGAAGCCTTGTCATGTAAAGCACTGCGTTACTCCTTTTCTTCCTTTGTATGTTTCTATTTTAACCGCTAGGTTAAATATGTGAAACATATTGTAAATTTCTTTTGACTTGTCATTTTTAGGGAGAGTAACAATGTATAGAGGTAAGTTGATTTTGTTCCCGTCAACGTTTTTAGTCATCTGGGTAACATTGATAATTTGAAACCCCTCTTGGATTAATTCTTGAGTTATTTCTTCTGCATTATAGTATGGCGGAAGGTTGCGTATGACTATTTTTAGATTCTTGTCTTCTGGGAGGACAAAAGTATGGTAGGTGGTTTTTATTTCGTCTAAAGCTGATGTGACTTTTCTATGTATTTCGGCATTATCCACTTTTAATGTTAAAATTTCAGTTCCCATAATTTTTCCTTTGTAACCTGATATATTTTTTTGATTTGAAGAGTTCCTGTAGATTTTTCCAATTAATTGCTTGGTCTTTTATCACAATTGGTGGTATTTTAGTGTTCTTTTTGGCTGGTTGGAAGTTTTGAGCATCACTCATTTCATTGTTATTACCTGTGATTTCATTAGAATTTTTGTTAGAGACATTAATTTTTTCCTCAATTTTTCTTTTGATGGCTAACTTAGGTTTTAAGGTTTTAAGAGTTTGGCTAAGTTCCGGGTAGTCTTCATTTTCTGATACAATTTCGACGTCATCGCAGTCGCTTAGGACTTCAAATCGATTATTAGTTGTAACAGAGAATGGCGGTGGCGCATTTACATTAGTTTTTGGAGTGTCCCTATTTTTCGAGGTTTTCTCCGTTTGGTAACTCGCAAGGAGCTCAGTTAATTTCGTCAGCTCGATGCTGTGTACTCGCAGTAGTTCTATTTCACTGTCCGTAAGTTCCCCATTACTAATCTTCTGAATATATTCGGAAATTAGTCTAATTTTATTGCTGATTGCTAATTTTATCCCGATTCCAGAGTCATTTGAACTTAAGTCCGTAGCCTGAGAGGGAGGGTTTGGAGGTGAAACCTCCATCTGTCCGGTGGACTCTGAAGAGTCCGTGCAGTCCAAGTCAAATCACAAGAAAATTTGCCCCGTGTGTTGGCACCGTAAAGTATCCGGGGACTTTTACTTACACAAGTCACTATCTCCGTTGGTGATGATCTTTGAGAAGCTTGAGTAAGATTGTAGCATAAAAATATAACACTTACGACACTTACTACGAGCGATTTCACCTACAACGATGAACTGTGAAGACACACCTCCTGACCTGGTTTTGACCTATTTGTTTCTCGTATCTCGTATCTATTTTCCTTTACGAAGTGTCGGCCTGCGGAGCAGGCCTTTACTTCTTCATCTGTAATAAGTCCTTGAAGGAAGACATTGCGGTACTGACAGGGAACGCTAGTCTTGAAGCGTGAAGAACCGAGTCTTGGGGGTGAGAGCCAATCAGCAGTGATTTGAGGGGCAGAGCAATGAGTAGAAAATTTTTATTCTACTCGAGAATAGAGGAAATAATAAAGTTAAAATAAAATTGTTATATGCAGTGAAAATAGAAAAAAATAAGAAATTATCCTGAATAAATGAAGAGTAATATGAAGTTAAGTAAGGCTATATATTTTATATACAAAAATTATTTTAAATATATTCATCTAAATAATGTCTGGTGATTGGCCTATATTTACAGTCTTCTGTGAGATACTCATAGCGAAAAACTTGATTAAATGCACCATCTGTGCAGTTAATGCCTTTATCGTAGAATTTTTTATTTAGGTTAGCAATATGCTCTAGAATATCAATAATTTTCAGATCTTTTGAAATGTTTTTATTGAGAATATAGTAGGGCACCTTCGTAATTTTTCTAAGCATTTTATGTTGACACACTCTAAGTTTGTGTTTGTCTCTTGGCGTAATAGTATTCCACACAGGTGAAGCATAGGTGATGATGGGTATTAACATTGTAAGGTAGAGCAGTCTCTTAAGTTTTAGTGTTAAATTTGAGTTTTTTCCAATTAAGTTGAATAGGCATCCATAAGCTTGATTGGCTTTTTTAATAACGTTATTGATATGTGCAGTCCATGAAAGTTGAGTAGTAAATGTTAATCCAAGATATTTAATGGTTTTCACTTCCGGAATGATTTTATCGAATAGATAGTTTATTATGTTGAAGTAATTTTATTTTATTTCTCTTTTTTCTATTAAATACTATAAGTTGGGATTTATCAGCATTTATGTTTATTCTCCATTTACTGACCAAGTTTTCGATGTTAATTAACGCATTCTGAAGTTTATGAATAGCATTATTCGGCCTCATAGAATCAGCTATAATAGCAGTGTCATCTGCGTAGAAAGCAATTTGAATTGAGTTATTGTCCAAACTGGGGAAGTTATGGGTGAAAAATAGGTATAAGATTGGGCCCAGGATGCTACCTTGGGGGACTCCAACTTTGATGTTCAGAGTAATAGAGTTTTCATTATTGCATTTAATATGGAAGAAGCGATGAGTTAGATATGAGGTGATGAGTAAAATTATATCAGTGTTTATGTTGAGTTTTATGAGTTTGTATAGTAGGCCTTCGTGCCATACTCTATCAAAAGATTTTGCTACGTCGAGCATGACCATAGCTGTATACGCATTGCGATGAATGTTTTGACCTATAATCTCAGTAATTCTTATGAGTTGTTTAACAGTTGATAAGTTGTTTCTGAAGCCATATTGTTGTTTCGGAATTAGGTGAAGAAAACATTTAATTCCATTATAAATTATTTTTTCAAATATTTTTCCTAAAACTAGAAGCAGGCTGATAGGTCTGTAATTTTCAGGTAATCTTGGGTCTTTTCCAGGCTTTGGGAAAAGAATTATGGTAGCAGTTTTCCAGATTGTAGGAAAATATGATATTTTAAGGCAGTTATTATAAATATTAATGAGTTTGCGAATAAAGTCCAATGATAAATATTTGATCATATTGTTGGTAATATCTTCTCCAGGGGCTTTTTTGGTCTTTAGATTCTTAATGATTTTAATTATTTCATCATCATTCGTTGGTGCAATGGTATTATGAGGAACATTAGCTTGCATGTAGTTTTGAATAAATGAATTAATACCATTGGTGAAGGACTCATCTGTGACTTTGTTTGGTTGAAATTGTAGAAATATGGTATTTGCAAAGATGTTTAGTTTTTCATAATTTGTATAAACTGGCCCATTTTGGCCATTAATGCAATGATTAGTTGTTTTTTTTTGTATGATTTCTCTTATGCTATTTGGTAATTTTAAGTAATTTTCGTGGTATTTAATTTTATGGGTTGCTATTTCTTTTGCATGATTGATATTTTCATTGAATAAGTTTATATCATTATTTATTTTATTTTTAATTTCTTGATTATTATTACTATTGGATTGATTATTGTTGATTAATGATTGATTTTCTTTGTTAACTTGATCTTGAAGAATATTATAATAGCTTTTTAATATTATAATAGAGTTGCCAGTTGGTTCTGAATAAAAATTTATTTGTAATATTTTTCTTTATTCCCAGGCATCCAAGAACTGGAAAGTGATCAGAGGAGAGATCATAGATAGTCTGTGCTGATAGTGGGTAGCTGGTATTTGTAAGAAAAATGTCCAAGATGTCTCCTTGGTGTGTATAGTGGAAGTGCGTAGGTTCGATTGGAGCAATTATTTTTAAATTATAATTTTGTGCTATTTCTAATAATTTAGTTCCATTTTTGTTAGTAGTGTTGCATCCCCAGGTGATGTTCTTGCTGTTAAAGTCACCTCCAGCAATTGTAGGAATATTAGCAGGTAGAATGTTCATAATTTCTTGGTCTTGTAAATTATGTTTAGGTCTGTTGTAATAGCTAGTAATTTTGAATTTTAGATTATTTCCCAGGTTGATGATAGCTGAAGTTTCTTCAAAACCATCTCCTATTTTGCTACTATACAGTGTGGAATTAAAAGATCTTTTGATAATAATTGCGGTTCCTCCACCAGCATGAAGTGTCCTGTCAGTACGATATACGTTGTAGTTTGGTACATTAAGACCCATATTTGGTCTTAAAAGGGTTTCTGTGATTATGGCAATGTCTATATTATGTTTATCTAGAAAATTCATGAATTCAGTAATTTTAGGCTTTAGGCTACGTGCGTTCCAATTCACAATTTGAATTGGTGAGAAATTTAAGCTTTTAATTGCCATTGTTAATTGAGGTTGCTGTCTGTTGTGCAGCCATTGTTGCGTTGAATTGTTTGAGCTGATCAATAAGATCTGTTATTCCTGAGTTTTTGATGTAAGAGATTAGATTTTGTAATTCAGAAAAAAATATTTTTTGCTTCATTTATAGTTTCTTTTTTTTACTAATGGTTTCCTTCTTGTGGACTAATGCATTTTCATAAGATAGGTGTGGATTAGTGCTTGGAATAATCTTGCTTTTGATGGCCTCGACTTTGTTATTGTTGAGGTAGTTTGATTTTGGAAATTTATTACAGCCCCTATAGCTGGCAGGATGAGCTTCTCCACAGTTTGCACATTTAGATGGAGTGGACATGCCTTTTTTGCATTCTGAGTGGTGATGATCACCAGCACATTCCACACATTTAACTGCGTGATGGCAGAAAGTTTGGGCGTGGTAGAACCCCTGGCATCTGAAGCACTGTGTTACTCCTTTACGGCCTTTGTAAGATTCACTTTTGGCCACCGGGTTAAAACGATGTGAGATATTATAGATTTCTCTAGATTTGTCATTTTTCGGTAGAGTGACAATAAATAAAGGCAAATTAATTTTAACTCCATCAACTTTTTTCGACATTTGAGTTATATTAATGATATTAAAACTAGGATGAGTTACTGGGAAATTTCTTCAGGCATGTAAATTGGTGGTAAATCTCTGATGACTATTTTAAGGTTTTTATCCTCAGGCAATATAAATGTGTAATAGAAGGTATTGACATTATCTAGCAGTTTGGTTATTTTCCTATGATTTTCAGCACTTTCAACTTTGATTTTTAGTATTTCAGTTCCAGTTAATTTTCCGATGTAACCGGTAATGTTATCATTTTTAAAAACTTCTTGAATTTGTTTCCAAGCGATATTTTTGTCCTTTATGATGATAGGAGAAATTCTGTTATTTCTTTTGGCTGGTTGAAATCCTTGATAATTTTCATTATTTTTTTACTCAGTTTTTTCATTCCCTTTTTTGTTAGATATATTAATATTTTCTTCAATTTTCCTTTTAGTGGAGGTAGTTTTAACCTTGGTATTCTTTGTGGTTGGTAGTGTTGGGAAGTCTTCCTGGTCAGAGACGAGGTCAACATCCTCGCTGTCACTAAGAGATTCAAATCTGTTTTGTGTGGTCACAGAGAAAGGAGGCGGAGCTTTAACGCTTATTAGCGGTTTATCGTTAAACGGTTGCATTTCTTTTTGCTTTTGATAGTTGGCTAGCATGTCTGTTAGATTTGTTAGCTCTAAACTGTGAAATTTGAGTAAATAAATGTCCTTTTCAGTCATTTCCGAATTGCTAATTTTTTGTATATAATTAGTTGTTAAACGGATCTTGTCACTTATCACCTAAATTCCAATTCCAGATTCCAATTTCCCTGCACCATTGTCAGCCGACACCGACCGCCCTGAAAAGGGCATGCCATCGAACTGACGACAGGCGCCTGTGTTCAAGTCTTCAGAGGTCCCGTCTCCCGGAGGAGAGGGAGAATAGATTTCCATTTTTATTCAGCAGAGTTCTTCAAGTCCAATAAATATTTCTCCCAAGAGAGAAAATCCGAAAGCCAAATGACTAATAAAACACTTCTTAGAAGCGTGCTTTATAAAAGGATGTATATCACTTACCATCTACAAACAGCACTTCACAGACGAACGTGAAATTGAAACTTGAGATTCAAACAATCCGAGTTTTCGTCCCGAAAGTGAGAAGAAACCTCATATGATGTAGCTTCGATTGAACTGAACCTGTTCGCTCGTTGACCTATTTGTTTTACTAATATTAAAATCTCTTAAGCAAAAGAAATTATTATAAAAAGTGGTGGACATGATTTAAATTAATCAAAAGCAGTACAATTTTGTCAACAGTATAAGCAAAGTATGTCAACAGTACTACTACTAGTCAACTGTATTAATTGTAGAATAGCTTTGAAATTTTTACGCTAAGAAAGAGTCGGAAACATATGTGTTGTGTGAGTCAGTTCTGAACTAATAATTTAAAAATGTGACAGTTGAAACTCAAAAGTTGGAATTTTATAAATTCTAAAATGTTTTATATTATAATATTTAAGCTTATTTTGTATTATTTTATAAAGAAATTATTTCAAAACATTAATTTGAAGCAATTTTAATCTTTCTTAAAATTGAAACAATTTTTTCTGCATGTTGTGTATTCTGTTTCCTATTTTTCTGTCAAATGTCTCTTTTTCAAAATTGATCAATAATTACTGATAATACTAAGTTGTGTTATTAAGTGAAACATTTTAATTCTAAGATTTTTTTATTTTTATGAGTATCCTTTCAAACGAATGAAATAAGTTAATATTTTTTGAACTTGAAGAATTGATGGTTTATATTTTGTTCAGATTCAAGTAACACTGATCTACAAAAATATTTCTTTCACAAGGTCTAAATAGGCAAAATCTTATTAGATTTTCACTGCATATGTACAAAGATTTTCATCGCATAGAGTTTTTTGTGAAACACATTTTTAAAGTTCTAAAACAATTTTTACTTGGAAAACGCTTGTGATAAATATTTAGTTTATTCTAGTTTACCTAAAGAGATGTATATGTAGATTTTCTGTTGTATTTTCCGTTAAGAGTGTCCCATTTTATTAGCAATCAGTAATCCGTCAGCAAACTTGGACTCCACATGACTTGTTACTAATTTTCCAATGTAGAAAATGGCTGACCAAACGCTTACCATGATCATCAGGGGCAGCCTCAAAATTTTCAGGAGTGAGAATGGGAAGCCGAAGAGGAAATTTGGGAGGACTTGTTACTCCAAATTTGTTTGTATGAGTAAAGATCATTCACTATGTACTTAGTTTTCTTTTTTGTTATTGATAAGAAATACTCGAAAAATATTTTTAAATGGTTTTCAAGCTGCTTTTTTTGATGAATTGAACAGTTTCACAAAATGTCAAACCTGCGATATTATTGATCTTATTTTTGGCACTATAAATCACTATTTTGGCACTATTTTGGATTACGTATTTTTGGAAGATTAGATTTCAGATACTTAAAGGTTGCAGAACTTGTATGCATAATTGTCCCAATTTTATATGTAGGGAGGTAAAAGTACCTTTTCAGGAAAAACTAAAGGCGTATTTGACACATTTTTATCTCCTGGAATAAGAGATTCATATTCAGGCCATTGCTTCCTTATGTAATGACGCTTCCCTGATGTCCCATTCACATAAGAAACAAAATTTTGTGTTTCCAAGCTGAAAACCTAATAATAAATCTATTACTTTTAAATAATCGGAACTATACCAGTTATATTTATTTTATGAAATATTTTCCAGCATCAATATCATATTTTAATACTTCTTTTATATCACTAGCCTGAGGGATAAGTATCGTTGCTAAATCATTTCCATTATGCAGTAATACAGCCTTCAATAAATTTCGATGAAATTTTAATTGGTACTCATATTGCTATTGTGATATCCTAAACCCTCCATTACTGTGCAATAATTTTATAAAATAATCTATATTAATTTTTTAGAGAAGTAGTCTTTAAAATCACCATTGATTATAGTAAATATCGATTATAGAAACGCATATCTGTACGTCTTTTTAAAGAAGATTCTAATTTTCGAGACTAGAACATAAAACTCCATCTATTGTTTACACAAATATAAACACCTTGAATTGTTATTAAGATCTTATTGCAATAAAGTGTGAGGTTCTGGTGAACTATCTGTTTCAAAGGCCTATCTCATTTCCTTCGTCTTTAATATGAGCGTGATCAGAGTTATATAAACCGAAGATTGTACTCTTAAGCTGTTTAAACTCAAAAAGGATGTTTTTAACTTTGTACCTTTGATTAGAGGTCTTTGAAAATATGTGTGGCTAAGTCTAATGCTGTACAACATATACATTCTTGAAATAGCTAAAATAAAGTATTAAGTTTTAATAACCTAAATTAATTTTTTTAGTCTGCCTGTTTAAACTAATGTAGTCAACTACAATACTATTCTCTCCAGTTTCATTTTTTCTTGTATGACAGGACTTTCATAGGGGATTTTTGCTTCCTACACTATTCCACTTTTCCTCCATTCATTTGCAATAACTTTGTTAACAGCATGTTCAGAGGCATTTGTATTGTATGGTTTCACACATATGGAATTTGGCCCAACAACATCTTTAATATCCATTCTATTAAGCTAACAAATGCTATCTGTGAAATATTTATTGAAAAACTGTCTCAATACTCATTCAATAGTTGAGTTAATGTTTATTTCCTTTTATTTTCAATATTAAAATCAACCTTCATTTCGCTTAATTTCATAGGACCCATTTCTTTCACATAATTGCAATTAAATGATTTTGGAATATATTCTTTAACTTCAACGTTCCAAACTCCATTGCAACAACTTCCACTTTTACAAACACTGACACTTTAAAAATTCAAAATTGCATCTCCACTGTTTGATAAAGAAACACATGTTTTACCGTTTTCATATTCCAGTAAGCAAGCAAAGTCTTCGGAAAGACTATAAATTATAAATAACTTATTTTAGATTATCCCCGCTTAAGATCTGATAAAATTTAGCATCCTTTGTTTGTAACCTTAATATTTAGAAATTTTCCAAATTGTGACCTAACTATTTAGAAATAATATGTATTTATCTATCAATAATTCATATTCGCACAGTATATTTTATCCGTTAACAAATATGTGATTAAGTATTATATTTTGCTCTTACTTTTCAATCTTTTTTTAAGCTTTTTTATATTTATTAAACACATGAATATAAATCTAAAGTAACTCTCTGATATTTTATGGGAAGATATGTTCTATAAAACTTAAATGAAAAATCAATATAAGAGTTTTCTCTTTAATACACTTTCAAAAGTTTATGCAAACGCTATTTCTCATTATTTTATGAGTTTCTCATTCCTATTCTAAGAATTTAATTAATACTAATCATATATTTCATTTTGCTATTCTGGATGTTATATGAAGCTGTATATATATATATTGAACGTCAAATCACTCGATTATCATAATGAACTTTCAGGAGAAATACAAACTATGCTTAAAACAAGCTTTTACTTGTATTTTAGTGAATAAATTATTACGAAGTAAAATTTGTTAATGTTCTTACTCGTTGGCAATGTCATTGAATCAAATAATTTTGTCTTGGGATTATGAACTGGAAGAGGCCGATCGTACTTCTGAAGAGACAATAGTGTAGTAATAATAAAAAAAAATTGAGATTGAAAATAATGCTATTAATGATTCGTTTGTTGGATGAAAGTTATGACTATTGTACATTTTACATCAATTTGTGCATAATGAAGGAACCAGTAAAGACTTTTCACAATAGTGAATTATAAATATATAAGGCATACAAATGATTTGAGTTGGGAAGACAAAAATAGGAATACTTGAGAACCCGCAAAAAAGACAACTCATGGATGATAATAGCATTTATAAACTTGAGAAATAAGGTATTTTGAAAATTCCTGGACTTCAATTTTTACACTGTTTGGACAAATGTAAAATCTAAAGCGAAATGTTGTAAAAGCAAGCTAAATGTTTTAAGATTTTAAATTCCTTGTTATGGATATTAATAAGCATACACCTTATTCTTATTGCCACTTACATCATATATTTATAAAGAATTAAACACTGGAAGGCGTATCAAAGGGAAATATTTTCCCAGGATATTGAAAATAAAGAAGCTAAAAATGCAGCATACTAACATAATAGTAAATTACTGAAGGTATTAAAAAGAAAAAAAAAACATGTAAATTGAAATATGTAAAGAACATTCAATTTATTTTTAGTGGATTTTTATAGCTCACATACAATATTATTTATATTTTATAATAATAACAAATACATTAAAATGAAAGCAACTCAAAAAATACAATGATTTTAAAATCCTTTTGACCTGCAGAAATAATGTTTTCAGTTTATTTTTTTTATTAGATTTGTTAGTTATTCGTATTATAGTTTAAAATGAAAAATTGCTATTAAAATTATGTTTTTCCTATTGTCGAATTTACAGGTCTATCGAATTTGTAAAGTTGATCCTAGACAAAACTTCTCTTACAGAATTCTTTCTTTATTCATCAACATTTAAAATCTTTCAGCATTTTTAGTTGTAGATTGAAGCATGAAAATTATAAAATATTATGGATAACTATCATCTATTAAGTATTATTTATGCTTAAATGGTTAATAGTTTGTATATTCATAAGTATATTTTTACACATTTTGCTCTTATACTTTTTACAATGAATAAAATATTGAGAGAGAGTAAAACACATAATATAAATACAAACCATTATAACAAAAAATACTATTGAAAAAGAAACACAAATTTCTTGTAATAATCCTTACTTAAACTGCATAATATTTATAGAATTTTATACTAGAACCAAATACATAAGGAATATTGAAATTAAATATTTTATAAATAAAAATTAAAATCATATTTCCAGATATGAAATATATATTCAAATGTATAAACAGGAAATCAACTATGCAAATCTCACTTCTTTTCTTTTAAATAAATTTTCTAAATATTTAATGAAATAATTTAAATTTTTGAAGTAGCGTACATTCCATATTTGAAAAAAGGTAAGTAATGTAGCATTTTTAAAAATTCAAGTTTTTACATAAATTGTGATTATTGAATCAAAACACTTAATCAATGTTTAGCTTGTAAAATTAAGAGTGATTTCCATATGAAATATAAATGAGTAGGGCATTTTTTTTAATATTTTTCACTTTTAAATTTTTCTAATTATTTCATTTGTTCGAATAACTGCACTTATTTGAAAACTCTCTTTCCTAATTGAATTATATTTTATTCCGCATTACTATTACCGAGAATTTTTATTTTAACTAAGTTCTCCAACATTATTTGAACATACATTCTCATTAGAAGGAAAATTTACTTTATTATAAATTTTTTAATTCATATCTTAAAATTAATGAGACTGCTATGTGAATATTTTTTATTTCATCACAATACTTTAATTTTTTTATAAT
The DNA here is from genome assembly GCA_037975125.1 of Latrodectus hesperus. Classification (NCBI taxonomy): domain Eukaryota; kingdom Metazoa; phylum Arthropoda; class Arachnida; order Araneae; family Theridiidae; genus Latrodectus; species Latrodectus hesperus. Next base: position 16,763,759 of record CM075858.1, on the reverse strand, counting down.
GATATGTTCCATATTTAAAAAAATATTTTAAGATCTGTTTAATATAATTCATCAAGTAATTTAATAGTTTTTTTTAATTTATATATTGAATTATTTGCATATTAATTCATAAACTAATTACTATGATTAATAACTTTAAGGCTTTATTTAAGTAATTAAAAACTTCAATGTATTTAGTTATTAATATAAAATTATATATATATATATATATATATATATATATATATATATATATATATATATATATATATATATATATATATATATATATATATATATATATATATATATATATATATATATATATATATATATATATATATATATATATATATATATATATATATAATTAATTTGGAAAACTCAAATAAATATTTTCAATATATTTTATTTTTAGTTAGTTTTCATTCTGTAAAGCAGTGAAACTTTGATAAATTTGTCTTATTCTCCAAAAATTATTATTCTCCAATAATTATTAACTTGGTATATACGAAAACAAAATTATGAAATTTGGGAATTTGGAAATGTTTTAATTTTTTAAGAGATGTACATTTGATATAGCTTCTCAAAATTAAACTTCATCTTTACAAGAAATTTCATTTCTATGTTTTTGAATAAGATTTTATTTGGGAAATTCTAACTTGCTCTTCATGTATTAAACATTTTTTGAAAATTTATCAGTTTAAAAAATTTGCTTCTTTAAAAATATGATTTTATAATTAATAACATATTCATTTGAAACAAAAAATTGTGTCGATTCATGTAATGAAAAAATATTAATATAAATTTAGACATAATTTAGTACAAGTTTAGTTAATTTAATAAATGAATAAGCAATTAAAGAACAAAATGCTCTAATTTGATTACGCAAGTTTACGGTTTATTTATCTTCAATAATACATAATGAAATCTTTAAGATAATTGACATTTTGCAATTTCCATAAAAATTAATATTAGAAGCATATATAAACGTAATGATAAAATTAATTTATAATACAGTAATTTCCATCAAAAGTTACATTTTTTAAATAAATTTCATTATGCTATAATTTTAAATGTACTCATTTAATTAAATACAGATATTATGAAACCTGCAGTTTTTTAATGAGAAAGAAATTTTCTTCAATAAGAACATAATGGTATGCAAATATAAGTCAAATATATTACATAAGATTTCAATTTCGCCTTTTTATTTGAGCTATTTGAAATATTAAGGTATGGAAATTATGATAAAATTGTCCCCCTCTAAATAGTTTTATATGAGAACAAACACTAGAGTATGTCATTTTCCTACAATAAATAAGTTTTCATTGCTAAGATACAACTTTTAATCAAATAAAAATGTAAAATTGCAAATAGAAATTGTACATAAGACAGGATTTAAAAAAATATATTTAAAAGTATTTTTAAATGAATACCATACCGATTGAAAATTTATTAATTGATAATTTAATCTTCGATGCTCCGAAATTGTTTTCATTTTGTATTCTGTTACTTTAGATTCGTAAATATAAGAATGTCAATTGAAATTAACTAATGAATAAAACGATTCTATTTCTAAACAACTATAAATAATGAGGAAAGATTTCAAATGTTATTTATTTTCAAATACTTGAAGTTTATTTAAAGTATAATCTTATTCTTGCTGAATATTATACCACTTCGTCATTCACTATTCATTTCGTATTCATGCATAAAAATAAATTAATTAAATTTAATTATCATTATTAAATTTATGAGAGTATTTATGATAAAGAAATTAATTAAATTTCATGTATTTTAGAAATATTTGGCAAATTTTAGTTATTATAAATAAATTTTTATAAATCAATATCAGTTTTAGCTTTATATATCATAATATTTATAAGATTTCTAAAGGTAATTTCCATATTTTTGATAATTATTACCAAATATTCATTGTTAGAAATTAAATATAAAATTTTAAACATTTTGTTTAAATTAAATATTTGGATAAACTAGCTTGTGTGATTTCAAAACTAGTTATAATTACTTAAATTTAAATATAATTGATATTAGAAATTTATAGAAATTTTTAACCCAAGATATATTTAATTATAAAAATTTTTAGTTCCATTGAATAGCCAAATTTTATTTAATGTACTACTTTACATCAGCTAGTTTTGAAACAAAAATATCAAAACCAGATTTTGAAAACTAAGTACTTATCGATTAATTTTAAGTTATTTTTATGTGCATAAATAATCTTTTGAACAAACAAGTTTAACTCAAAGAAAAATTGGCTTATATATAGATGAAATTAATATAAAGTGAAAGCGAAGAATGATATAACATGTTATTAAAATGTTAATTATTAAACATTAGTAGAAATAATATCATTTATAAAATTAACATTTATATAATATTATTTTAAAATAAATATCATTAGTAAAATTATGTAATATTTAAATTGTAAATTATTTCATTTTTTTCAAAAAGGTTTAAATTAATGCTTTTATAAGTAAAAAGCATTTCAGAAGGATGTTTATTTTAGAATATTTAATCTTTAATTTGGGGCAAAACTCAAAATTGGTGGTTTTTAAAAATGCAAAACAATGTAAACAATTATTTAATCATTTTAATCATTTTCCTTATCATGAATTATTTAAGTTATAGTTTGGTTCTGATAGCTAATATTTTTTGAGATTATTTTTTTGAAATAAACAAATTTAATGAAGCATTGATTTTATTCAAAGGACAAGAATCTTATCAAAATATAATCACAATTTTAATGCAAAAGGCCAGAATAATTGAATAGCCAGCATCAACATTTGCATAATTACATGTCAAAATGTCAGTATATTTTTAAATAGAAAACCCATTGAGAAAATTCAAATTACGAAGTAAAGTTTTCATAATAAAATTCTAAAATAAAAAAATTAAAAAAGTTTTTGATGATTAAAATTCGATATTTGGATTGTTATATCTTATGACTTAATGAAATGCAAATCAAAATTTAAATATACTAAACAGATGTATAAATTATTTTAAAAATATTTTTAAAATGAAAGAAAATTGGATAAAATTTAATGCGTGTTGAATTACTCAACATCATTTATCTATTAAAAATGCAGGATTAATAAGGATAATGTACTTAAATTAATTTAAAAATAACAAAAAAGATGTCCAAATAATAAATTCTTTTAATGCTCCTCACTGTATTATTTTTAAATTTTGCAAATTATAAAAAAATATTTTTCATAGAAAAATAATATGAATAGTTTGATATATAATTTTTTAAAATTAAAACATAATCTTTTTGCTTATGCTTATAGCAATTATGCTGTAGCTAAGTTTTCAAGTATAATTATTATTCTTGTTACATGTACTTGTCCCCAACGTATATATCTGCAATTTATCAAAAATGTATTATGTTTTTTTAGTAACGTTTTTAATTTATTTTCAAATTTTGTCCAATTTTTTTAATATACATAAATATATAAAAAGACTATAATATTCAGTAGGAATTATATGAGATTAATTTTCTTTCTGGTGATACAAGTTATTCAAGCAAATTTTTTTCTGACGTAATCTGAAATAATCTTTTCAATTTTATTGTTTTTAAAAATTTTAAATTTTGTGCATTTTTTAAATTATAGTTGCTTAAATGTTAGTACAAAAAGAATATCTTCAAAAAGTACGCTTGAGTTTTAACTCATAATTTCATTTTTTACATTTGTTAATGATAAAAATTTTTTACATGGATTTACTAACAAAATATTTTTTCTTCATCATTGTTTGATAAGAATTTGAAAAAAAATCATTATGTATTTAAATAATTTTGAAGAAGTTACGTAATCACATTTGGATAGGAAAAATTATATGATGTGATTTAAACAACTTATCTATCACAATATATTGCAATGATAGAAACAAAATTGTTAAAGCTCTGACATTTTATTTAAGAAGTTATTTTAACTCTCTTTCAGTTTTATTTTCATGTTATACTTAAAATAGGTTTGGTAATATTTTGCTTTTTATGTTTCATCTGAGTCTCACAGTTTTGCCTGTTTAACATAGATAATAAAATGAAGTTAAACTCTTGTTTTCATTTTCAGTATGAAACAAATGAAAAAAAAATATATAAGTATAGAAATCAAAATCTGAAAAATCTATAATATTTAAATATAATTGCAAAAAATATTTTGAATAAACTACGTAAAATTCATTTGACTTTAACAATGGACTATATTTGCTAATTTGAATTATAATAAATATTCGAAAACGTTAATATAAAAATTTTTTTAAATATGTTTCAAAGGTTATAACTGATTTATTTCTGCAAAAAATTAAAAACTTTATTTTTATAAAAATTACTAATTTTTGTTCTTTTTCACTATAGAAAATAAAATGTTTTTTTCCTCAAAATTAAGTTGTTTTACTATTTTATTATTTAAGTTATGATTAATATATAAAAACTATCGAATTTATAATATGCGTGAAAAATAAAGTAATATAGCTCTTTGAAATTTTTTGAATAGCAAACTGGGAGCAATACTATTAAATGTTATCGGATAAAAAATATTATTTGTATAAAAAGGCATTTATATTTAATCTAGAATTTTGAGAGCCTTAAAGTAAGTGCAACACAATATTTTGATGTTATGTTTCATTACTATTTATATTGAAATAAATAATTAATTTTTCATTCATTTTAATGAAAACTTAAAATCAGTATTACTAATTGATTGTTAAATAACATTAAAATCACATGAATATTTGTGTCATTATTTATTGAAATATTTATAACTCAAATAATAAGTTAACAAAAACACATCAAAGCAAAATTTCTTCTATAAGATGAGGATATTTTCTGGATAGATAAATATTGCTTTCTGATATAAAGGCGGATTTATTTAATCTTTTCCAATTAAATTTTTCAATACTTCTTATAGATTATTTTTTAAGAAAATTCTTTGTTCACTTTGAGAAACTATAGCTATTGCTTAAAACTTTTCTGGTTTTATTTTAAGAAAAATGTTGCATTTTTTATAAAACTTTATCGATATTTTTCCATGTTCAAGGCTTACATGGTACAATCTTCAACTGTCAAAAATATTTTTTCATTGATTGAAAGTATAATAAAGCAAGATTCTTCTTTTGTTTTATTGATAATTGATTTCATGTTTTGTTGCCTAGTCGTAGGAAATTTTATTTTGGAATCCTAAAAAAACTGAAGTTCTTATTAAATATGGTAAATAAAACAAGAGTAAAACTGCTGTAAGTATAAAAGATTTTTAAAATATTAAATAAATGCAAATTAATGAAACACGAATTTCAACGTTTAAAGGGGATACTACATTTTAATCAGAATTAAATTTATAAAATTTGAAATAAATTAAGTTAAATTTTTTTATATTTTATTTCAATGCAAAAATTTCTGTATATTTATTTCACAAATGTAACTATAACATATTTAATTTTAATATTCCAAACTGAAAAATTTTATATTTAAATTCGATAATTATATGAGGAAAATAATATATTCTAAATTCAGCGTATATTTGAATTAAAGGAACTTGCTATTAAATTAATATAGTCTGCTAAATTAAGTTTTTTTATAAATAATACTAAAAACTTACAAGATATTATAAAATATTCTAAACAAATTTTCTATGTCAAAAATACTACTTTTATTCAAGAAGTTTATGTATTTGAAATTTGATTCTGGCATTATGGTAGCATGATGTGTATTCAAATCAGGTAAATTTGTAAAAATTTGAGTAAAGAAGATATTCTATTAAAAAACAGGAATTCTTTCCCCATTTCTTGTTTCTTTACGCATAAAAATAAGGTGAAAATACATTCTCTAATCACAGATAATAAATAATAAAATTCGAGTTCTCTGAGAATACTAAATAATATAATGATTTTGAGATGTTATATTTATACTTATTGTTTTCTAACTCAAGGAAAATCAGCTAAGTTTAAATGTTAAAATTTCACTGTTTTTTAAAAATCTAATTCAATATCATGCAATAATTTAATAATCCATCACTAAATCTTGCTATGAGATAGCAAATTATACGTATTCTATACCAAAAATATATACCTTAGATACTCAGAAGAAAATTTCTAATTTTGAGAGAAATACATGCATGTTTAAATCCTTGCGCAGTTTCAGTTGTTTTAGACAGTTTCAGATAAATATAAATAAATGTAATGTATGCATTTAAAGCTCCCAGCTATCATTCTGAAACAGTTATATGATGAAAGGAATGTCTATGTAAATATTTAATAACCTTATGGAATGCTTATAACCTTAAAAAGATCTTTTATACATTTTTTGTTTTATAACTTTAGAAGAAGAATTTTAAAACCTCTATTCTTTATTCCGTATTTATTAGAGTAATATGTTTTAATTTTTTTCGTAGTGTATATTAGCATTGAAAACAAAACTAGTTTTCATGAAAATCATTATCATTAAAAATAAAAATATTGTTTATCTCAAAACATTAGTACATGTTAAACACAGATAGCTGTAGTCCATAAATGCTGGAAGGCTTTTCCCCCAAGCTTTCAAAAATGTATCGTAAACGCTTATTTCAGTTCCTATAAATTATTTAATTACATATATGTAAAATTTATCTTGTAAATTTTACTAAGGTTATTATATATATCATGAATGATTTTGAAACTAATTTTAGATGGATATATTCGTTTTAAATATTAAAAGAAAAAAAAGTGTACAAGAACAATATTTTTGAAAATTGGAAGCCATGAAGACTTCATGAAGGTAAATACAATTGTAAATACTAGATTTAATGAATGACTATTATCATTTATGATTTGATAATAATGCATAGTTTTAAATAAATCTAAAATATAGAGTTTTCTTTATAGAATTCTAAGAATGAAACGATCCTTATTAAAATATTTTCTAAATATTTTTAAATTCTAGAAAATAAATTAACTAATTAGAACATGTTAATGATACAAATGTTAATGATGCTTAATTTTAAAATATTATTATAATATAAAATCAGAATAGAGAAATAATTTTAAAATACAACTCAATCACTTTTAAATGAAGTAAACAGTATCAAGTTAAGATCTGAAATTTAAAAAAATTCTTTAAGAGATTTAATTGTATCTAAACATATTTAAACTCCGGATGAAAGTATTTGTGATCTAGAAAAATGAATCTTGATTTATCATAAAAGTGTAACCTTCATTACAAATAATTTATTTTGAGATTAAACTCATGATAATTTATATTAAAAAACATTATAAAAACAATTATTTTACTGTAATCACTTAATTTAAGTTTTTTTTAGAAATATTTCAGTTATTTTAAGAAACATTTATAAAACGTTTAAGAGTGCCTATTCAAAAAATAAACTTCTTCAACATTCTAAATCTGCCTTTTTCAAATCTCAAATCTAGAATTGTGAAAATGAATATAATTATATTTAAACTGATATTATTTTAATTCTTAAATAGTAACGGATACAACTAGAATTTTCAAGCAAATTTATTTGTATAATTCGTAAAGAAGCCTAAATTTTGTTCATTGTTATAGGATACAGGTAATATAAATTGCATGAACTGCGTAACTTCAATTCTATCATGATAAATGAATTGAATTAACCAATAGCATATAACCAACAGCATTCCTTTAAAAGCTTATTCATCTATATAGGTCATTAGTATATTTTAAGAATTCTCCTGTAATTTATTTTAAAATTCGAACTATACCAAAATGTTTCATTAATAAAAAATATACTAATGTATTTATCAATTTTAAGAATTTTTTTATACAGCATATATTATCCATATTTTAGAATAGACTCTTGCTTATCAAATTGTTGCTTATGCTAATTTAGTTGAGCCAAAATAAATTATGTATAAAAGTTTAAAAGAAAAGTGTTTGATAACATGTTCCTGATTATTTTTGTGCAATTAGTCTTTTTAATAAAAATAAAAATAAAAATAGAGCACTGAGAGAGAAACAATAAATAAGTAATTAATTAACAATGTAGTCATTACCTTAGTGAAGTAAAGCTCTTGAATCTCAAAATAATATTTTATTTTTCACAGAAAATGCTCTTTACTTTTATAGATGTATAAAACATTGTATTTGCTTGGAAAATGCAGCTAACCTACTTAGATATTTTTAACCCCTCAATTAAGACATATATTTCAGAAAATTTGACCAAAAATGGAAAAATTTTTTGACTGTTTAATTTTATTCTTTATATTATTATAAGAGTTAGAAAATGCTTTCTTATTACAAAAATAAAGTTTTAATTACAATAACTACTTTATTTATAATTTTTACATACACATAAAACATTGATTACACATACATGCTATTTTTATTGAGCAATATAAGCGAAATTTTGAAGCTAAATATAACTAGTATAAACTATATAATATAAAAAACAACAATATGATTTTCAAAGCATAAATTTTACAAATCTTTTACAGTATGGTATACCCCAAAACAAGGCACTGCTTAAAAGCATATATATTGCACTTTTTACAATAAACTCTTGTCTCATGCCTTATTCACTTCCCTTGTTCTTTTGTTTTACGAAAGCATATAAAACATTGCCTGGTTGGAGTAGATTTTTTCCCAATTGATGGGATGTGTTCTGGAAAGTGTTGACCTGTGAGACGCAGTAAGCTAACACTAGAACGCCCTAGTCCTGGTAGTTGGATATTTGGTTTTCTTTAGTTCAACAATTGATTTTCTGAAGTTCATATTTTTCGCAACTCCTGCTGAAATATGCAAAAAAAGCAGTTATTTATATAACGCCTGGTGTAGGATATTGAAAAATATTTTCTAGTAATATTTTGTACCTCCTTTTCTAGCAACCGGGAAGTCTGTAAGATGTTGATCGACTTTAACATCACCTCCCATAGTGCTGTTGTAGTCATGGACTACTTTCAGAACCAAAGTTGGAATTTGTTAAAAACTAGGACCATTTGTGTCATTTATTAGGAAAATAGGGAATTAAATATCCTAAAGTAGAAACGAACTCAGCTCAGACTTCACAAAATAGAAACGTTAATTTTTCTTCTGACTGAACTGAATTCGGGTATCACAAATATTGCACGCAGTAACTGCCCGAACTGAATTCGGGCAAAAATGGCAAGGGGTTAGTAAAATATATACCAGTTACAACGAGAACAAGAAAAATATTAAGTTAGATAGATAGCAAATTATTAAAGTAACTCACAGATACTAAAGTACATGACTATGAAATATTAATTTTACTCTTAACTAAAAGCTTACTGGAAATTGCAATTCACATTTTGTACTTAAAAAATAAAATCTTTATGAAGAAATATACAAAACATATATCTAGGAACATAATTTAAAAGATTAAACTAATTAAAACATTTAGTATATACACACACTACTGGCCATTAAAATTGCTACACCAAGAAGAAATGCAAATAACAGAACGATATTTATTGGACACATACATTATAGTGGAAAGAACAAGTGATTAGATTTACAGGAAATTAGGATGTATAGATCTTGAGAAATCAGTACCCAGAGTAGCCACCTCTGGCTGCAATAACAGCATTTATCCGCCTAGGCATGGAGTCAAACAATGATTGTATGGCATGTACGGGGATCTCAGTAAATGCAGCTTCAACACTATGCCACAATTCATCAACAGTAGTGGTTGGTGAGTGACGGCGTGCCAATTGCTCGGCAACCATTGACCACACGTTCTCAATTGGTGACAGATCTGTTTTGTATCAAGGAAGTTCAGAACAGTACGGGCAACATGCGGTCGTGCATTATCCTGTTGAAACAAAGCATTAGGGAGGCCTCGAAGATAGGGCAGAGCCACGGGCATTAACACATCGGAAATGTAACGGTTGCTGTTCAAAGTGCCGGTAATGCGAACAAGAGATGATCGAGAGACGTTTATCCAATGGCACCCCATACCATCACTCCAGCAGATAGGGCAGTATTGCGATGTCCAATGCAAGCTGGCAATGCGCGTTCTCCACGATGCCTCCAAACACGGATGCGGCCATCATGGTCCCTTGTACAGAACCGAGATTCATCTGTAAAGGTGACGTGATGCCATTCCCGCGCGTCCAGGTTCGTCGTTCATCACACCATTGAAGGCGCTCCTGTCTGTGACGCAGTGTCAATGGTAGCCGAAGCCATGGTCGCCGTGAAGACAATCCATACTGCTGCAAACGTCGTCGAAATATTCAAGCAGAAACTTGTTGCCTTGTAAATGACTCCATTTCTCGACTCAGGGTTCGTGACGTGGCTGTACGATCCCTTGTGACCATGCGGATAAGATGGCTGTCTTCTCTGCTGTTAGTGACGGGGGTCACTGTGATCCTGCATGACGTTCCGTATGATTGTCCTGAACCCATCGATTCCATATTCTGCTAACAGTCATGGGGTCTCGAACGACGCGACCAGCAAAATTGCGGTACGATAAACCGCAATCCCGGTAGTCTATAATCCATCCTTTATCAAAGTCAGACACGTGCTGATAGGCATTTCTTCTTCTTACACGAGGCATTACAATAACTTTCTTTGTCGAAAACAACGTTGACACGGAAATTGAGTATGAGAAAACTGCTGTCAAATCTCTGGTTTTATACACATTGTAGATGTCGCTACTGTCGCCTGCTTTGTATGAATGCGCTGAAAATCTAATCATTTGTATATCACAGCAAGTTCTACCTGTCATGCGAATTTCACGTGTGTGGTGTGCCGCTTTCCTGGTGTAGCAATTTTAATGGCCAGTAGTGTATTTAAAAATTATTGACATCAACATGATACATTAATGATATTTTAAAATTTGATTTCTATCATGTATCATATAATTTGTCATTTTCATTATTAAATAATACTAATCACCATGAATTTCAAAATTTAGGCGCATTATTTATGGCTGTATTGCACATTTTATCGGAATATTATGTGATATGTTTCGGAATTTGTTATGTTTTCGAAATGGTTCACTCACATTCAAAGTGTAAAAAACATAATTAAATTTCGGCAGTAAATTAATCACTCCGGAAAATATTTATACATATGACATCAAAATCCCATTTATATTTATAACAAATCTACGAACATTAATTATTAGTAAGCAAATTGTCATAAATTTCCTATTTTAAGTAATGTAAATCAAGTACAAAGTATAAAAGTCTTGGCTGATATGGTAAAATTTGTTTATTCTTTTAATTATTTCTCTCTCTCTCAATTACAGGAATATATATATATATATATATATATATATATATATATATATATATATATATATATATATATATATATATATATATATATATATATATATATATATATATATATATATATATATATATATATATATATATATATATAATATGCTTATTACTTCCATCAGGTTGTAACTGATTTTGCCTTTATAAATCATACCAAAATATTATTAAATAAGTATCTGTGAAATATTGATCATAATAGTCTCAATGTAATACTATAAAGCAGCGGTTCTTTAACCTATGGGTCGCGAAGCATATTTCTTGGGTCGCGCTGAGTCGAACCAAAAAATCTAGTAATACACCCCAAATAGTAAGTAATACCAACACCTCCTAGAAGAGTTATTTTCTAATACAAGTTATACCCTAATACAATGTTTCGGTTTTACCGCTCTTCCCTTCCGGAAGTGACCTCCAATTCCTGTCCTGAGGCTTTCTCTTCTAGGAGGTGTTGGTAATACGTACGCCATTGCTTTGCGTGCGCGCAGACTCTGTAAGCTCTCTGTCAAAAACTCGTTTCTACATATTGTGTTGTGAATAACAGTGAAACTTGTAATAACAGTGAAACGTGAATACAAGCATTTTAGAAACAAATTTTGACTTATTATTAATAGGGGAGTGATAAAGCTGCAGTGCGTATTGTAAAATTATAATCACCCTAATAATGGCAAAACGTGAATGCAAGGAAGCATTTTTAGAATTAGGTTTTACTTGCATTTATGATCGAGGAGTGAACAAGCCGCAATGCGTGTTGTGCAGTGAAATATTAAGAAATGAATCGATGAAACCGAACAAACTTAAAAGACATTTTGCAAAACATAAAAATTTTTCCTTTGAGGGAAAAGATCGTTCTTTTTTCTAAAGAAAAGAAGCCCATTTAAAAAGACAGTGTTTGGATGCACCAAGTATTAATGATTTTTTAAATTCTGCCAAACAAGCTACAGTTGCTTCTTTTTATGTGGCCTTGCATATTGCAAGACAAAAGAAACCCCATTATATTGCTGAAAAACTTATAAAACCTGCTGCCATTGATATGGCACGTATCATGTGCGGAGATGAAGGTTCAAAGAAATTACCAAAGATACCATTATCAAATGATACAATTCGTTTACGAATTAATGATATGTCATTTGATATTAAGAATCAACGTATTTCTGCTATAAAAATTGCTGGTTTATTTAGTATTCAACTGGATGAAACGACAGATGTAAGTAAAGATGCTCAACTCATGGTTTACGCGCGGTATCCAGGTTTAACAGATATACAGGAGGACATTTTATTTTGCAAACCAATGTCAACTAGAGGTGAAGATATTTTTCTTATGGTCGATTCGTTTTTTAAAGAAGAAAGATTAAATTTGAATCAGTGTTTTAGTATTAGCACCGACGGTGCAGCTGCCATGACAGCATCTCAAAAGGGATTTTCAACAAGAGCAAAACAAATGAATCCACAAATTATATCGATTCATTGTTTGTTACATAGACAAAATCTTGCTTCAAAAAATTATCACCCGAATTATGTATCGTTTTGGATGAAATTGTTGTGGTAGTCAATTTTATCAAATCAAGTGCTCTTAACTGTAGAATTTTCCGCGAACTGTGTTTCGAATTTGGTGCAGAATACGAACATTTACTATATTATTCTGAAGTTAGATGGCTGTCCCGGCTCAAAGTTGTTCAAAGAGTATTATCATTGCGGACAGAAGTCGAATTTTTTTGAGAGAAAAGAAACACCCATTAGCATCTAAATTCTCCGAGTTGAAGTGGATTACTCAAGTTGCTTATTTGTCAGATATTTTATTTGAAAGAAATAATCTAAAAACGTCTATGCAAGGACGTAATCATACTATTATTGAATTAACTGAAAAATTACATGTTTTAAAAATAAACTCAAATTATGGAGAAATAAGGTTGAAGTAAAGAAGCTTGCTTCGTTCCCGACTCTTAATTTACTTGTTGAAGACAATAATATTGATATCACAGATTTTGAAATACAGAAAATTATTATTAATCATTTAGAAAAACTAATACCAGACTTTGATCGATATTTCCCTGCAGACAATGTTTTCAAATATAATTGGGTTCGAATGCCATTTAATTTTGATGTAAGTGATTTGATGAGGAATTTGTTAATATTAATCAATTTCAAGAACAATTAATAGAAATACAAAGCACTTCGATACAATTTTTAAAAAACACTAAATCTTTATGTGCTTTCTGGTTAAAATTAAAAACCGAAAGCCAATAATTAGAAGCCCTAAAAGTATTATTGCCCTTTTCAACAATCTATATGTGTGAGGCTGGTTTTTCAGCTCTGTGTGTAATCAAAAACAATTACCGGAACAAGCTAAATCCTGAAATAGGTATAAGGTGCTCCTTGACAAGCATTCAACCGAGGTTTATGAGTAAGTTTTTTTCTAATTTTCCATGTTTAAAACTGAAGAAATATTAAATCTTAAATTATATTCTTAAATAATTTCATTTATCGAAAATTCAATTTAGAAAAAACTCTTTTTTTTGCTTTTTTTAAAGTAAATCTCAAGTGATCCAGGTAAGGAATGAAGGCATTAAGTATTAAATGATATTATAAGATTTTGATTTATATTTATTATATACAATTCAGTTTATTCAAATCACAATATATAAGATTGTGTTTTAAGTCAATGAAACTTTTAAAAAGTGAAACTATTTCTTTTTGCTAAAAATGTATTAAGTATAAATGATATACACATATTTAAAAGTGTTATAAGTAATATTTTTGTATCTTTTCTTTTTATAATGTTAGACTTTTTTCTCATCTATAAATATTAAAAACGGTAATCACTTATAATTTACTAATTTTTATATTGTGTGATTACATTTTCATTAGAAATACTGACTTTATTTAAAAATAGATAACAAACCTTTAATCACGAGCGTAATTATAAAGTAATTTAAATACAAAATTTAGAAAATTATATAAATTGGCTTCTTAACTCATAAATCTAATGTATATTTTATCATTATATTTTTCATGTCAAACCTGAGTAAATTTTTTAAGAAAGGTAAATAAAATAATATAATATCTAAACTGTATAAAAACGTAGAACATTGTTTTCTTTTATTTTATTTCAGTGACTTGTAAGCATTAGTATCTGTATATGAATATGATCATTGTAATGACTTGTTAGTTACTAATTTCTATGTCGAAAATGAATAAAGGAATAGTTAAATGAATTTGATCTATTGTAAAAAAATGTAGTATTTTTTTCGAAAAACATTTATTTCTAGAAGTTAAAGTTGATATGCAAAAATCACCGTTATATGCAAACTATTTAATATTGATGCATTTAAAAAATAAGATTTTTATTAAAAATCATATAAAAATTTTACAATAATCTATACGTAGAGATTCATTGATATTTGACGTTCTGTAGCTATAGTTTAACAAAAAAATATTTTAATGGGGCATGCAGTTTAGATAATCCGTTTTAAATTGTTGAAACCAGTATGATAAATATTTTTCTCATAAAGTAGTTTATTTCTTATAGAAAACTCATTTACTTTCATGCAATTGAAAAATGCGGAAACTAGTTTAAATATTTATAATTATCATCTAAATAAAAGAAATAATCATTTTGTAATAAATATCTTCATATTGTCGAATACTTTGATTTATTACCTCTATTTTATTTTTATGAATACAAATAACCTCATATCATTTTAATGGTTTGAAAATCTTTTTATGCCGCGAACCATTCTTCCCCAAAAAAATTCTTGCAGTTTTGTCTTGATTGGGATTTTATGCAGTTTATATGTCCTTCATACTGAAACAATATTTCTGCTTCTCATTTTTCATGGAATACATTCCCATGAAAAATTATTTTTGATGTAACGTAAAAATTATGGCCTTGTTTCATCATCAAAAAAATTTTAATATCTGTAGCTTTTAGCATATAATTAACGTATTTTTCATAAGAACAGTAAAAAAGTAAAAGAAATGTCGTTGTAACATTTCATAAAATGTAAATATTGGAGAATATACATTTTAATGCTATATTTATTTGAAAGAAACGTAAAATTATTTTATGCAATTTTTATTATATAGAATATGTATAAATGTT
Source organism: Latrodectus hesperus (assembly GCA_037975125.1). Lineage (NCBI taxonomy): Eukaryota > Metazoa > Arthropoda > Arachnida > Araneae > Theridiidae > Latrodectus > Latrodectus hesperus. The sequence continues at coordinate 16,748,404 of CM075858.1, read as the reverse complement.
ATACATTAAGCTAATTTAAAGCTGATTATTAAGTTATGAATGTACGTTTTATTGTAATTTATACAAAATACGAGATTTATAATTTATTTTTTGCCTATAATTGCGAATGAATCTGAGGATATTTCTTGCAATGTTTAATTAAACTTTTATGCTAATTACATGGATAAATATTTATCATTAAAGTTTTGAAATGATTGAATCTTTATAGTTATAATAAATGCATTCATCAATGGGAATCAAATAACGAATTCAGTTTGCATATTTCATAAATATCCAATATTTGGTCTTACAGCACCAGTATTATCTTTAAAAACAATTATGCGTAAGCTATAAGAGAAATTTATGTACATCTATTTACAATTAATTAGTATAATTGTAACGTTTTAATTTCAAAAAATGTTAAAAAAGCAAAAAAGAAACTAATAATCTAGATTATTGGAAAATTGTCTCTGTTTGAAATAGATAAAATGTACTAATAAACTATTAAAATAAGTCACAGTAATTGAAAGAACCATTCAAATGATGTATAATCAGTAGATAAAATATTAAAGAATATTTTCATATGCTTGCTTTACTTTGTCGTACCAGTACAACATGAGAGAGATTTCACATGAAATTACTTGAATTTAATCAAAAAACATGAAAATTATCAAAAGATAAATGAATAAATAATTAAAAATAGTTTATCAGATGAATTTGTCACCTATAGAGGGACAAGTTCGTACGTTACAAAAGAGAAAATATAGCAAATTTTCACAGTACTATGGTGACAATTGTTCATAAATAACTTAAAAACAAAATATCCATTTTCTGTTAAAAAGTTGGAATTTTATTTTGCAATCCACTATTTTGAAAATTCCGAATAAAAAAAATAGAAGTTATATGATTCAGTTATTTATACAATTTTTTCAACTATGTTTCAAGATTTGAACTGTAGTTAAGATTTCAAAAAAATATTTTTTGAGTTTTAACGTTTTTAATATTAGAGAGATATAAATTAGTACTAAAAAGACCTATTTTTAATATCATGCCATGTTGGAGATTGGAAAATGCATATATATATTTAATTTCTTTTTTCATTTAAGTTTACCTTTAGAGGGAATCCATAGAAGTTTTCTGTGTTAATTTTAATGCAACACATGAATAATACAAAATCCTGAATCATTTATCGAAAGTCAAATGTAAGCAGTATACAATGAAATACATATAAACTGTCTTTACTGCAATACAATTGGTTTCTATTGCAGTTTGTAAGCTTTTATGTGTCTACCTACTTAATAGTTATTAGTCTGTCAACTTTATTGTACTTATTTTCTGATGCAGCATACATAAGGCTGGTAAGTTAAATTCCTGTCTGAAGATTCATTTACAAAAAAGCTCTTCTGTACATCATAATTCATTCGAGAATCTATGTGAAGTAGAGATTAACAAACATTTTTTTCCTTCTCAAAAAATCTTCAAACCAGAGAAATGAACAGGCTTTAAGTATTTTACTTAATTTTAGACCTGATATTGATTATGCAGTTTTAATTTAAGTGATACATTTGATATTACTAATGATGCATTTTTATTTTAGAAGAATAAGACAACTTTATAATCCGAAACCATTAAATACTTTGGTAATAGTGTGTCCTCGTAAATATCAATGCTTCATTTTAAAAGCATAGTTTATACATATTTAAACTGGTTGGTAAAAGAAACTAGATTTTTTGAAAATAAACTGCAAAAAGTTTCACATGAAAGTTTTACTATTTCATTTTGACTTGAAATCTTTTAAGATGCTTTTCTCAATAGTAAGTAAAATTTTTCCTCTGACCATAAGAGCAAGAAATTTAAACAAGCATTGCTGGAATCAATAAGTATTGATATCAATTTACTTTTCATTTAAAATGTGATTCTAAGTGAATGAATTACGTTAAACAAAGAAATTAAAATTCGAAACAATTTCAGCCCATAACTAGTAAAGGAAATATCAGTAAAATATTAATTAGAAAATTGTTATATTAAATTATTTTATTTTATTTACTAATTTTCGCATAATTTTTTTAAATATTTAGTCCAGTTTCAATAATTAGTTTCTAATTTATTTAATAAATGGAGGTAAGACTAACAAACATGTTATTCATGTTCTTATGAAATCTTGTACTTATAATTTATTTTTAACACTTCAATTTGAAATCTAAATATTAATATAAAAATAACATAATTAAATGCGCGTTTATGTGTGTCATTTTAATATTTTTTATTTAAAATATTCCATTTAGTTATATATACAGAGTGTTTTACGATTAAGTCCCATTCAACAATCAGGAAGTAAAAAATGTAAAATATTTCACCCAAAAAAATATCTGAATTTTATTCTTATGATTTAAATAACCAAAAACTAATAAATAGAAAAGAAATAGTATTTCTTCTGCTGAAAGTTCTTGAGCTTAAAGTAAGATGTAAACGTCTTTGCCACTATGCGCACTGGAGGAAATGACCACTAATGGAACCTCTGAGGAACATTCATTTGACAAATAAAGTCAATGTAACCCGTAAAATCTAGTGTTAACAAGAGAAACTAAAACAACCTAGTGTTTAGAAGAAAGAGTTAAGTCGTCATTAGAAGTTCCTTTTGCTTTCAACAAAGTGTTGTGAAAAAAGAGAAGAATGTGGTGACTTCGTTAGATAGAAAGGAAAATGAGACATGTCTTTCCAAGAACAAGGATCGAAAAATTAAGTAACATTGGAAAAACATGCAATAATGAACAAAACACATACATAACTTGAATTACTTTTTATTCCTGAAGTTAAAACACATATGCTCATATAATAGATGAAATCTTGTGAGAATTAATATTCAGTATCATATAAATATTAGTTCTAGTTAATTTTAGCAATAATATAATGTTTCTGAAAATAAATAATTTTTATATCTACTACTGTAATATCGAAATAATAACGATATTAAAATTAAACTATATATAAGTATTACAATACTGAATATACAGCATGCATGTGTAAATTCTAAAGACAAGACAAATCTTAAGAATAATAATTTTTAAAATGATATATGATCAATACGTTTTCGTAAAAATAAAAGAAATGAGTTTTTACTATTTTAATATTATTGTTTGTGGCTTTCTTAAAAATAAATTCCAATTATAAAATTTTCTTGGAATTTATTTAAACTGAATAAAACTTCAGTATATTACAATAAATATATTTTATTATTTCTATGGAGCCGAAAGTGATATAAGCTATCATGAAGAATGAATGAATTACATTTACTGCTATCATTATTTCCTATAGAATTTAAATTCAAAGTATTTATTTGAAAATGGAAATTTTAATTCCATTATAGCCATTTAATAAACTATCAAGTATTGAATTCATTTAAGAATTCCTTTATAAAAACAAATGCGTTATTTTTAAAAGATAATTTTTTGGACAAATTTGTAATATTTCGCAAATGAAGTTAAGCACTAGTGATTATTATTTGAAATTACAAGTATCTATATTTTTCTTTTTATATAACTGAATGAGTTGGCAAAAATTTAAATATTATAGATGCGTAGAAAAAGATAGAAAATACAGTTAAATTATAGATTTTTTTAAAAAAACTATTTGTTCTGTAACAATTTGAATGACAAATAATATCACTTTCTATATAAGTTACATGATTATGACAAATTTTATTATAAATACCATAATTTATTACGTATTCACACACCACAACTTTGATTAAATAATTATTTGCAAATACGCAGAAAATTATAAACTAAATATTGAATCTTTAGTTTTAAACAAACTTCAACCGGAGATGGATTTAAACAAATTTATTTCAGAGATCTACAATATAGTCAAATTTTTCATATTCCTATGAAATATAGATTTTTCTATTATTAATTATATTACATTTTTAATACATGAAATCAATATCACTGTAAAAATTTTAAATGTCTTCAATATATTGCAAACTAAACAAAATAAATTAGGACCTATGATTGATATCAAGTTTTTTCAAACTTAGATTATTTTAAAATAAAAATGTATTGGACTGATAATGATTGCTAATATTTACTTGAATGCTTTGAAGATAAGTTAAAAAATTCTATATTGGATATTAATTTATTTCTAATTTTAGACATGCAAATATGAGAGAAAAATGGAATTAAAAATATTTGTAATGAAATAGTATTTATTAAGTTAAATTAAATTGAGAAAAGTTTACAGTATTTAGTTAAGTTATATCTGGCTCATTCATAGTCTAAACATTAAAATTGCTTACAAACTGCACTTAAAAATGCTTAAAATAACATCGTTTATTTCATATAAATTCTACATGAATGCGCTTTAGAATATTAAGTATCAAGTTTTTTGTATTTGACTTATGGTAACAGAAAACTTAAAACTGCACTGTAACGTCTATGGTTTGCTTATAAGTATTTAAAAATAAAAAAGGATAGAAATTTCGTGATATTTCTATTTGTGCCGGAAATGTTGCCCATTCGGAAGTCGTCTAACATATTTCTTAATCTATATAAATTTACATTTTATATTGGCTCAATTATTTCCATAAAGCATTTTATTAAATGAAATGACCAAACTATTGAAATCCAGAATTTTTAATTTTAAATACAAAAGAAAATTTATCTATTTATAAATTTTACCTCAAGACTATCATGTTAATAATATATAAGATTAATACTTGACTTAATTCTAATGTTTTTAAGATTGCCTTCATATGCAAGATATGTTTATACATTTCTAACAAAATATGAAGAAGAATACATGAACGTGCAGTTGTTTGTATGTGTATAATATAAAATATTTTAAAGAAATAATTTTCAGACATTCTCTCATAAATTATATCAGTAATGTAACTAAAGGAGTAAAATTTTCAATATTTGCATTACCTTTTCATCAAGTAAGGAAGCTGCAAAAACAATTTCACGTTATAAGTTTACTATGGAATTAATATATACATATGGATACATTAATTACATATTCTCCTGACACAAATTTAATCAATGAAATGATGTACAATTAAATTAAATAAATGAAGAGTATCTATATTTGCATTTTTGTCTATCAAATAGCATTTGTGTGCTTTTTTATTTTGAATAGATTATTCCTGATAAGGAGTAAAATTACCTCTAATGAGGTAAACTTAATTGCAATTAGCTTATAACAATGTATAACAAAATTAATTTGTATAAAAATGCTCATTATTTTTAATTATTTCAGTGTTTCTAATTCATTATTTCTTATTGATCATCGACTAACAGAATTTTCAAATATCAAACTGTCTACATGTGGTGTCTTACTATTTTGATAACATCGTATAAATTTGTCTTCGTCAGATATAAAATCAGGACAAGTGTAGAATTATAAAAACGAAATTTCCATTTAATTTATAGTAATTAAATAAATAAATATTATTTTTAAGAGACAGAATATCTTTAAGAATATTAGATATTTAGACATTGTTTTACACAGATATTATCACCATTTTTATGTACTTTCATATAAATTCAAAATTTGTATTTCAATTTATTCTTAGATATCAAAACCACTTCCTAAGCTGAAATATCAGATCAGCATATTTTCATTTTAATTTAAGTACTTGACATTTGTATTTTATTGTTCAGTGATTTTTATAACATAAAAGCAAACTATTTTTATAAACTTACAAAGAAAGAATAATTTTGGGATTCAAAAGTGTACGACATAATTCTATATTTTTGCACGGAAGTTTAAATAACACTGGGAACAACAGTTTAATGAAAATTCCACTTTTCAAATACCTATACTTGATTAAAAATGGGATATACGAATTATTGATCCAAAATCTATGATACTGATGAATCTTCTAGAATCATAACTCCTAAAATGGAATACTGATAAGATAATTTACATAAAATAATAAATGTATCAAGAAATCTGAATCAAATTACTTAGAACAAGATAATATTAAATAGTTCAGATTTTAGAAAAAAAAATTGCTTAAAATGATGATGAAGTATAAATTTGATGAACATTTACTGGATAGTTAGATGCAATTCCATTTACTAGCAAATACAATGATATATATCTTAGAAATCATTTTTAAAAGTTCTTTTGATAAATTTTTAAGTATTTTAAAAAGAGGTTTTGAACATATATTTTTCACTTAACACATTTTTTAACTTATTAAATGTAATTACAAGTTTATTCTTCTAATTTTTACCTAATTCTGATATTGTAATATGTTTAAATTTCATATGATTGAATTATTTTGTAATTACGTTTTTACTCCACTAATGTAAGTAACAAATACGAAAAATGTATTCATTACATAAAAGAGACAAAAATCACTTGGTTCATACATACAGGATTTAAGGTATTTAAATAGCATATTCATCTTAAAAAATCGTGGAAATCATTTTTTATATTATATAATACATTTTAGAATTTAATAATATTTTAAAAATATTTTAATATTGCTAAATAAATAAATATAATATATAAATATAAATATATATATATATATATATATATATATATATATATATATATATATATATATATATATATATATATATATATATATATATATATATATATATATATATATATATATATATATATATATATATATATATATATAGTTAGTATTGACAGTTAAACGGTTAATAATTTCTTCTTCTGTTTAGCAGTACCTGTAGTAAATAAATCTACCTTTTAGATATTTGTAAATTGGTTAATACTCGTTGAAATGTAGAATCCTATCATGTCATGTATGAATGAGATTAATTAGTTTATTTAGATCCTAGTCTTAACAAAACTGATCTGGAAAATCAAATAAATTTTCATTGTTGCTGTGATTTTGGAAAATGTTTAAAAACGTAATCGTATAAAAGATACGCCTATGTTTTTAAATATTTTGCAAAAGATTAATGTGTGTACTTATTTGGTAGCTCTATCTTAGTTCCATTTTAGGAGTAATTCTTAGAAATGAAGAAAATTATGATTATAAAATCATATAAAAGATTGCTATAATGGAATTAATCCATAGCTAATTTTCCTTTTTGTATAGAAATAAATTATGTATCTAGACTTTTCAATCCTCTTATGGCAATCTTTTCAATTTAGATTCTGTGAAAATGATCCTGATAAACTTATGACATCTTTTCGTCAAACATTAGTACTTCGAATTTCAAGAAAGTAAATTGTCAAATGGAGATACTTTAAGCTTTATAGTGTTAGAGTTGTCGTGCATTATAAGCTTCTATTAATAAAATATTTTTCTCTACTTATAATTTTTATAAATAATATAAATATTAGACAATATAATAAAATTATAGGTATGATTAAGAAAAAATCAATAATTTCTGCTTTTCATAGAGTTACACATAACTTTTTATACGAGATTAAGTTAACTTAAAATGTTTTTAAAATAAACAATAGATTCAATTTAAAAATCTTTATGAATACATGAAAAAATGTTGCAAATATTAAATATTTGAATATTATAGATATATTATTGATATGCTTTATAAAATACACATTATTTGGTGAATTTAAATTAAATTTACTTAATTTTTTATGATGAAACATAACACTTATGCAAAGATTTTAAGCAATATATGCTTATATACGAATGAATTCAAAAGAAAATATAGTTAAGTCTCTTATATATATATATATTTAATATACATCTTTCTTTTTAATGTTATATTAAAGCAATCAACTCACGGTCTCAAAAGAGATACTTTTAAATTTAAAATTCATGATAATAAAAATGACTAATTTCCCTTGCGTTTTACGAATTGCTTAAAATCACGTAAGTTCCTATCAATTTTCTTAAAATAGCATGGTTTCATTTGAGTTTTATTCTGGTCAAAAAACATAATGTTGTCGATGCATTATTAATCTATATTTTACTTAGAATTTTTTGTATGTGAATAAACAATGGGAAATGGTGCAATTTGAAATGCAAACTGTATAGATTTAATTTTTATATTAGATATATTATTAAACATGCTATTATTTTCTGTAAAATATTTATAAGAACGAAATAATCTTTTAGGGAAAATTTTGAGCCCTAGCTGTTATTTATCTTTAATTTGCGCCTTCGGTTAAACTTTTAATTATTTGACTATTTGCTATTCCAAATGCACAACCAAAAGATGAAATTGAAATTATTAAGCTAGCAATTTTTTTTTAAATAAGCATTACTATATAATTTATTTTTAATAAATTTATTAAGTTTATGTTATGATAATAATTTTGATAACTTAAAATAGTATTTTCCTTATTAATATAAAAAAGTTATTATTTTCCTAAAATGATTTATTTTGTGCCACCGCAGGCTATATTTATATTGTTTTTGTGTGACTAAACATTAAAAAAATTTAGATGGTAGTATACACTGTTATTCCCATATTAAAAAAGAAAATTATGATTAAGTACCATTTTTATAATACATTTATCTATAAAATATGTATCTCACTTTTGCTTTTTAAAATCTTTATATTGCTATAAAATACTTAACAGATAAAATTAAGATGAAAATTTAGACATAACTACATATAAAGTTTTAAAATATAAGATATGATTTTTTCTTTTGTGCTCGGAGAATGCCGTTTTTTGCTATGAAGTTATTCCTCGGAAGACGAAGATTGGTAGATACCAATGATCTAACAATGAGTCTGCTGCGACTCAGAATAACAATAATCTAACAATGGCTCAGCTGTTACTCTGTTTTTCTATACGGTGTCAAAAGTACAATACATTTTATGTGTATAAAATAACATTGTCATATTCATTAAATTTTAAGTAAAATAAAGGCTCTTTCTGGCGAGAGATCTTGAAAGAAAGTATATTTCTGAAAAAGATTCAAATTTTATAAAGCTTTCACTGTTTATCTCATGTGTTGTGAATAAATAATCAATGTGATGTGATGAAAAGTTCACAATTTGATATAAATTTCTATAAAATAAACCGAAATATTTTAGGAAGAAATTTGATATTTCCTTGAAGCATAAAATATTTTCTTTGTTATATAAATTTTTCTGGATGAAATACAAAAGAAATATCTAGATTTTACAAAAATAAAATATTAGTGTTAAATAACAAGTAAAATTATTTAGGTGAAATGTGCAAAAAAATAAAAAACTGAAAAATAATTATGTTATTTACTATTTATTTATTTATCATCCCTTAGTTGCTATTAAATAAATGTATTATTTGATGCTGAAATATTTTGTATGTTCTTGATTTTCACATTCAAAAAGGAATTTTTAAGGTAAAAAATCCCATGATTCACTAATATAGGAATAGACAAATAGATATAGATATAAAGAAGCCTTTGTCGTTACCTTCTGTTAGAATAGAGGAGAATTTCACATCAAGCCCCCCCCTTTTAAAAAAATTACAAAAGTTATAAAAGCAAGCAAGAATTAGTAATATACGAGTGAATATTAAAAATTGCGGCAGAAAATATCATTCTTTTATTGCTGAAATGACGTATTCTTTTTTGATATTTTAAGTTCATAAATACGAAGTTTCAATTCAATTTCGATCACAATTTGATCAATATGTATCAAGTCTTTACATTAATTTAATTAAACTTTATAAAAACTCAATTATAACGATTGTGACTTGAATTTTCATAAGCAGTATCAAGAATATACATCAAAAAACATTAAATTTTCGATAAAAGAAATTATATCTTGTATTTTTCTAAAAATTTTAGTGTAGCACATTTTTTACCTCTCATTCTGCAGGTACAAATGCTACAAAATGCAAGATGAGATATTAAATTAATTAGTGAAAAAGTGCCTCTATGTCATTTAAATTAACAATGAATCAGATAAAGCATTATTCTTTTTTAAGACAAAATTAAATTTTCTACGTAAAAATCATAATTTAAAAATCATTTAATATAATGAAAGGTATTTCTTCTTAAACTGTATGTTCTATATATTATCATTCAAATGAAATCTTATTACTATTCCCTCTTTTTTTCTGATTTTATATTTTACCAAATATTTTCCGCTTTTTAAATATTCATGTACTTTACTTTGAAAAAAATTGGAAATTGTCCCTAGAAAACGTAAGCTTATGGCAAAACTTAAATATAAAAATTTAAGTCATTTCATCAAATATTCCTGATGTTTTTTACTATGTGTTTCTCATCTTACATAGTATTTCTTAATTCTATGTAACTTTAATTGATTATTTGGAAAATTGGAAGAAAATCTATTTTAAACATGCCATTTTAGTTTTTAAGGTTATTTGTTAGGAAAAAAAGAAAATAATTTATTTGTCCTTAAATATCTATTAGAAACGATTTAAATTTTATTTATATATATTCAGTCACTTTGACTTTATTAAGAACTTATAATTCAAAATTAATTTATTTTGCTATTTGCTGTTTTTCTGTAAACATTTACCTATTTAGCTTAGAATTGTAATAAAAAATTTCTATTTTTAAAATAAATAAATAAAAACAAACATGCTGCATATTTTAACATGCTTTAATTTTTAATTCAGAATATTAAATATATTTAATTAACAAATTTATTTTTCCTTCATTAACAAATATATTTTTCAAATAACAAAATAACAAAATGTATTCATATGTAGCAAATTATGGCAAATTTAAATAAATTGCTTGCTTTATTATTAAATAAAATTAATAAAATTCTTATTTTTATTTTATTATATTAAAGTATAATTAATAAATGAAGCTTCATGCACTATTATTTAAGGATAATATTATAAATAATTTATCACTCTTAACTCCATAATTTCATTAACAAAGTTAAAGTTTTACCATACTCTTTTAAAAGCAAAATATTTGCTTTAAAATACTTACTTTTTCTGTAAAATTAAGCTAATATTTTTCTTTATGTAACAAAATAATTCACCGCTTCTGCGAAAATAGAAAAAATTATAAAAATAAAAATGAAAAAACTAAAAGAGTTTAAATTCTAAGATAATATATTTTCCTTCAATTTCAAATATATATACTTGTATCTAAGTTGTATGCTGTAAGCATACCTTACCTATATGTTTATAAGTATAAAAAATATATTTTAAGAAAACTTTTAATGAAAACCAAAGATGTTTATAAAATTCACATTATAAATACCAGGAGATACATATAAAATATTATTTACTACACAGAAATATTTTTTAATTTGTGATTAACAATATCAAAAATATAAAAATTTGTGGATTTTATCTAAATATGATTAAAATATTTGGAAATATGAATACACTTAAATGTTAGGGAAATGGAGTATGAACACATTCAGAAAAATTAAATAACATATTCTTTTATTTCTCAGGTTCATTAATTATTATTTATGATGCATCCATATTAGTGCTAATACTTTATTTAGCAAAATTTGATTTACAAAAATACAATTCAAATGATAGTTGATATAATTGTTTAAAATTTGAATTGAATTAGTTTTTAATATAATTTATTATCAGAATATCATATAACATCGTTCACTTACTTAAGCAAAGAGTCATTGAAAATTACTTACAAGAAGTACATTCAAAATTACAGCGTGTTGTTGTTAAAGCTCAAATTCTCAAAGCGACTAATTAGAAGAATATCTAAGAAAATATTTTCTTTTTTAAAGTAATACCAGAATCAATAATCATCAATGGTGCAAAAAACGGGAAGTAAATTATAAACAATTCCTTTATTTAAATTAGCTATCGTAGACAATTCTTGCTTCTTAAAGGTATCAGTGAAAATTGAAATACAACGGAGATTTTAAATGGAAAAGGTATTCTAAGTTTCCACAACTATTATTGGTAAATATAGGGGACTTTTTTAACATTCTAAATTGACTGCTATATTTGAATGGCAATTGACAAATCATGTCTAAAAGTAATTCTTGAATGTATGTGATATTATTTAACATTTACGAAACGTTTTGAAGCATAAAAATTTAGTACACAAAATAACTTCACCATTCAATATAAATTATAAGTTTTCATACATTATTTCTAAAACGTAGTACTATCTTCTTATATATCTTTTACACAGTCTTGACAATTTTATATCTTAATTCATAATGAGAAGTGCTGAAAATAATTTTTAAATAATTTATAAGTTAATAAAATAAGAGTAATTTGTTATTCATTCAATGTTTTTAACAATGTTATATGTAAAATGTGATTAAGGAAGTAATTTTAATTAGTTCACTTCAGTTCTTGTATGACTTATGATTTCTGTAGCAAATTCCAAGTTTAAAACATACTATTATAGATGTCATAAATTATATTCTATATTATTCACACTAACTGTTCTTAAAATTTCGATTATTATTAAATATAATGTTCAGTCATTTAAGAAATACATGCTTGGTTCGGAATATGATTAATAAAATATTAAATATTTTACTTACCATTATTTTTTTACAAAAAGCTTATGCGTTATATAGTGAGATAAATACATATTTGTACATGACATTAAAAATGTCGTCATTTTAAATAAAAGAAAGTTGTTCATATCTTGTCAAATCATTTGTAATATAATCTAAATAATTTCAATTATTAAACGAATTTGGTAGTATATATTGGCACAAAAAATATGTTTATATAAAGTGTGGGATGGTTTGTGGGAAAATATCCGTAAAAAGACTTTAAATTATTGTGTTCAGAAATAATTGAAGTTGAATTTCAATTGAAATATCGTGTATCTTTTTCCTATATTAGAAATTTTGAGACATAAAAAATTTTGAGATTTAAAAAATGATTTTTTTGCTTTACGTTTTTACGACCAAGAACCTTTTAGAAAACTTTTCCTTTTTAATAGAGTATACTTCAATATTCTTTCTGTTTCATCATTTTTCTCTTCTTAAAGCTCAAGTCAAAAGAACAAAAGTTTCATTCACCTTTGTAACGAAACTATATACTTTTTTCTTCCAATACACATTGAAGATAGGTAAAAAGTTTAGAAATTTTATGATTTTTTGTCATTTGATTAGGATTTTTCCTTTGAGAATAATTTGATTTTTTTATTTTGTTTCCCAAAAAATTAAATGTTTTTCTCTCATACTAGTAAAGAGAACCATCTTGAAGTCAAAGTTTTTGATGAGGTCAAAATTAAATTTTGAAAAAATATTTGCATAAAAGTTTCAAGTGAACATCTTATTCAAAATTTTCATTCACTGTCACGTTCTGTACAAAAATAAATTAGTAAAAAATCTTTCTCTTCCTTGAATTTGTTTACTGAAGAAAATTCCCATGACAGCTTGAAAACAAAGCAATATTGTTTGACATAATTGAAATCATTTCTAAAGAGGATCATACAATTTGTTGAATTGGGACATTTTGCGATAAATGAAAATATACAGGAGATTGTCTATGTTTAATTTAAATAATATTTTCTTCTTATAGTGGATGGTTATAAAATTAAAACATAAGCATTTTTCAACATGTTAATGTGACTCATATTTTAATTTTGCAGCAGTTTTTTTTCCTAATTATTATGTGTACTTTATGTCATTTTCCATGATAGTTTAATGAAATATTAATAGATAAAATAACATTTTTCTTTATTATATATATGTGTATAAGCGTTTATTATATATATGTGTATGTATGAAATATGTTCAAATATTTAACAGTTTACTACAAAAAGAAACAAGTGACTTACGTGTACAAAATAAAACAATAATTTTGCTGATTATTAAATTTTAAAATTTTTAATTAAATTTGATTGTATTCTCTGAATACGTATTTAAACTGAACAATCTTATAAGATCATGCTCTTTATTTAAAATATTGAAATGCTGTGTGTTAGTGTAAAAACTAACAGTATTTTAATTCTTCCCATTATTTCGCGTTTAGTTTATTTTTTTAAGTAAAAAATTCGTAGAATTTCATATACAAATTATCTACCTAATCTGTTTTATAATGCTTCAATTAGAATATTTGAGTATTATTTAATGTATTATAAACAGTATTTTAAAAATAGTATATAATATTATAAAAAATATTTTGTATTGTGTATTTGTATTTAGGCAATTGAAGATAAAACAACAAAAATATTAATGAATGTATGTCTTATCATAATTTATAAAAAAAGCTTAAAATACAAATAAAAACTTAGAGATTTTTAAAATATATTTTTAATTTTTTATTTACATTCACTTGAGACACAATCTGTTTATATTAATATACAATCTGAAATTAAAAAATAACTGTTAGTATTTCTTGGAAAAAATTATTTATTAAAATAAATAAAATTGATTTCTAACAACATTTATACATAGTATTGTTGTTAGAAGAAAACTAGTGATAGAAATGTTTTTTTCAACATTTAAATTATGAAATATGAACTTTTATTTAAGTATTCTTCCGGTTATTTTAAGCTGTTTATATAATTTGGCAAAAAATATTTTACGAATATTTTTTCAAGAAAAAGCTAAGGAAAATTTCAAATATTCAGTAGAGTTAACTGCATTTTAAAAAGGAGTTCTGAAATAATTAGGTACATTAATTTTGATTATATAGTTGTAAGAGTATTTACATTTAAAAATTACATTGAATTTAGAAGAAGTAGAATGTGAATTATATATTTAGAAAAATAGCCTTAATAGTTAAGATGACAAAATATCATAAATTCACTAAATTAGAATCACTTTTTTTGACATGCTTAAAATTAATATTTAATAAAGAAACTTACCATTTGGAATTCAAAATATAATATAATGTATATTTTAATATGAGGAAAATCATTTCTTATCGAGAACTTTACATGAATATTGATAATTAGCTGTTTGGTAGGAAAATATATATTTCTTAAATACAATTACATAAATAAATTAAATAATTCTTAAATTTATAATGGTTGCTTCATGAAAAGCTTGTTAGCTTAGTTATATTTTAATCGATTTTTTATTAATTTATTGTTATAAAATGAATTGGTCATAATTAATATTATTTTCTTGAATTATAATCAGATAATTATTTTAAAAAATATTTATAACTATGTAATTCTTTATAAATAAGTGAAATTTTGCAGTTAAAAATTAATGTATATATTTCGTGTACATATCAAATTCCAAAACTTTCTTCATTTCAAACAATGTAAATAATGAGACAATTAGTAATGCCTGAAATTCCATTCCAAACATATATAAAACGTGACAGTTGGAAATTGATCCTGATTCATTCCGGAGATGTTTGAATTCCCGTTTCCGATGAAAATTCCTGAGTAAATATCAGAATCAACGAGAACTCTATAGTTTTGTTTAATTTAATTATAATTCCAGTGTCGCATTCATTTTATTTAATTTTATTGAAAAGCCAAGATAACATTCAATATTATTTAATTTGATGAAGTTCTGATTTTTATTTTTTATTTTCAGCTAACTAAATGACAAAGTTACTGAAATGATTTCAATTGGAATTTTAAAAGCTGTTGTATTACGAAAAGTGTCTATAAATAATTTGCAGAAATTATTGGGTTTGTATATGTTTTTCTTAAGCAGGTATTTAAATTCATCGATAGAAAGAAAAATTATTATTGTCATAACCTAGGCATTATTCAATGCTAAATTTAAAAATATCATATTTATAATAAATGGAGGGATTGAGAATATACAACTAGAAAATATTTTTAAAATTAGTTTAGTTAAAATGCATCTTATATTTATATTAATTCCGTGAATTTATTTAAATTCTTATTGATTAGTTTAAATAGTGATAAGAAGTAAAACAATTTTAAAGTATTTGTACTCAAAATAACCTATAATATTTTGCTTCACAAAGGTAAAAATACAGAAAATCAGTTTCTAAGTATATTAACATATTGTGTAATAAAATTATACAATAACTTACAATTTTTTTATTTGAATTTTAATATTTCGAATTGTTTCCTCTAAACAAGTATTCGAAATAAATTTTAGCTAAAGAGATCTGAGAGCCTATTTATTGTCTTCATAAAAATAGTTGGGTAATACATACATCAGAACATAAACTCGAAATCTTCGAAATAAAAAAGCATTAAAAATTCGACTATAGATGGCACTACGAGTTATTGGGTGTAGAAAGGTTAAACAAAGGACAGACACCGAAACACTGAATGCCGAATACTTTGTTACAAAAGAAACACAATTACGAACATGCATCACTGTAAAATTGCGCTTTCAATTTATTCTCTACCTGACATTATTAACAGCCCAATCTGTACTTAAACATGTTGAATATTCAAGTTCAATATCATAATATTCAACAATGTACATCACTTGTACTTTACACCACTGGAATTATAGTGTTACAATTTGGTGAGTGTATGAGTCATGCTATCTGCTGAAGGACGTGACCATACACTGAAAAGTGTTCAGTGTCATAGGCATGATGTGTACAGTTGCAGGATAAAACGTAGAGTGTACGTGAACTAATATTCTAACACCTTGAGGTTATTCATGACTACTTTTTCATACCGCTTTAGTAATATCCTCTAAAACGTTTGTGTTGACTCCTTTTTTTTTAATTCTTCTAGGCAGAATGTGTGCCTTCCTATCTTATTCACTAAAATTTGACCTTCACGTCTCAGATGACAGATTTTGCTATAGGTCTACATCATTACCCATTATTACAGTGGATCTCCAGCTGATTTAACTACATAATCATCTTGGTAATATAGTTTGACAAGCACAACATTGCTTGGAAAACGTCTAAACTATGTAAAGCTCATTAAATTGTGACACGAATAACGTATAACGTATGTTGTTTCCATGTGATGCTCCTAGTGCTATTTGGTAGCGGTTTTTTAATTAATATATTTTATTCTTAAGCTTGGACGTGTTTTTCATACTTTCTGTTATGCAAATATTTTTCTCTTCGGACTGGTAAAATAAAATTTTATAGTTGTAAGATTTGATTTTAAAACACATGAAAAGAAAAAAATGGGAATAAATTTTCACAATTGAAGTATTCTAGTCAGTCTTTAATAGAAACTTTGGTCTTGTTACACTAAAATTGAAATTCAATTATATTTAACGGAATAATTTTTTCTTATTTTTAAATTTAATGGAAATTATTTTATGAAAATTTTGTTAACTTATTTATATGAAAATAACATAAAAAATTTAAAAAAGGAAGACACACATTTGTTCTATTTTAAAATCTTACAGCAACTCAAAAAAGAATATAAATCATAGCCTGATTTGTTGAAAATTTTATTCATATTGAATGCTTTATTAGTGTTCAAAGGTCAAAAGTAGTTTATCATATAAAAAAATATTAGAGGCAAATTTGATATTGAGACACTATTATAAAATATAAAATAAAATAGTGTTGAATAAAATAAATGAATTTATGTATATATATATATATATATATATATATATATATATATATATATATATATATATATATATATATATATATATATATATATATATATATATATATATATATATATATATATATATATATATATATATATATATATATATATATATATATATATATATATATATATATATATATATATATATATATATATATATTATGCATATATGTATAACAAGCTAATAAATATTTTAAAAATTAATTATTTCTCAAAAGATAAGCTGATGCATAAATTACAAAAATAGTTAAAGTAAACCTGATATTAATTTTGATTACGTTTTAAACTAAAACTACAGAATTTTGTATGTATTCCAAGCAAAACAGAGAAAAATAATTCTTTTAAACCCTTTCTCAAGAATATTTATCTATTTACTGAATGCTTATAAGTTATTAAATAAAAAAGTCAAGGTGTCAGAGATTAATTAAACAACTTAAAGTAGAAATTTGAAAAATTAAATGTGAAACTTTGTCTTCCATATAAAAGGTATGCCATGTTTTCCTGTAATAAGCCTCTTGACATACCTAATTTTGTGCTTGATAAATAACTTATTAAATAATAAATATAATTTTCAAAAATTTCAAAAATAAAATGCATAAAACTTCAATTTGCATTAGCCTTACTATTTTTTTATTTCACTTTCAATATAATTAATTAGTGTTTACGTTTGCAATTCTCTTAAATATTTCACATCAAAACAGATTAATAATAGAAAATTAAAAAAGGATTTTAACGTATGTGCTTAATTCAATTAAAAAGTTATTCACTTAATTGAAACATTAGAAAATTTACATTGTCTTCATAAGTTATCATTTGAGTGATTAATTTTTTAATAACTGTTTGTAATATTTAATTATTATTATTAAATAAGTCATACTAAGAAAATTTTAGATATAAAAATATTAAAATATTAATCTATATGATATGAAATATCTTTTACTGAATATACATTGGTTGCTCACTAATTGGATTACTGCATGTTTATCTTATCTATTACTTATTAGTATATTTGATTTTCAAAATTAGATGTGTTATAAATGATTTAATAAATATTTATTTTACTAAGCTCAGTAGGGAATAAATAAAACAAATATTGCATTTCAGGTACAAACATTTTCAAAGAATTATTATAATTTTTATTTGAAACGTATTAAAAATAATTTTTATATAGTAATGAAATTCTTTTTATACAGTTATGGAAATGATTAACTTGAAAAATTATTTTTAGGAATTATTTAGTTTTGATG
The DNA here is from genome assembly GCA_037975125.1 of Latrodectus hesperus. Classification (NCBI taxonomy): domain Eukaryota; kingdom Metazoa; phylum Arthropoda; class Arachnida; order Araneae; family Theridiidae; genus Latrodectus; species Latrodectus hesperus. Next base: position 16,729,798 of record CM075858.1, on the reverse strand, counting down.
CATAAGAAATCGTTAAAATATAAAATATTTTAATGTTTTGATTTTTTTATAAATCCAATAAATATATTTAAATAACATTATTTGATATAAGCATAAAAATGAGAAAGCACACATATATAATGCAATACAATTCTTATAAGGTAATACTAATTTAACTGTAATAATTTATCATTTCATTAGCACACTTTAAACTATTTTACTAAGAAAAATAATTATGGATGTTTAACCTAAAAAATTAAATTGAATCATAATATAGAATATTATTAAATTCTTGCAAACCCTCATTATTTTTATGTAAACAAAAATATCAAAAATATCTAAACTATAACTAAATTAAAATTTATTTAATTCAACTATTACGACTCCTAAGTATGGGTTTCAGTATTTTGTGCAATACTGATTTTATTTGTTGTTAAGTGGAATACTCTAAGTTGATAAAGGATAATGTTATTGGTTTCTGAAGAAGCACTGGCAAAACAGAAAAAAATTGTGAAGAAAATTTGAAACCAATAGTTTAAGTAAAATTTTCTAATAGTGCTTTAAGTATCATAATTTTTTTCAGTGTTATTTTTGCTATCATGTGCTAATGGTCACTCAAAATGTTTTACAATAAGGGAGGTCCGTAAGTCATGTAAAGTTATCATCATTTGATTGGAAAATGGGATATACAAATAATTATGAATGCAGCTCATACGTATATTAGGTTGACTGTAGTGACACATGCTAACACTGTGTAAATGGATATGAGTTTGCCAACTTTTGAATTATTGATCTTCTGAATAATATTTTTTCTTTGCCCAGTTTTGTGTATAAATTGTTTTAACAAAACTCAAATTAGATATTGACTGATATTGGAGTGAATTTCTGAATTTGAACGAAAATGAATACGGAGTTTATATAATTGTTTTTCAAACTTTACCGAAAATGAGTGTTGCAATTCAAACTCCGACATTTGGAAACGATCGTTTGGATTTATTAACAGTAATATGTGTAGAAAGCTTTGATATTTAAGTAAATATTGTAAATTGAAAAGTTCATATCATGCTAGAAATTGAACTGAACTTGTCAACATTTTGGAATGATTATTTTTCATAAGTTTCGAAGCAAATTATAAAGACCAAAAGTTGATTATCAAGGTAAGATTTTAGTTCATTATACAATTGTGAAATATGATGCTACAGCATTGCTTAAAACTTGTAAAATGAGTTTTATTGTGGTCGAAGTTCACACTCCAGGATGAATTCAGCAACTGTTGTCCAAAATCAGTTGTGAAAAAATTATTGAAGGTCTGCATTAAATTGTTTAAGCAAGAAAGTTACGTGACATTATGTGTATGAGACATCATTAAGGATTAGAATAATGCATACTATTAAGATGCTACATGAGTAAAAATATTGTTCTCTTTTGATCCCAAATAATCTGATAATTGCTCAAAAAAGATCATGTTGCTTGGGACTAAGATATATTAAAAAATAGAATAAAGATGCAAGAAAAATGTTCATATTACCTATACAAACATTGAATTATAGATCTATGAACATGAGCATAAAAACTCCAAAACAACAATTGCATAGATATTCCAAGACATGGATATGCAATTGAACAAAGAAAATTTGTTTGCTGAAGAAGCACATCGAAGCAAATAATAGTTAGTTTCTTAGGCAAAATCTGTCATATTAAGACAAGTGTAGGGCGCTCAATTTTTAATGACACACAACCATTAGTTTGTCAGAGAGTGAAATTTTGAAAAAGCAGAAAATAAGACGAATCATTATTATGCAAATGCAAAACTCCCACACATCAGATAAAAAAGAAATAATTGACTTGATGATAAAGTTTTTGACATAGACTTGATGGATTTTCCGCTTTACAGCCGTGATATAGCATGTGATGGCAGGCATATTATAGGAACATCAGTAACACAGTGCAGTCACAAACCACATAATATTCAATCGCTTCTCAAATAAAAAGATCACGAACACAAGATATTTTAGCACAAAAGATTCAGTCTCTCATGCACCATTCGAAGTGTTTTACAGAGTCAATGTTCACAAGGTATTCATTGAGTCATTTACCCTTCATTCTAAATTACCGAAATTTACGCTGCCCGATTTTTGATGAAGGATGGATTTGGAGGAACGAAAATAATGGCATAGATTCTACTAACGAATCTTTTTTCTGCCTCCAACATCCCGATGATCGAACTCAAATCTTGAGACACAGAATTAAAATATCTCCGAATTGTTTTAATATGCATCACCCACTTCCCTCCATCAGTTACCATGAACTGAAATGTTATTGTCATTATTTCCCTCATCACTCTTGCACACATTGTCAGTACAGTAAACAGCAAGAGCTACATTTCTGAAGTATTGAGATCTATGTTTTTTCCTTAACTTAAGTGTTTTTCATCATACATATTCAAACAAGATGATGTTAAAAAGCACCTAGCACGCATTATTGAAGGTTTTTTTTATTACTTATCAGATTAAAGTGCATCCTTGGCAAATTAATTTTCCCGATCTGTCGCAAATAGAAACCGCGGGATTCATACTTGTAAAAAAATTTACCCTCAATACACCACCCACAAATATTTCAGATAAATTTAGCTATATGAGAAATTCGAAAGCACTGCTAGATTCAGTCAAAAATTTTTTATTCTACACTGAGACCTAAAAAAGCAATTATTGTTAACAATGATTTAAATATCAATTAACTTAATTTGTCATCAACTGCGTGTCAAGAGAGGCTGTTATTTTTATCATTTGAGTGTTGAATAATGTTTTTTCCAGCCAAAAATATGCTGAAATATCACTAGTCTGTTTTGGTGTTCATAAATATAATAAATCTATCAAGATTAGGAATTCTTTAACAAAATTTAAATTTCAAAATTACTACAAAATTTTAATTGAAAAATACCTTTGTATAAGGTAATTGTTTTTTTATGTAAATAACTTAATATCTTCTATTTAGCTTAAACTTAATATCACGCAAACATTAAACAATGTCCTGCTAAGCATTGAAATCAAAAGCATATCCATATCATACAAATGAGGAACTATCAATCACATTAACAATTTCATCGTCCAGCCAAGTAGCTGAAAATTGGTAAACTAAGTTGAGAAAGTGCTTGTATCTAATATGTTGTTCAAAAACACCAAAACAGAAAGATTAACTTCGACTAACTAATTGATTCAGTCGCACAAAGCAAATGCATATCTATTTAGTGTCTTCTTTTTCCATTTTTTTTCATTTTTGTGGACTTGATGAAAACAATCTTCACATTCGTTTTTCTGGTGTCCCAATTTTTATCAGCTTTGTCAACCTTGGCATTGATCCATAAAAATCTATAATTTGAATTAATTTCGTATTGAAAAATACAAACTGATTACCAGCATATTATCAAATAACATCCAAGGTATAAAAACGCATAATCCTTCATACGGACTGAATCTTAGAAAAATTATTAATTTCAGAAAAAAGAATGTTTTGTGACTACTGCATTCGGCTGATATCGTAGTATTAATTTTGGTTTGTTCCAACCTCTAATATTATTATCTATGTCGCAAAAAATAAATAAATAAACTTTTTATGGTATTTGAAATGTGGCCTCTAAATATTTTGTTCAAAAGTAAAATGATTTGTGTGTGATCAATTAAATATTCGGTCATTTGAAGATAAAAGGAAAGCAAACGAAGATGCTTTTAACATTAATACTATAAATTCTTGAAAAGTAGTATCAATGCTATTTTTCAAGAATTTATTTTAAGAAATTTGTTTTAATTCAGAATAAAAAATTGGCATTCTCATGCTCTTTTAATTTTACGTAGTTTAGTTTATTTTTCAAAGTTGAGAAATGAATTCTGTTTATACTATAAATTTATATTTGCTAAACACACAATAACGACAAATTTCAATATTGTTTTTTTCAATAGCTACCTACACCGTTTTGACATTAAAAACAGAGAGGTGTGCATGTGCAACTCTGGGAGTGACAACCCTTCTTACATTCTTCTTGAATGCCCATTTGTTTCAGAAGAAAGGAACGAGCTTTGTAAAGACTTAAATAACAGGTGGCCCCCGATTATGGTGGACCTAGTTAAGAATTTTGAATTTTTTATAAAATTTATCCATGCTTTTATCTAACTCATTTTTTATTTTTATATCTCTTTTTTTCTCTCTCCCTTCTTTTATTATTATTTTTTTCATCTCATGATTTATGTGGATTTGTTATGTAGTACACATTTATTGTACCTTCGGGTCCTGTGCGGTATTTCTTGGTTCACAGAGAGATACTTTTGTTTTCCCAAAAAAAATTATTTTATTTAAATTATTGAACTTAATGCTAATACATATTATTTTTGGTATGAAAAGATACAAGTTAATGAAATTGAATTGATTTCATAAATAAAACTCAAAACACATTTTATACCAATCATACAGTGCATGAAAAGAATTATGAATAAACATACAAATTGTATTCATTAATTATTTTTAGTAATCTATTTGAGAAATAAATATTATTTATTCTTTAATTATTTGTTCAAATATATTTTAAGTATTATTTTTATTACCACCATTCAATTTTTATGAATTACTAATTAAACATATTCAAATACTCGATAAATATCCAGTGTATTACATTTATGTCTCTAGGAAATAAATTGCATTTAATTAAATATATGTATTTAATTTAAAGACTTGAATTTTACTTTTCAAAAATGACTACGCAATTACAAGAAAGAATTTTCAAGAAAAGACTTGGTAATGGAAAAAGCTTCTTAAAATAGAAATTATATCATATTATTTAATCATAACATATTAAGTAATTTGTTATTAAAATCATTATGATTTCTTGTTATACAAATAGTTTAATTAATTGGTGTATTTATTATTTCTAAAATGTTTATAATTAACTTATTTAACAACTATAATTTAAGAAGTTCTTGTAATTTCTTTAAATAAGTTTTATATTTCCAAATATTTTTTAATTTTATGTATTTATTATGATATACATCCTAAGTAAAATAAGCAAAAGCATTATATAAATAGTAATTTTAAGTACACGAACATCCGTAATGTATTTATTTCAATGATATTGGTACGATAATTTTAAAATTTTAAACTCTTTGATATTAATATAATTCGAAAGCAGCAATATTTTAAAAATATAGTAAATTACTCTAAATAGCTTTGAAACTAGCAATTTTATAGATATGAAGTAGTAGAAATAATTTAAAAGAAATTCTAATATTTTTAAATAAATTTTAAATTTCCTACAATGTTTATAACTTATAATTCTAAATAGGTCAAAAGACTACGTAATTTAAACTAGTTTATTTGTTTTGTGAATTTTTTTGCTAATTTTTTTATTAATTAAGCTATTTATTAATTATTAATAAATTAAGCAAAAAAATTATTGCTAAAATAAATAAAAATTCATTGCTAATATTAAGAACATATGTAATTAATCTGTGAGTAGTCATTTTCAATACTTTTATGTCAATCAAAAAATTTTTAATTAAAATTTAAGAGTTTGTGTGTGTGATTAACATAGTGAATCTAATTTATTTAGATTTCCGTAAATCTGTAAATATTCTAAATTATATTCTTCTAAATTATATTCATTCCAAACTTTATTTCTTTCAGGATAAAAACAAATATATTTATACAAAATTTTATATTTAAGTCGCAGAATTATAAACAGATTTAAAATATTCCTAATAATTATATATATATATATATATATATATATATATATATATATATATATATATATATATATATATATATATATATATATATATATATATATAAATTTTTTCCAATGGAGGCTGCAATAGATATTGAACAACTTTATTGAATTATTTTTAAAAAATGTTTTAAAAGGAAATTAAATAATACTTTAGATAAAATCGATAAAAGCTTTGAATGCAAAACATCAAATTTATAAAACTGAATGAAAGATTATATATTTCAAAGTTGAGAACCTTTAAAATTTAATTAAAAATTTGCGACAGATGTTCTGTTATCAGGATAAAGATATCTAATACAAGTATTGTCTTGTAAGATTTGATACAAAAGAATTTTTAATTAGTTCTTTTTAACCATAAATTGAGAATCCTAATTTCAAAGTGCTTTGATTCCTTCGGAAAAATTTAAGGCTTTTTTTATCGAATAATTAAAAAAAACTGTTTGGAAGCTTTCTAATAAATACAAAATATCTAATCTATACATGGGTAATATTTGCTCTCATCCTAACAGAATGTAATCAGTAACAGTGTTTTATCGTTTACAATGAATGTCATATTCTAAAATAATATTTGGAAAACTATGAAATATGTAACGATTTAAATACTTAAAAATTTTAAAGAAATTATTATTTTTTATTTTTCTATAACAAAATATAGGGAAATAAATTCATTATTTTTGCGGGAAATTCAAAGCTTTATTTAACATATTTAAATTTGTGCAATTGTGGTGAAGTATGCTCCGTTTAGCTGTATAATTTGTTGCCATTTTAAAGGTAGGTTTATAATAACTATCTCGTTAAAGTCTTGGAACTTAGAGGTGAAAAACACAAGTAATCGATTTTCACAATCTTCTCTTAATCACAATATCTTTTCACGCAGAAAATTTTGCAGAGGTGGTAATTGCTTGGTACCAGGTCCAAACTATGTAGTGGGAGCATTTAAATTTTCCAACCAAGCTCCCAGTATTCCTGGAGTGTCACTACAGAGGTGTGTAACCTGGCGTTGCCCTGATGGAGCACAAAAACTTTTCTATTGGCCAAGTCTAGCCGTTTCAAATCATTTACTAGCTTCATATGGTTCAGTTGTTGATAATAGAGATCTTATTTGAATTTTTGTGGTCACTCGAAAGCAACTCATAATAAATTATTCATTTCCAGTCCCCCAAAATACACAATAAAACTTTTCTAAGCAATAATCCTGGTTTGACCACAGTTTGAGATGCTGCAGCGCACTTTGAACATAATCGTTTTTGCACAATATTTGATGTGATGCATTTATCATCCTCAGTCACAATCCGCTTAAGAAATGGGTCGATTTAATTCCATCGTGTTTTTTGTGTGGTACCCAAACATGGAGCTTCTTTTTGATTTAAATGTTTCACAAATAATTTCAAAGTGTTTTATGTTTGATCTGTAACTCCCGGGCAATGCTACGACAAATAACATGCTTACCAACTTCGATTATGTCTGTGATTTTATCAACATTTTTCTATGATGGTCCTGCCTGTGCCAGGTGCAATTTTCTCATCAAAAATGCCTGAGAGAAACGTATGAAAACGAAATTGCACTTAATTAACTGTTATAGTATTATCACCATAAATACCATTTCCAATTTAATTTCATTTTCACTTTGTCATAGACAAAATGTAAAATGTACCAAATTTCCTCTTTGTTGACTTCCATTTTTAAAACCTAGTACCTCAATACTTTATTTACCAAACAAGACACGGAAAAGGAATATTTTTAGTGTTAAATGTCACCTAGATAACGAGCATAAATTTGAAATTGTTAATCGATTATCGATACTTAACGAGATCACTACAGTCATCTAAAGAAGAAATAATGATCGATATTTTCCAACCTACGTATATATATTCACTTTTGGCCACCTAAATTATAACACAAAGAAAGACAAGAGTCCTATCCCTATGGAATAGCTAGCTGTGAGTGGTCAGTAAAGACAATTTCATGCCATTCTGCCATCCACATCTTCCTTTCATCGCACCATTGGCAGCGCATACGTCTGTATTTCTGCGTCAAGGGTAGACAAAGCAACGGACGTTACGCGTACAGACCACTCTGCTGAAAAAGTTGTCGAGTTGTATGCTCAGAAACTGGATGATGCGTTACAGAATGAATGTTTTGTACAATGGTTCGTGATGTGGCTGAGCGGTTCATCTCTTTCATGCGCGCAATTTGCCTGTCATCACGTGAAATAGTGAATAGTGAAATAGGATAAGTGGATGCGATAGAATACATCAGTCCTTAGCCTTCTGCATCTAACGATCACATTTTCCCGTTACAGTTGTTTGGTTTCGTTCAACACGACCACCGATTTCCCTGAAAGACAATTAACAATATTGGTAGGCCCCTATCATTCCTTTGTCGAACTCGGATACTTGATCAAAAATGATCATTGTCTTATAATTGATCGTTTTATTGAAAAAACACAAGAAAAATACAATTACCGAATCTGAAATCGGCAAAATCTCCAGGCATTAAATAGCATTTTGCAGTGGCACCACAGTCATGCGTTATGTGCGTCTGCGCTAAAATTCTAATCACTTGCATAGCTCACTTACTTTAATGCATGTTGTAAATTTCATGTTATTTGAATGCTTCCTTAAGGGTATTAAATTTACATATTCCAGCATTATATATATATATATATATATATATATATATATATATATATATATATATATATATATATATATATATATATATATATATATATATATATATATATATATATATATTACTAACAATTAATTATAGTTTCTTTAAATTTAATCAAATGCCAAATAAAGAACAATAAAGTGAAAAGAAGAAATACTATAAGCAAATAGAAAAACTCAATGGTTAGTTCAAAATTTAAAAGACACACAGAATAAAAGGAAAATGAAACCAAGTACCAACACGATCAGCTTATTCAGTGGGTGTGGACCACATTGGCACAAAAAATGGCCTTTCTGCTGTTGCTTTAGTCCAAAGTTTTAATAAAGCCAGTACATCTCAAAACCTCAATAAAAATGATTTTACAAATGCCAATTCAAAATATAATATTAAATTCAATGTACGCTAATAAATTTATGGTATTTAAAATCAAATTGCAAATAAAAACAATCATTTTAATAGAGGTGAAGTGTGTCAAAATGCAGATAAATGAAATAAATCCATTTTATAACGAAAAACTTTAATGATAAAATTAGAACTTGCATACATTCTATGAAATATGACGAGAAGCGAAAGCTACAAAACAAAAGTGGAAACTCCCCTTTTTTTAAGTATGAGTTATAGTGAAAGTTATAGTAATTCTTTTATTTACACAAATGATCACTTTCATATAGGTAGCGCTGCGACAATGTATGATCACTACAGAGGAAAACAAATTCCTTACTTTAAAGACTAAGCTTTTTTTGAGACTTTCATAGCTTGGGTAATCCTTCTGTAGTTTATAAGTAAGCCTTACTTCACTTTTATTGTCAATGCTCTTCTAGCTAAATAGTGTTTAGTAAAATTAGTTAGTATATTATTATAATTTAAATGATTACTTTAAAGGCTAAGTTTTATTTGAAACCTTCATGCCTTGGGTAAACCTTCTGTTGCTTATAAGTAAGCCTTACCTGATTCTTATGGTCAATCTCTACTAGCTAAATAATGTTTAGTAAAATTAGGGAGCATATTATTATTATTTAAATTATTACCTCTATTACAAATTCTGTTTAGTTGATTAAGATTAACATTTTCATAAATTTTAATTGAAATATTTGAATTACAAAAAATTAAATGATATAATTTTTATACTTCATAATGTTTGTTTAAATACATATAAAATACATTAAAAGATATGCAACTGTAAAAAGTCCATACATAGAAGGAAAAATAATACATAGAATGAAAGAATGAAACATAATTATATATATATATATATATATATATATATATATATATATATATATATATATATATATATATATATATATATATATATATATATATATATATATATATTTTCTTTTTTAAATTGTCTTTTTACATAGAAAAAATTGAGATTAAAATTTGCATAATATATATTTTAAGATGATAACGTTACAAAAAGACTTTTTTATTTGAATTTAATAAAATTCTTAGAGAAGTCATTAAAATTCTTTGTTAAAACCATTCAGGGGAATTTGTCGGGTAGTTTTTCAAAGACCCTCTGAAATCAATATAGTAAACATTAGCAATGCTACCTTATAAACTAATATTACGTTGTTTATTGCAGAACTATATTTTTATGTTTATTATAATACGAATTCACAATATAATTTCTTAAGAGTATTAGCAATAAAAAATCTGAAAGACAATGTTTTCCAAATCTAGATCTTATTTAATTTATTTTACTTTTTATTTATACGTTTCCTGATTTGAAATTCGTAAAATTCATATTTTTCATGTTTCTAAATTGTAATTTTAAAAACAATAAGGCACTGAAAACTATACAAATAATTTTAAATTACATCCCAACATTTAACCTCTTACTTATTTGAAAATCATTAATGATGCCAGCACATATTTATGCTACATTTTTAAATACCAGTTAAGTTTGTAGTTACTTAGCAATTTTCATTTTTATTTGCCATCATTTTACCTATATTTGTTAGTTAAAAATATTTTAACTTTACCATAACATCAAATTCAGTGCAAATATATCTCATCACAAAGTTTACTTTTCTCACTTATGAATAGAACATATTTACAAATAACAAATTTTTAATTCATAAACTTATGAATTTTTTTTTCCTTTTTTATGTTAATCTTAGAGCAAGCAATATTGCATAAAAAATATTATCATTTTAAATTATCACATAAAAACCTTTATTCCTTGATTAATTGCAAGAAATAACTATTATTAAAAACTATATTTTAAATTGTGTTTTAAAATAGTTCTTAAAAATTGTTTTTTTTTATAAAAGAGATAGACTGTTTACTCTATCTCCTTCATATGCATAATATCAAATTCCCGATATAAAATATTTTAACACATAGAAAGTAAACTTATCCCTGTATAAAGTTCAGGTTCTCAGTTTGCTTTAACATTTTTCAATAAATATTTTAATAAAATTTTACTGTGCATTTCCCTTATTAAGATTCCGATAATTTCATTAAAATAAAAATCAACACGTGGAAAGCTAAATTTTGAAAATTTTAATATATTTTTTACTAAATAAGATATTTTATGCTATTATGACAAATCTTTTGTGTTTTTAACTTTCTGAAAGGAATAAAAAAACGATTTTGATTTAGGAAGCTCTAATCAATTCAATCAAAATTATATATATTTATGGATAAATTTTTATATTGTCAAAAGTATAATTAAAAGTTATTAAAAACCTTTTAGTATTTATTTTAAATTCTGGTATAATTTCTAAATGCTTTTTTTAATAATTAATGATTTTATTGTCGCAGAATTTGGTATCGTATTACTTCTTATCAAAGAAACTTATTTTTATACATCTTCTATTTAATTCAAAAATTCAATTTACAATTTAAATTAAATAAAAAGAAAGAAAGAAAACTTCTTAAGAGTAAAGCATTATTATTATTAAATATTTTTGAAAAAATTAAAAACTAAATATCCGTGTCTAATTTTCTGTAATTGATGTTTCATATATTCACATTCTTTCCATCTCATGCTCATTGAATTGTGAAAAGAAATCTTCCACTAAGTCAGGAGGATCTACGAAACATTAATTTATTTTCCAATTCTAAGTAGTTTAAATTTAAAGGAAGATGAAATTTCTGGTTTTCAGCTACACATAATTAGGATCAATTTTTGTAAATGCTATTAAAATATGTGAAAACATTAAAAAATTAATGATAAACTTTCGTAGTAATAGAAAAATTGGTTTGCCAATTAATTTTGTAAAAGAAGTAATTTCGCATAAAAAGCATTTAACATTTAAATATGTGACACACAATATAATTGTACGATTTCTCTTACATTATATTATTTACTTCTCATCTCCAAAAGGTATGACAATTTTCATTATAAGGATTTAGTTTATATATTATATTTTTTATATATAAAATAATAATTTTATTGTATTTATAGAAAATTGTACTTATTAAGCAAAAATATAATTGCTGAATAGGATGCACATATAACAATGGGTATTTTATTATAAATTGTAATTAAATTAGAACTTTCTTAGAATGATAGATATTCTGTGAACATGATAACTAAAACTAATACTTCCATGAATAAATTATGTGCACTATTGTTTGGTTGGTTAGTTAACACATTCCAAAATTTATTAAAGGAGACTTATACGCCGGCTCTCAGAAGTAACCTAATTACATAGTTCTCTTAGTATTTTGAATTCTGTTAATAATCTAAGCTTGAGTTTCTCGTAGATTATAAGAGACTCATAATTATAATTTTGTGATCATAATTATTATTCCGTAAACTTTATTCTGCATGAGGTTAGTGTTTCAAGCTGTAATTTAATTTGAATATTTTCATCACAATATATTTTTAACTAACTTTACTATTTATTTTCAAGTAAAGTTAAATATTTTAGAAGTGTATTAGGCCATTGTGTTACTTTTGTTCTTGTTAAAAAAGTTTGTATAAGCTCAGAAAATTAATAATGTATGTAATTACATATATTAGAGTATATTGAAAAGAAAGTTTTCTGTAAAGCCTATAATTCTTAATAAAGACTACATTTAAAGGTGCTTTAAATATTAAACGAAAGTTAAAACTAATTCCAAAAACAAGAACATATAATTAAATTTGGAGTGATATTGAATTATTATTTTTATTTAAAGAAACAATTTAAATTGAATAAATAATAATTAGAATTAATATAGAGTAAAAGTAAAAGAAATGTAATGATTTTAAAGTTATTAATTAAAAATAAACCATAAATTGTAACGCAATTTCTATTAACCCTGAAATTTATGTAGTTTTCAGCTAGAGTAAAAAATAATATATTTCTGATTTCTGTAAACTCAAGATCAAATTGCTTTTTTTAAATTAGTTTTGCAAAATTTACATAATTGTTTTTATAACTTACCAGAGTTGGTTAAGTCATAAAAGCTAGAGTTGCAATTGCTTTTAATTTTCAGGTAATTTTCATACACATACTTTCAAGGCATTACATTTTCAATAAAAGGTATTAATAATATAAAAGGATTACTTTATCACAATGTTATATAAATATATATATATAATACAAACATTCGTTTCTCATTATCGGACTTTAGTAAATAAATATTATTCAGCAAAATTTGTAGGATAATTTAAAACTTCTATCACTTGAACATTTTTTTCTTAAAAATCATAATACTTACAATAATTACATCAAATAACTTACGATAAAATGTCTTGCTAAATTCATAGAAAAAATAATAAATCAGCTATGTTGTCCGGAATTTTAAAACTAGAATAGGTAAAAATGTAGTAGATAGTAAAACCCGAAACTTTAGGAATTGTAAGAAAAGTACTTTTAAATTTATAAATATGTCACATATTAGATTTATTCACGAAAAGGCCATCGTCATGACACTTTAAGGCTCGCTTTCTACTCTTTGTCATAATGTAACATAATTCAATCTAAATGTTCAAAACATTAGGTGAGATAAAGCTGAGATAGATTTAGAATTAACCATGGAGCTCCATGAGTCTTGACAAAGCCAACTGTTAGCTTTTACTTTGAATAGGCAGCATTTTATCTAGACTTTCCTATAGGGATGAAGTATTCTATAGAACAATTCAAATTCCAACCCTTCAGAGACCAAGCGGTAGCTAGATCAGATCCGTGACACTACAGCAAAGTCTCTGAAGATCTATGAACCCTAGTGATGTAACAACCTAGTGAACAAAAAATGTAGTTTTCCATTTTTTAGAAATTCCATACTTTGCTTTGAAGATATTGCATAGTTTCTTTTTCTGCATTTCAAATAAATTTAATTTTCCTGATTAATCACATTGAATACAACTCACTTATATGGCATTGAGAATTTTACAACAATTTTGAGAAAATGAAAATGAAGAAATTTAAATATGCAATACGTAATTTAAAAATATGATGAAAGAAAAAAAATCATTTTTCTTATCTCAAATATTATTTTAAGAAAAATTAAGCTTAAATGTTTAGTCATAAGGTTTTGAAATTTATGATTACTCAGTTCTATTTATTGTTGAAGTAATAGAACAGATTTAATACTGAAGTATGTTTAGATCAATAAATTGAAATTACATTTTCTCTTGAAGTCTGAATGACGAAGAGAATCGAAACAATAGTTGTTGATGCATCAGCATGCTTCTTTATACTAGTCCTGAGTTGGAGTCTACCAGATAAATAGAAGAAGCCGGGAGGTGTCTTAATAATTTAATAATGGGATCTAAGCAGAAGCACCTTAACTTGCCATCCTCAGAGGTAACAGTTTACTTGGACATTAAGACTATGAGCTATTAAACATGTTCCAGTCACTTTTAGTAAAAATGAAAGATCCCCGATTCAGTCGGGATTCGAACTTAATAATTTCTGATAATAGGAATAATACCTAAAATTAAAGCCGATATTTTTAGAAATATTTCCTTCATTGTTTGTTATTACAGATCTTACCAGCATCTGCATAGAATCAGAGAGGTTTTGGATATATCAATAGATCATCTCAACCTACTTCCACAAATTGCTAAAGTTGATCTGGTGTAAGAGTGGATGATGTATCCCTTTCAAGTTACTATAAAAGCATAGAGACTCATTGGTTAAAGATAAATCTGAAGAAAAAGCATCCTAATTAAAATATACAATCTGATGGGTAAAAAAAATCTTGAAGATTCCGTACCACGTGTGGTTGTGCATAATTTTATTGGAATATAAGTGATAGTAAGCTTTGAAGGAATTGGAGAACACGGGGCTCCATCACTTCAGAGTTGTGGTGTTGGCTGTCTATTATATCGACGATGAGTAATTAAAATATGCGTGATCTAAATTCAATTATATCTCCAGAACCATGATATCGGGAGCAGGAAAAGTTTTGTTGTAAGTGCACCAGCATATTTCTCTGTACTTATTGAGTTGTGCTTTACCAGCAAGAAAATTATGACGATGTATAACCAAAAGTTCCCCAGTCATTCACAAAGGGGACTTTACACTCTAATCCAAACAATGATTATATTGCAGTTTTGAGCAGGATTCAACAGTATAGACAGTGTCGGTTCCATTCCATTATAAATAACCGTCAGTCACCATACCACTGGAATCACAATTCTGAGCGATTTTGAATCAAGTGTAAACGAACGTTCTACAAACATTCCTCTCAGTATCAAATGTTGTGCAGTGGCACGAGCAGATACCTAATGATAAGTAACAAACTAAATATGTTGTGATAAACTATGTGTTGTGTCAAAAGTTCCCTCGACTACTATTAGGGTATTCTGCCAATCACCCTTGTAGCAATGCAACGAGGTTATTGTTATGGGTACACTTGGTTCACCACTATCTCCTGCATCCAGCGTGATTTGAGTGTTTCAGCGTTGCTTGATTTCGTTTTACATGTTTAGTCATTTATTTGAACTATAATCCTTGATCTAACTCAGAAACATTTTAAAAATGCTTAATATTACGTGGGTTTTAATTTATTAGTTAAAATATAATAAAACCCACAAACCTGAAAAGTTACGAGCTAAATAACTAAACCAAAATCTCTTCTTATTTTATATAATATTTTTAGGTTACACTTTTGTCGTCCGTGATGTAGGGCTGTGATCTGCAATGACAATGATTTTCATACATCATCTATAAAAAGGCATGATGTAAATTTCATAAGATTTGCATACTTTTGCTGAGTGATACTAGAGTGCTGCCTTTTGGGTGTCCAGCAGTGTAGTTCAGCAAAAATGAAAATTTAATTTAGGTTCTCAGTTTAAATAGCATTTAAAATTAAGAAATAATTTAAATATATAAGAACACATAATATAATTTTATTTGCTTTATTTAAAAAATTTACAATGTTTATTTTTTCAATTTTATCCATGAATATACATTTTAATATAGTAAAGTAACGCACTTATTTTTAATACGTAATAATAATAGCGTTAATTATTATTTAACTAAATTTAAAATGAAATATATTAATTGAAAAATTAACTTAAATGATTTTAATAATAAAAATACAATAATCATAATGAATTTTGTTGAGAAATTGTAAACATTTATTAAAATTAGTGATATAATTGATTAGAAAATAATTATTTTATAACTATTATCTTAAAATTGTTATCTCGATTTAAAACAGTGTGCAGTAAAAATAATTGCAGTTTCTGAAAGGCGAAACAAAAAATCATGTATATAAATGATAAAATATCTTTTAACTCGTTAGGTCTCATGATAGATAATAAGAGTTTCCTCAACAACTTTTAAATAAATGAAATTGGTATCATTGGGTCTTTATTAACACCTATAAATTTTGTGTGTAAATGAAATGTATTTATTATTCATCTTGTACATATTATTCTTTAGAGCAACTAGCATCATAGGGAATATGATTGATAAATTTATGTTTCCTCTCCAACTTGGATAACCACATTTCGTATTTATTATAGTCACTTAATTTTGAAGCGAAACATGTTACATCTGCTTGACGTTTCAAAAAAGAAAATTACTAAGAATTTTACTGCTTATTGGTTCCATATTTTCTGTAATTTATGTTCTAAGCATAAATTAAGGAGAAATTAGTGACCATAAAATAGCTTAGAACTCTTGTTATTTATTACCTTATTCAAACTTTGCCTAAACAATTCGCAGTAGTATTTATTTTCTTATAATTTTTTTACTTTTATTTTAAACATTTTATTATTTAACATTTTCTGGCGATTAATTATTAATTTCGAAATAGAGTTACACATATATGCATGAATGATCATAACTCAAAATGCGCAATATATGTATAAGTAATACAGAATTGAAAGGAAGTCTAAAACTTTCACATAAACATTTTAATCATTTTTCAATTTACGTTTAGTTAAATGATATATATATATATATATATATATATATATATATATATATATATATATATATATATATATATATATATATATATATATATATATATATATATATATATATATATATATATATATATATATATCATACATATATATATTTACATATATATATATATATATATATATATATATATATATATATATATATATATATATATATATATATATATATATATATATATATATATATATATATATATATATATATATATTTCAATCGAAACCTAATGTGAATGTAAATGTAACATATAACTGAATATACCTAAACATCAACCTTTTTTATTCAAATAAGTTAAGAAAATAATTAGTACAATTTTCTTTCAGTTTGGAATTTAAAAGTGATATAGTATATCGCTACTTGTTTGTAGGTCTGTTTATGAATTTATTTAATAGCTGTATCTAAGAGAATTGAGAACTGCAATATTTTTTTCAATTTGAAAACATATTTCAATATTTAAAAGTTTAATGATTTTGTATAATTTAGTTTAAAAATAAATATTTAACATGGTTTTGCATTGTAATTTTTATTTTCAATATTATAAGCAATCAATAGCTTCAAACAAAAAACCATCTATTCAATACTAAATTTCTTATAAATTCATTTTTGTTTCATTATTTTTTTAATTACAAATTTTATGTTATAAAATAATAATAATTTCTATGCAAAGTAATGTTACAAAAAGAGAAAAATCTTGAGTTTGTATTTTAGGGATAACATTTATCGATTTAAACAGTTAAATCAGTAATTATAATATGTCTAAAATATAGGGCGTGACAATTGTTTCAAATTCCATTATGTATTACAAATATCAAAAATTAAATATTATTCATTCTTATAAACAGCAATCAAGCTTTTTGACTAATATTCTTTAAGACTCACAAATTATATTTTATCATTTATTTTACGAAGATTAAATTCTTCCTAAAATATTTGTTTACAGATTTAACATAAAGTATTTAAATGATACCGTTTCAATGAACAAATGTTGATGTTTCCATATAGATTCCTGATGCCTTGATTCCTAATGATGGCGTAATTCAAAATAGCCAATAGTTTATTAAACTGATGAAAACAAACGTTTTGGAAAGTTTGGCTTTGAGTTGGCTAAATTTCAAAAAAATATAAGGTTTGAATTTCATGGTAAGGAACAAGCAGTAATCGTATTTTTATAGCAAAATTTTCTGTACTAATATAGCAATTAAAGATTCAAGGACAACTCCAACAAGGAATATTCTTTTGTCTAGTTATTCTCTTTCCCTTGATGTCCTTACAAAAAAAATTCATCTGTGAAAAAACTTTTTGTCAACGTTCCGTTTTCAGAAATAAATCCACAGTTAATAATTTCATGAATATACTTTACACATGTGAGATGTCATTGTGTAACAAGAGGTTTGATCTCCTAGTTATATATATATATATATATATATATATATATATATATATATATATATATATATATATATATATATATATATATATATATATATATATATATATATATATATATATATATATATATATATATATATATATATATATATATATATATATATAAACCTCTTTCAATACTAATTGGACTAAAATATTCTTTCCAACAATATACTATAGATTAACTCTTTCCTTTTACTTCGATTTTAACTCGAAATGACGATTTTAAATGTTGTTTACTTCATTTCAATCAATTTAAAATCGATGTGTGTAAATATGGTCTGTCTTCAAGAAAATCCTAGGCATTTGCAGTAAAAATTATTTTATAAAAGAAAAGTTTTTCATAAGGAATAAAAGAAATTACCCACATACCATAGCTTTTTATAATTATACTTAATAAAGTCTTAAGCAACCATGTTCTCTCTAAGAAAGAATCTATATCAGATACTTGAAAAATTTTGTGATTTTTTATTTTTTTATAGTATACATTTTCTATTAACATTATATATATCATTTAATTCTTGTCAGATATTTGGTTGGTCTTTCAATTAAAAAGAAAATATGTTAATTTTTCGGACAAACAAATTTTGAAAAAAATGCTTTCATTTATTGTGTGAATGAAGCCAATATTTTACTTTTCCTATTTACAAGTTGTAAACATCAAAACTCATCAAAATTAATCACGTTCTTCGAAAATAATAAGTGGAATCTCGCGAAAGAATTTTTTCCAACTTCCATTTAAAGATTAAAAATAATAAATATTTTTAATTGTTCATCACATAAAAATAAATATTTAAGACAAGATGAATTATGATAAGAGATTAAGAATCTTTGAGAGGTATTAACATTAATTTTAAAATAATATTTTTGACAAACTATTAATAAAGTACATATACTACTTTACTGGTATTGCAATCATATATAATTCATCTTAATAGTATATAAAAGAAATACTTACGTGTCGAATAAAAATTATTTGATTTCAAAACTACAAGATTGAAACAAAAAATCATTTTTTAATTAAAAATGTATTTCAAATGTTTTAAGTAGCTTAAATTAGAAAACTCAGATTAGAGTGAAACTTGTATATAATTATGTAAACAAATTAGCATATTTGTAATATTTGAGAAAAATTACGAAGATATTAAATTTTATAGCGAAAATAAAAGTTTAAATTATAAGAAACATTATAAATAATATATTATCTCACACGTTTTATGTAAGCCATTTTTGGCCAAAAAATCAAATTAAAAAATTCATTGATTATTAACTAAATAAGCTATTTTGTTACTTTAACTAAAGGAGAAAAATAACCTCCAGCTGTATTTTTTCACACAATTATTAGTAATATCTTAGAATAAAAACGTTTTTAAAAAGTTTCAACTGTTGTAAAATAATCTGTATTCATATATATGTATATATTCAACCATCGAATATGCTGAAAATAAAAAAATTGCTGTAGGGAATAAAATTAAGCTTATATCAGAATGTAAGACTCTGGTCGTTTTATATTGCGAGGTATTCTTTCTTCTTAACTTTAAGTTAGACAGGGAATAAAATTCTAGTACAGATAAATTTCTTTCCTCACAATCAAATGTAATTTTCACCAAGACAAGCTTTCGTTTGTCAAATATATATATTTATATAGTTATATATAAATAAGTAAATTTACGTGAATCTTAATCTATTATAAAAACGCTGAGTAAAATATTTATTCATATTACAGTAATAATCACACACACAAATATTTAAAATATATAACTACTTTTCTTTACCAATGAATCAAATTTAATATAAATGAATTAATAAGTAATTTTTAGCTACAGGAAGAACATTTGTTTCAGTTGATGTATTCAATAAACTATTTAATAATGCTTTATTTTTCAAATGTATTCTGTGGCATATCCATTTTTCCCAAAAAATTATTCCTAATTTTTAATTAAGACTTTTGCTATTTTAAACTATTATTATTTATATGACGAAAATATGTTATACGTCACTTAAAAACTAAAAAAAATTTACTTTTTAAGTTATGATACGTCTTGATTTAATGGTATTATTCTCTTAATTGCATGAATTCTGAATCATTTACGAGTAAGAAATTAATTTTTAATTTTGAATTATTAAAGACAATTAACTTTGACTGTTTCCTATGATGTATAATGTTTTAATTTGAAATATTAATATCATTTCATAATTTGTAATACTTATTATTTAAGCTATTAAAATGTAGTACATAGGTATAAATATATCATAAATATGTATCAAGTTTATTTACTTCATTATAAAACTGTCATGAAAGTATCTTTTTTTAACATTGTAATTAAGATATTCAGCATAAATAAATTAAAATATTCTATCGCAGTTTTAATGAAATGGAAGAAAAAATACTTTAAACATAACATAGTACTCAAATTTATAAATATCATAAATAAAGAATAACATTTAAAAAACAGCTTTAATTTTCATATAACATGCATTTAAAATATAACTTTTAATTATTATTTTGTTGGTATTATGTAGTTTTTTAGTTTTTTCACACATAGATTTATATATATATATATATATATATATATATATATATATATATATATATATATATTTGAAAATCAGAAGTTAAATTTATTTTAACGTATTTCAAGTATTTAGAATTTGGCTATTTACAACTAATTTCATTTAAAATTCTTTAAATAAATATAATAAACATGGTGGAACGTTACACATTCATTTAAATATCTTATACAAAATTTTTTTATTGTTTTTCAAATATTATTTTATAAGCCCGATTATTTCTACTTTTATATGAAAAGAAAAATATTTCAATTTTTTTGTTGATTGAATCAAAATTAGATACAAGTACACTCTTGAATCAAATAAGAAGTTATTTAGTATTTATCCCTATTAATTTCATTTTAGCTTATTTTCTTTGTTACCAAATCTATAAATATTGCATTATTTAACATTCTCTTTTATCTTATTTTTCGTAATTTTTATTTAAGAATATCATAAAATACATTGGACTCAAGAATCAATTAATTTTAGGATTAAAAGAGCCTAAAAGTAATTGAAGCGGCAGAAGATGTTTTTCCTTGAATTAAAGGAATTAAGATTGAATTTTTCGTTTGAATTTTATGTTAAGAGACAAGTTAGAGCAATTTTAAAAGTAATTTCACTTTTTAATCAGTAATGTTTGTTTTCTAAACTTGATTTCTTTGGATAAATATTTAAGATTTTTTCACAAAGTTAAACTAATAAGTTTTTCTCAAAAATATTGAACACCATTAGGAATTATTTAAGAAATTCCTGATTTTTACTATGAATTAATTTTTGTACCTATTGTTATTCAAAAATAACTAGATAAGAATAAGCTTTGAATATTTTTAACGTTTGTACTTGTTACAATCCTTTTTTATAGATGGAATGGAAATATTCACAAATTGGGTATTATTTTTGCTTATTTATTTCTAAATATTTAAAATTTTGAAAAAAAATATTTTATTTAATTTCATGCATCTATTAAAAAGCACTAATACTTTCAGCTTTTACAATTTTTGATGAACCGTTTTCTTAATTGTATTGCTATTTTCATTTCATTCCAAAAATTTCTCAAGACTTTCGAAGAGAGTTCAATTGCATAAGCTTTTCTTAAATGTAAAATTTATTTATAAGGCCAACATTTTGTTCATCAAATAAGAAGTTTTTAACTCTAATAACCAATTGAAATATTACAATTGTTTATTAAATAAATTTATCAAAACATTGAAATAATATTCTAAACATAGTCTGTGTGTAGATTATTTTAGAACTTTAAAAAAAATTGGCAATATAGTACATTACTTCCTTTTTTAATCCTCTATAGTATAATAATACAAACAAAGGAAGAATGTTCATTTGTCTTAAAAACTTTTTTTTCTTTGGCACGTTTTTTTTCATATTCTCCAAAACAGAAAATAACAATTGTAATATTTGATTTTAACAATTCAATTCTTAAACATAAGTGAAACTTTATAAAGTATTATGGAATAATGAAAGGAGTTTGAGTTTATTTCTTCACATTTTAATAGTTAGCTCATAAAAATATAGAACAATAAACAAATATTTGTTGGCTTGTATATTTGCACGTAAAAATTCCTTCTGCTTCAATTTACAGTGGAGAATGAACCCAACTATTTCATATATTATACAAATTCAAGAAAAAAATTCCAGTTTATTAGATATTAAAATAAAAGTTGAACATTAACCTTACACCGACTAATGTGATTGTACTAAAATCAAAGTCCCTAATAATTTCAAGCATGTCTATATTTTAAATATTATTTGTCATACGTAAAATGGAATTTTTTATTATAAGAACATTATATTTAGACATATATGATTATTATGGCTGGAGATCTTATTAATAATAAGATATTACTTGAAAATTAAATAATATTTTTCTGATACGTAAATCATAGCCAAATAATAAACATTACAGGGTAATTAGAGATAAAACCGTTGGTTAATCATTAATTTGAAATTAATAATCTAAAATTAATCTCAAAATTGATGTAAATGCTGCCCTTTAGAATTCTTACTCGATTATTTAACTGTTTGTTCATGATGCAAAATTTCCTCAGGAGCATTTCTGAAAAGCAAAAAATAATTAGGTGTAGAATATTATTTACAAATAAATTGTTCATTTAGTTTAATACTGTAATTTTAGTGGTTTTAAATACGCATTCAGAATGTGTTCATTCAGGAGAAAATTTTTGTTGTGCTGCTTCTTTAATTATGCATAATAATTCAAAAACATAATATATATTTTATAAAAGTCTTTAAACTTTTATACACACGATTTCCTTCTTCACAATTAAAAAGAAAAATTAACGTTATGAATTGTTTTAGAATGTAATCGTTCTTTTGTTCCAAAGATTATTTTTAAATTAAGTAATTGGAAAAAAGCATATGTTAATTGTTTAATATTATAATGTGGGTTATAAAAAGATAATTGATTTTTGAAAAATGACTATGAACTTCAAAACTAAATGATTTGCAATGCTCATGCAATTAAAATTTGAAGTTAATTTTCACATCTTATATAAAAACCATTAACCAGACATTGCAAAGCACCTGAGAATTAAAATACAGTAGTATTATATACCTTGACACACTAGACATTATGCATAAAATACGTATTTACGTGTTAGAAAATAAATTTTCTTACCTTCATCAAAACGGTTGTATGGCTTGTACCTCAATGGGAATTCACAGATGAACCATTGAATTATCAAATATAAGGTATTTAGGGAAAACTTTCAGGTGTGCCTTAATATACATTTTATGATATAACTCTACTTTTTTGACACAAGCCAATTTTCATTGTGTGCATCTTCATATTTTGTATCTCGAAGGGTAAAATAACACTTCGTATGCATGCATATATTACTGATCTGTAAGTTCGTTATTGACTTTTAAACGCATATTGCTTAGCTTTGAAGCAGAATTTATAAGAACAAACTCTACTGTGGTATGAATTCAAAGTTTTCAATTTTTCTTACGAATAGAAATTTATTTTTATATTAGCCTTTTTCTTACAATAATAATAACGGAATTTTAAGATTAAATTAATGAAAGACTGTTTCATAAGACATCATGTTTTTTTATTGGGGATATAACTTTTTCGTTAAGGAGATTTTCATAAATTTGAGGACAAAATTAGAAACTAAAAATATAGCTGATTAATGATGTCATTATTCTTCATAAAAATTCTTTTTAAGATGTGATTTGAATTCACAAAAAGTAAATAAACTAAGAAGACTTTTTTAAAATACTTTGTAAGATAAGTGTTAACATTAATCTAGAAACTGAACAAAATTAGAAAGAATCGTATATAAAATTCATTATTAATTTCAACTAATAATGAAAAATTGATTGATATCCACAAACATTCGAAAGGATTCAAAATATATAATTATTGGCAGGAACATAAATATAAATACTACAGGCTTGACTTAAATGATTCATTGTGGTTTAAAATTAGAACTAAAGGTCCTGATTTTAGTTTCAATCACTGTCGAAAACTTGATCTAGATGTTGGACCTTTTCAAACGTTCTGCATGAACCTAGAAAGAAGTGGATTCTAGGGTACTTTCAAGCTCTTTTTTTTCTTTACATAGATACGACTTACCATCGATGAAAAAAACCTTCTGAAAGGCAATTTACATTGTGAATATTAAAATGTTTTATAATAATCGTAGATCAATTGGCTGTTCATTGTGAGGAATAAAATGAGTTGAAAAATGTTTCGAAAAAATAAATCAGGATATCAACTTGTTATAAAGTCAAAATAATCTCGCGATTATTTATAAATATAAACTAAAAAAGATATGAGATTTTTCATTTTCACAAAGATGTTTTCTGTAATTGTGAAAAAGCTTTTAGTAAGCAGATACAAGCAATGTGATTTAATAGGTATAAAGAAAAGTCTTGTTATAATAGTCAAAATAGATATAAAAATTAATTTAAAGAGCAATAGTAGCAATTTTATTCCATCTGTATTTCTTTATTTTAAAGGAATGAGTAATTTTACAAGTTGATACTTGGATAATAATAAGAATCACGTGGAATAAACTAGTATCACTTTATATTTTGTAATTATTTTAATACATATTAAAAATACGTACTTTATTTGAAGCGTTTTTAAATAGTTTTAATCTTTTGTACTCATGTGCTTAAAAACGAACAAAATAACCACCTAGTTTCATCATGCAATGTTACACACACACACACATATATATATACATACATACATACATACATATATATATATATATATATATATATATATATATATATATATATATATATATATATATATATATATATATATATATATATATATATATATATATATATATATATATATATATATATATATATATAACTTAAGAAACTTATTATATAATAACATTTAGGTGAAAGATTAAGATTTATATATTTTTGATCATATACTGAATTCCACTTTTTTTATATATCAAAGAAGATCATTAAGTTTCAAAGAAGTTTTTTTTTTTTGAAAAATTACTCATATTCCATTGGATAGTAAATCACAAATGTATAGTTTATTTATATTTAATTTTAGTTCTTATAGTGAATAAGAGCTGAAATAGTTAAACATATTTTTGTTATGTGCATCTGTTGTTAAGGTGCCTTCCAGACGCAAAGAATTTACCACATCGTTGGTTTATTCGAATATAGGTCACACTCATTCCTTTCTGTAACTTTTCTTTTTGTTTTTATATGATCCCTTTGGAAAGTAAAGATAAATAAGCTGCTGTAGAAATATTTGCTTTTCCTATTTCTTCATTACTAATATTCTCCTGCATACTGACATCAGATATAAAATTATATGAGAAAAATCGATTTTCAGATAATGACTACTGCTTTTATTAATCTAGTATATGTTGGTCGATAAGACTCAATTAAAGGGCAGTCACTTGGAAAACAATCAATTATTCGATTTGTTTCTCACAAAGAAAATGTAATCTCATAGTCTTTATTAACACTCAATTTTTTAATTTCCAAAATATAAGTGATTTCAAAATATAAGTATATTTTTACTTGAACAAAATGTCTTTTTCATTATAACACAAACTTAGATTAGTTATCCAGAAAAGAAATGAATTCAAACGAATCCTCAATATGCGATCTAAAAATGTATAATTTTCATAAATATAATAAAAATTTTAACTGTAATCAACTTCAAAATTTAATACGCAATAAAAATGATGTCTATTTTATTGTTACATTGAACCTCGACTTTGCACAGTGAATATCACAAATTTAAAAACAATCAAAACTTTTGCATGGATTTTAGAGCGTACAATATAGGAAAAAAAAAAAAAAACTAAGTACAACATTTAAATATATATTTTTTCGAAGTGTTAAGTTCCATATTTTTAGTTGAGTGTAAATTATCGAATATTACTTAAAATATGAAATACTCATATTTAGTAGACTGTTATTGTTTTTGGAGACTTATATAAAATCTATCAAATTTTTAAAAGTATATTCATATTTGTGAAATATTTACTATTATAATTACTACTTTAAAATTGCTAATAGATTTTCATGACTTTTGATAAATAAATAGCATTTTTAATCTGTTTAAAATTTCACACACAAATAACGAAACAATGAAAGCATATTTTATAAAAATGTTTCATTAGAAACGCATTTCCTGTGAAAATTAGGCATTAATGCTTTAAAAAATTATCCATTCATTATGTTTAAGATAATATATTTTCTGTGGAATTTCTAAAATTTTATTCATATGAAAAATTTTGCTGTTTTAAAATTAAATAGCGAGAAGTTTTCCAGGAAAATACTCAAAATGACTTCAAGATTTATTTTTTTATATAAAAATGTTATTCTTGATCTGTAAAGGAAAACAAATTTCCAACTTACATGGAGGGGTGGCAACATGGACGCCATTGGTGTTGTTGACGAATTTTATGCTTCCTGCGAAAATCAATTAAAAACCGTTGAGAATGCGCTTAATTCCAGATCAAACATGAATCAACTGATGAAGGAAGATGCAAAGAATGCTTTGATTGAGTTACGTTGTCTTATTTACTTATATTTTGATAAATTTAAAAATGTACAGTCACGTATAGCTTATGAAAACGTGTTAATGAAAATACCCGAGAAGAAATCGTACGCGAGTGTAGTGGCGCCATCTACAGAAACTTTTCAAAAACAAACGATCGATGGAAAAAAATGCAGTCTTATTATCTGTGCAAATGAACAAGGAACTCTTAAAGCTGGAGACATTAAAAACATCATAAAAACGCAAGTCAATCCAAGAAGCAATAAAATTGGTATCAAAAACGTAAGAAGTCTTCCAAATGATAAACTATTGGTTGAATGTGTGTCTGACGATGACAGGAAAAAATTTCGTGATGTTCTGGCTGAAAATTGCACCTCTCTTTCTTCAACACTTGCTAAACGAAAATATCCTGCCATTATTATTAAACACGTTCCTAGCTCATTACATGATGATGAACTTACCAAGGTCTTATTTGAGCAAAATTTTGATATTTCAGTATCTGAGGAAGAAATTTCAGAGTCTAAAGTTCGTTTTACACTAAAGGAATTTGGGGACTCAAGACATATTATTATTAGTATTCCACCTAATATCCGTAAACAGATTATAAGGTTAGGATCTCTCAAGCTTGACTGGTCTGTGTGTGAAGTTGATGATTTTGTTATTATACATAGATGTTTCAAATGTTTAGGTTATAATCATAAGGCTGCTGATTGTAAAAACCACCTTGCTTGTTTTACCTGTTCAGGTAACCACCATAAAAGCTCAGAGTGTTCTAATAGAAATCATCAAGTTTGTGTCAATTGTGCTAGATTTAATAATAAAACTAAAAATCCTTCAAAAAGAGTTAATATTTATCATAAACCTTATGATAGTTGCTGCCCGAGTGAAATTTTCATGAAGAAATTATCAATCTCTCGCATTGATTATGAATAATAGTTATTGTTCTCCTTTACGTTTTGTTAAATTAAATCTACATAAGTCTAAAATTGCTACACAGCAACTCATTCTCAATATGGAAACTGATAATATTGATGTTGCATTGATTCAAGAACATCACTGTTACAAAGGGAATCTTCCCGGGTTTCCTAGCTATTACAAAGCATTCTTTGATTCCCAATCAGATGTTATAAAATCTGCGATCATCATTCGCTCGAATGATATTTCTACCTTTGTTTATCATAATTACTCTGATTATAACATGATCTCCGTTGAAATCACTGTAAATGATTTAGATTTTATTCTGCTTTCTTACTACTTTGAGCCGGGCAGAAATATAGATGCTGATTTACAAAAGATTGATTCTTTCATGTCTAATGTTAATTCTTCTCGACTTATTTGGGGAATGGACTCCAATAGCAAAAGTACTGTTTGGTTTAGTCCTTATTCAGATGCTAGAGGAGATAAACTATGTGATTTCTTCAGTACCAAACAACTGTTTGTAGTTAATGAGGATTTCGGTCCTGCCTTCTGTTCAACTCAAGGTTCTAGCTACGTTGATATTACTGTTGTTGGGGAAAGTTTATTTCAAGATGTCATCAATTGGTCTATTCCTGACTACGACTCGCTTTCTGACCATAGGATGATTTATTTTGAAATTGCCTTGGCTGATAATACTTCGAACTCTTTACACCAAATCAGGCCTCAAATCTTTGACTGTAGAAGAGCAAATTGGTTTCTTTTTTAGACTAAATGTTATGAGGCTATAAATAATTGTAATTTTGAGGATAAGCTTTCTTTTTGTAATGGCCCTATTTGCCTAGAAAGTCTTATTTCTGAGCTTCAAAATGTCCTGATTTCTGCCGGAAGGATAGCTATTCCTTTCAAGTATTATGATAAAAGAAATGTTCCTTGGTGGACTTCTGAAATAGCATGCATGCGTAAAAAGTTAAATGCTGCAAGACGTCGCTTTCAAAGGGCCAAAAACCCAAATGTCAAGGAAGTTTTTAAATCCAATTACCTCCACGTTAAAGAAGTGTATAAGAACTTAATTAATAACTCAAAATTAAATTCCTGGAAAGACTTTCTTTCTGATGTTACCCCTACAAATGTATGGAAGAAGATTTATAAAGGTATGAAGAGAAACTTTAGTAAAAGTGTCGAATTTACTGGCATTGAAACCACTTCAGGTCACTTCACATCCTCTTTTGAAGAATCTCTAAGTACAATCTCAAATTTTTCATTCCCAGAAGACAATCCTTCTAACGATAATTCGTTTCAACAAAACATTCGAGAACACTCTAACAAGGCCTACTCTGTAGGAGATGATGTTCCTTTTACAATCAATGAAGTTAATGCTGTTATTACCGGTTTGGCCACTGGAAAATCTCCTGGCCTGGATTCCATCTCCAATGAAATGATTAAATATTTTTATCAGTGTTCTCCTGCTGTATTCAACTTATGCTTAAAATTTTCTCTCTTCCCTGCTCTTTGGAAAAATGCTAAAGTTGTTTTTATCCCAAAGAGTTTGAACTCTAAACGACCGCACATTAAGAATATTAGATGTATTAGCTTATTGCCTTGCATTGGAAAATGTCTCGAAAAACTTCTTACAAACAGACTAAGATGGCATCTTAACAATCGCAATTATACTAGTAAAGATCAATATGGATTCACACCTCAGAAATCTACTGAGGCTGCACTACTGCGACTTGTTCACATTGTAAAGGAAGGGAAAAAGAAAAATTTGTTCACTATTCTCCTTTCATTGGACATAAAAGGAGCGTTTGATAACGCGTGGTGGCCCTTCATTATTTCCTTAATGAAGGAGGCTTATACTCCTTCAAATATTCTCAATCTCTTCCGCAGTTTCCTGAACAACAGAACGGCTGTTCTCACTCTTGGCAATAAGTCGAAAGTAGTTAACATCCAAAAAGGATGTCCACAAGGCTCTGTTTCTGGCCCATTTCCTTGGAACCTAATTATGAATGGTTTACTAAAAAAAATTGAATGCATTTAAGTGCTGGAAAATTGCTTTCGCAGATGACTTACTCGTAATTGTCCAGAACAAAAATTTCCCGATTTATGCAGTATTGCTCAAGATATTCTTGATTTTATTCATGATTGGGCTCAACATTGCAAGCTGGAATTCAATCATACGAAGTGTAAAGTGATGATGATTCAGAAAAAGGCCAACATTGATGCCACTATCAATCTTGCTATGGGTAGCAATTATCTGGAAGTTGTAGACAAAATTAAATATCTGGGTGTTGTTGTCGATAGTAAACTTCACTGGAAGGAACACTTGAAATACATTTTAGTTAAGGTTAATATTCTTACTAATGCATTGTATAGAATTTGCATTAACAGTTACGGAATTAAATTCGAAGTTTCAAAATTGATTTATAAACAAGGCATTGTTCCCGTTATTCTTTATGCTTCGCGAATTTGGGGAGACAGTTTGAAGAAAAAAATAAACCGAAAACTTATCAGGAAAATACAAAGAAAGCTGCTCTTGAGAATTGTTAGAGGATATAGAACAATCAGTTATGATGCTCTTTTCATTCTCTCTGGTCTTCCACCTCTTGATGTTGTCATACTTCATCAAAATGAGGCTTATCGTTATGCTCAAGACTCTTTTTCTAACCATCTTGATGGTGATTTGGACTTTTCTTCCCTACCTCATCCATCTACAAGATCTCCTGCTCCTCTTGCTGCATTTGATAGCGTTAGGGAAGAAGACTATGATCTAATTTACTTTACAGATGGGAGTAAAGTTAATGAAAAAGTAGGTCTTGCATACGTATGCTTTCAGAATGGTTTTGAAGTGAGTCATCAGGTATACCGCATTAGTGATTACAGTTCTATTTTCCAAGCAGAGTTACTCT
This sequence comes from Latrodectus hesperus, assembly GCA_037975125.1. NCBI lineage: Eukaryota > Metazoa > Arthropoda > Arachnida > Araneae > Theridiidae > Latrodectus > Latrodectus hesperus. The sequence goes on along the minus strand of CM075858.1, from coordinate 16,699,141 downwards.
GCATTAATCTTGCTGTTAAAGATGCCATAAACAAGCCTTTTCAAAAATTTCTAAATTGCAGTGACTCGATGTCAATTCTACTGGCTCTACAAGATGTAACTAGTTTTGAAAGACTTATAGTAGAAGTCCAGACTTCAATTAAATGTGTGATATCAAAAATATTTCCTTCACTTTCTCCCATGTCAAGGGTCATAGTGGTGTGTAGGAAATGAAAGAGCGGATTTCCTACCCAAATCTTCTTTTCACTTCCAAATAAACTCAATTCCAGCTTACCCAAGTCTTTTTTCAAAACCACTACCAAAAAGAAGACTATCACAGAATGGAACTCAGGTTTCATTTCCTCTCCTAATTGTAAGTGGACCAAATATTTTTTCCCTTCAATTCAATGCAGAATTAAGAACTACTGGTTTTACACTGACTTTAAAATTACGCAATTCCTCACTGGACATGGGAAATTCAATAGTTACCTACACCGTTTCCACATTAAAAACAGTGAGGTGTGCAAGTGCAACTCTGGGAGTGACAACCCTTCACATTCTTTTTGAATGCCATTCTGTTTCAGAAGTAAGGAACGAGCTTTGTAAAGACTTATATAACAGGTGGCCCCCAATTATGGTGGACCTAGTTAAGAAAGAGAATTTTGAATTTTTTGTAAAATTTATCCATGCTGTTATCTAATTCATTTTTATGTCTCTTTTTTTCTCTCTGCCTTCTTTTATTATTATTTTTTCATCTCATGTATTATTTGGATTTGCTTTGTAGTACATTTGTTGTACCTTCGGGCCCTGTGTGGTATTTCTTGGTGCACAGGGAGATATTTTTGCTTTCCCAAATAAAAAAAAATAAAAAAAAACTTACATGGACGAAAGTTTATACAAGATCATATGTAGAATAAACAAAGGAATTTTTAAAGGTGTTTTGTGAAGACAATGATAGTTCAAAACCATTAAATCACATCTTTCCTAATAATGCTGGACATTTGTCCAGTAAACATTTAAGTCCTCTCTTGATAATAGTGATCCTTAGTATACTGTAAAATTTTAAATTATTTAAAAATGTATATTACTTTTAAAATGTTAGGATTTTATAAAAAAAACCACTGCAACATGTAATATAAGTATAACAACTACCATAAACTGATTATTGCCGAAATAAAATTCAAATGTGGTAAAGAAATTTTTTTAAATTTTAGGAAAAAATGAAATAAATCATAATTCAGAAAGCAAATTTGTTTCCTCGAACCTATTTGTAAATGTATTCAATTTTTAAAATCTTACTTTCAAACTTCCTTCTTGCAATAATTTAAAATATTTTTTAAATGCTGCATATGGATTTACTATTGATGATATATATTAAAGAAAGTAATAATGTGAAATTCAAAATATCTGAAAGAAAATGGTGATTTTTTCATAATTTTTTTTGTTTACCTCTATATGCATCGTTTTTCCCCTCAATGTACAATTTATACAATCTTTTGCATTTTTGAATAGTTTTGCTTCCTTCATCATATATAAAGTTTATAGATAGTTATTATTTTATCACACCCAAAGTTTATCATAATGTTTCAGGGTATAGGAAATATACAATTTTATTCTTGTGTGACAACACTTATATATTAATTAATATACTGTCAATCTAAGGGAAAATTTGTTTTTTTAGAGAGATATAAAATTAATTTTGAATTATATTTACATAATAATAAATTTAAATAACTTCTTTTAACTCTTCTAAAATATTAGGTACATAATTCAAGTAATTGAATAAACCAATTTTATATTAGAAAATCTTAAAGTTATAGTTTTAGTTTGTATTTATAATTATTATGATGAACGAAATATATTTGATCACAGCTGTTAGCTGAATTAGATCATTAGCATGTACATAAAATGAAAAAAATTTTTTCTACACAAAAATAAAGAAAAAAACTATGAGATTATAATTTAACTGTCACAACTACTTTTGATACAAATCCAAGCATGATTAAATTTTAATTAAATTATTAAGTATCTGGAGAGAAAGTGAATGCAAATTAATTTCAAAACAAAAGTAAATATATGTTATCTAGAAATATTTATCTCTAAAATTGTTTTAATTAGTTAATAATTAATTTTAAATATAATAAAACCCTTTTTAATTAGAATCAAAATTTTAAAAAGTATTTTTACGTGATTTCCAGTCATTGACTGCTGAAGTTTTAATGAATCATTTCATTAAATTAATTAAATGAAAAATTTGACATTGAATTATTAAGTACGATACAATGAATTCTGACGAAGCATTTGAATTAATATCATTATATAACTTTCTTATGCAAATATATATTGAATTGATTGTTAAAAAACTAATTTCTGAAAAGAAAATGTTGCGAATGTATTTTGTATCTTATCAGTAACATTCCATTCTAAGAATGCATAATTAGTTACAAAAAACATGATTATTCATTAATAGTGAGACAGCAATCTGGCAATAAATTTCCTAAGTAATTACAGTGATATCGAACATTCTTCACTCGTCCTTATTTTATTAGAATACAATTAATTTAATTACAAAGTGAATGCGCACACAATTTAAAAGATTAAATGCCTTTTCTCTTTAGTTATAAAAATCCAAGAAACAATGATACTAATTTAATTACAGTATATCAGATATAACAAATGAAGCCAAAATTGATTTATTAATTTTTAGTTCGGTATCTAAGTATATCTGTTAAACATTTAATTATGAACAAAATTATTTTGTATTTATTCCAAATTCTGTTTTCAATGTATTCCTTTTTTATGATTTTGGTCCTATTTATAATTTTTAATTAGAATCTTATTCTTGTAAAATTTATCGGAAGTTAACAGAAGACAATTTTGCTAAAAAGATAAAAAATATAATTGATTTTTGTTTATTTTATATGCTAGTTTAAGTATTATAATTAGATATTTTTAGCTCATCACATGCATGAAAATAATATCTTTTCCCTCAGGATGAAATATAAATAATGAATTTCATTAGCATTCAAATTTGCAGTCATGCTTGAAACGTTTTGCATATTTTTCCAATAAATAATTAAAAGGTGGAAATGTATAATATTGTGAGATGAAAAACTCAGGTATTTTATAAGAAATTTTAAATAAATGGATTTCAAAACTTAATACATGAAAATTAGTAAATTTTATATGGTATGTGTGAGAGAGGAAAAATACTTATTTTCAAGCTACTTACATCAATGCATTAACATATGTATTCTGCACATACTCGTATCACGACAAATATTATTTGTTGTTATCGAATCAGCATAAATCAGAATCATTCATTTAGAAATATTTTTTTCCTTAATATTTACTATCACAGAAATCATGCTTTATTTGAATGTAATCAATTTCATCGACCACAAAAGGGATACAAGCAAAGTAAATCTTTCAAATATTCCAATCGAAAACATTCACAAGTTTCAAATTTAAAATACTGGAAAAGCAACCAGAAGGAAAAATACAAAGTGTATAAAACTGTTGATTACACATCATTTCTGAAAATCATTGGTTGCTAATAAATCTAATGAACTGTCAATGCTAGAAACAAAGTTTCTTTAGTTTAATCTTTATTATTAAAATTAATCACTAAACATTGTTTATGTGAAATTACTCAAGTCAAAACCTGATAATGAACACAATCTCTGAAAGGAAAAATTAAATAAAGTAAAAAATTAAAAACTATTCATTGTAATTAGAACTAATTGTCGCATTTCGAAAGAATACTCAAATTATTATTATACGTATTCATTGAAATGATTCTTAACAGTAAAATACTCAACCAATTCCATGACAAAAATGTTGAAACCACATGGACGTCAACGTTAAATTTCATTGTTTGAAAAAATTTATGATAATGAGAATCATATTGATAAAATTTAAGTATAACGTTACTTTAACTTGCTCGTACTAAATTTAAGCGCATAAGGAAATTGAATCATGACTTGAGAATAGTTTAAGAAGTTTATATTAAAATTTTAAATTGATTACTATTATCATATAAATATCTTTAATTTACAATTTTGTATGCCTTTGAAAAATTATTAAAAAATATATGTATGCAATATAGATGGAAATGTAAAATTTACAGTTGAAAAATAATTTAAATGAAATTAAATGATACTACAAATGTGAAATATTTAAGAACTACAAAAATGAAGTGATAATAATGAATGTCTTACGCACATTATTTATTGGTTTTCTAGGAGTAGGTTAATACTATTAACAACATAAACTTATAGTAAAATATCACACATTTCATATTGTTCTGCACTAAATGTAATTCATATATAATTCTTTTTAAGAATTTCTTTTCCAGCAATTAATTTCAATATCTTTTGAATCAAACATATTTAAATTTTTTTCTTAAAATTGGGATGTATTTATTAATAATATCATTGCCTCACTTAATCACCGAATCGAAAAAAATATTTTTCAAAGTTATCTATAGTCATTAAAATATAAAATATGCCTTATAAGAACAGTTTTATTACAGTTCATATAAATTCTTAATTAAATTTAAAGTTTAATATTAAGTTTTCAGTTTGATTAAATTTTAAATTTTGAAAGTAAAATTAAATGAATAAAAATTTTTTTTGTTTAATATGTGAGTTAAGAGTTATTTTTTAAAAAAGAAATTAAATTAATACTAAAATTACTTTTTAATATTGAAGGAATTTTGTAGGCGATTAACGATAATATATTTGTGAATAATTTTTGAAGCAACTTTTTAAATATTTAATAAATTTTAAAAGATGAATTGAAGGGTGCCCTGAAACTAATTATTAAGAAAAATACCACCATTTTCATTTACCTTTATGCATTTTCAAAATAAAGAAGAATTTAATAATTTGATAAATTTTGGAAAGGAGTAAGCTATAAACTGTTAAAATTATACTATTATTTTAGTAAGCAAAATGAATAACTTCAGCAAAAATTCATATAAAATATTTTGGCACCTGAAACTATGAAGTGAATGTGATACAAAATTATAGACATTTCATTGATTATAACTTCACGTAATATATTATGATCTACTTCGCTCCAGTATTATTTCAATCTGAAAAAAAAAGCCCAAAATGCCTCATAGCTGATAGATTAGTTATATTTATCCGTCGAAGTATAGGAGGTCAAGAAAATATTTTTTTGAATTCTTATACTTCAATACTGAAATATTTTGAAAGAAACGATGGTGAGAATTTTTAATACTTTTGATTCGTAAGGAATTTAGAAACGCTAATTATGAATTTCACTTTAATGGAATTATGAAGTCATAAATCATACACAGTATACTCGTATAAAGCAGAGTGATGTGCTTTTATAGAACTATTTCCAAATAAATAAATTGTTTTCATCATATTAAGAAGAATTTTTCAAAATGTTCAATGACATTAATAGACCGTAAAATTAATGCTGCTTACTTACTACATTTAAAATAGGTTACATATTTGCATAAAAGTTTTATATGCTGCCTAAGTAAAAATAAACTGGAAAACTATTAAAAACTGAAGATACTTCGCAAATCTGTAAATAATTATCAAAATTGTGTTGCTAAGATGTATATTTTAAATAGATGAACAAAGATGACATATTAAGAAATTTCGTATTGTATAAGTAAATTGTATAATTTCTTTATTTCATTGTATAAAAAATCCATTATATAATGAAAAAATATATTGTACGATGAAACTAAGTAAACAGAAAGCAGATTCAAAGCAATGTTTCCACAATCATTATATGATTATTAAGGATTAGTAATTTAAATTCAGAAAACAATTTCAGCATATGCTTTTGGGCAAAATTTGACAAATCAATGAATATTATTCAATTATATGTACAATTATTATGTACAGTAAAGATAATTTTAATTGATAGATATAGGATATTTTCTTTTAAACTCACAGCTCAGATTTCCATTTCAAATCATTCACATGATATTTAAAAAATATATCATGTTTTGAGATAAAATACAAATCATCAGTTTTATTGAGATATTTTAATTATAAAAGTATTTCTGATGATGATTTAATTAGAAGCATTTCTTAATTATAATTTTTCTTAAAATATACTGTTAGTTTATTAATAAATATTGAATTTTAATAATATCCAATATGAAATCAATTTAAATTAAATAAAATCTTGTTCAAATAAATAAATCTTGTTTCATAGGTGGAAGTAAATTTTCATTGAATTAAATTATATTTCATTTCCTAATTTCATAATGTTATTTATTTTCTTTTATTTCTTGTTACAAAACCAACATTATGAGTACTTAAATATGCATGAAATTTATAGCTGAATCTGTTAAATCAGTGGTTTTGGGCTTAGCATTTCTTGTATTTACTTTAATAGTTTGAGGATTCAATTCTCACCTCATGTTTAAATGCTTGTGGTGATTCAAAATACACTTAAATCAGAAATCCTGGTGTAATTAGATCATGCAAAAAGTGTTCATTGAATGACAAGTAGTCCAAAAGAAGTAATTTATTGTCATTTTTTGAAAACATTCTTTCTACTGGCAGAATTGTTAAAATGAATTACTTAATTCTATTTAGAAAGAAATAACTCCAAATAAGCATGTGACTAAAAGTAAACATTTTCAATTTAAATTACATTTTTAATGATAAAATATTAAGTAAACTGAGTCGTACAATATAACTGAAGTCAGGCAGTTCTTGTAGTTGAAGTCAACAAGCTCATTCGAAATAACTAAGAAAAAAAATAAGTAATATATTTTTACATGGCATTACCATAAATATCATTTAAGGAAGAAATTCAAAAGATAAATATTTAAAGGGAAATGTATGTTATTACCAATTAAACAAAATAATTATCAGTAATGATGATCAGTAAATTCCATTTAATTTGAATATTCCTGAAAAATGTGTAATGAGAATCTGTACTTTATCAGAAAACATTGAGTCATTTATTTTAGTGCAAAAATTCCTAAGAAATTTGAATTCCATAACACTACACTGCTTGCCTTTTAAGTTTTCTCAAAGTCATTCGCAGAAATACTATTTATTTTTCAAATTAATAAAATCAGAAATTATTAATAAATGAAACAATTCATAGTGTTTCAGATTTGTTATTAAAAATATGTAAATAAACGGAATTAGATCCTCATAATAATATAAATCATGGTTTTTAATTTTTTTTTTGCATTTTATTCATGCATTTATGGGTATATATAAATAATCTTATAAATTACATAATTAAAATATCATATTGGTATTTTAATATTTATACATCTTAATAAAATATATAAGGAAATTACAAAAATATAGGAAGTGCTGTCGTTCCAAGTATGAATGTTAATAAGGAAGGCTAGAATTGATTAATCGATATATTGATTGTTAATCATTTTACTTTCTATTTGTATCATCAAGGATGCTTGATCACTAAAATGGATTTGCTTACTAATGTTTTTAATATCATTAAAAAATTAAGAGAATTTATGTTTCAGTTTAGGAAAAGAGAGAGAGAGGAGAATAGATTTTGCGATTTTGTTTTCATAATAAAGTCGTATGAGTGTCAATTCAACTCAAAATCTTTTATATTTGAAAAATTTCAATGCTTTGAAATGCTTCAATAATTTTTGTACTGTTAAATTGAAAAGGGAAGTAGTAAATATGTTTCTTTATTTTCTACACCATGCTACATCAGCCCAAGAACATTGAACTATATCAATTAACGGTAAACGTATTTTCAAATACGATATGCTAATAAAAATGATGTAAATTTCATCAGAATGACACAAATCTGAGGAATATAGGTAGGTTTATATCAATTATGTAATTATGTATTAATGAAAATTAAAATCAAGTATAATATATATTTCAATGCGATGTAAATGAACTTTAGTTTCTTGATGATGATTTATATTATAGGTGATTCTAAAAAAATGTATAATGATTAGTAAACACAACAAATTTTTAATTATAAATATGACAGTGAAATAATATATTTAATGACAAATTTGTTTTATTTCAAATCGTTAAATATATTGATTTTTCTAGAAAATATTTTAATTATATATATGAAATGATTTAGTTTTGACTAAAATTATTTAAATTATAAAATCAGTGCTAAATATTTTCATAGAAATAAGTTAATGTTTTTATACAAAACAAAAAAAAGGAATTCTTAAATATATAATAGAATTGAACTCAATATTTACTTGAATCCAAACCCAACTTATCCTTTAAATAAATTATTACCACATATTAATATTTTACCCGTCAAAGGTTTTATGAAATCTATATAGAAGTTATAAAATTCATTTTTGTTTAAATATTAAATGAATGATTTTGAGTTTTGATTTGCTTGTATCTTGAATTTTAAATTTAATTGAAATTTCTAAATTGGAAGCAGCAATGTTTAAGAGTTTAAGAAATGGTAAGGCTACTATGCTTTATTGGACTCCTAATAATCTTTAGCTTTAAATCTAAATAATATTTTCATGAATAAATTATTATTTATAAATGTGAGCTAATCTAAATTATTATATTGCTTAATAATTATGTAATATAACTTAATTTATAAACTTTAGAGTTCATTGTATTATATTTTTAATTGCACTGCCAATCGGAATGCTTAAATTGTATGTAAACGTTAAACATTTTTATATTAAATGAAAAGCATCCTACACACTTCGGGGTATTTTCTCCAGTTTTATCTAAATGAAATTATAAATAGCAATAATAAAATGAATAATAATAAAATTTTAAATAAAATTTTAGAAAATTGTTTAAAAAATAATGTGACGTGTTGGTATAAATAACTAAAGAATTACAAGAATATAAAAAGAAAATGAGCAAAAACTACAGTTATATTTATTTCAATAAATATTTTGTTCTTAGTTGAATAAATTTTGAAATTTTAAAAATATTCATAAATATATTGGTAAAAATTAAAAACAATGATGCAATATTAGTATATGCTAGTTTCATGAAAATTACGTTAAAGTAAAATTATGATATAATACTTCTACATTGAACAAGAAAAAGTGAATGGAAAACTGATGTATTTTTTATAAATACACCTTTATTTTTTAAATATATCATTCACACAATGAAGTTTATTGAAATTGATTCTGTGGATTTATTAGGAGACAACTCAATAGTAATTTATTCAATGCTTTGAATTCAGCAATACAATGAGAGAATAATTTAAATTTCAATTCCAAAAACAGTTTTCAGCGCAATTCAAATAAATAAGAATAAGGAAATATATAGTAGAGTTTGCAATTTCATTGAGCAAGTATCTATATTATTCAGAATAAATTATACATCATGCACACAACATTGAGTAGTATGCAAATTTGTCACTTTTACTTAAGAAATCAGAATACCATTGAAGTTTTCATTTTCAAGAAATAAAGTTTACGGTGATAGAATTTTTTATTCTCAATAGAAATTCTTTATAGAAACTTATTCTTTTTATTCTTAATAGAAACTGGAAATATTTACATGAGTTATCATAAATTACTAATTTCAGGTGTTAAATTAAAGCCCAAATGTTTTTTCATCGCTGGATTTTATACATTTCCTGAATGATAGAAGATTCATTATGCAAATGATTCTATTAACTCATGGATGTTTGGAAATGCGATTTGGAACCAGATGAAATTCATTTTTCCATAAATTTTCTTGTAGCATAATATCATTTCGAGAACAAAATAATATATAAATATAATTTTGTAACTGTGCATTTCATTTCTTAATATAATACTTATAAGAAATACTTATAAGATATATTTTTTTAATTTTCATACATCAAATCAAAGAAACAGTATGGTTTTGTATAACACTTAATAGGTTATTTTTTTAAATATTGGTAAAATGTAATCAGGATTTTTATGAAGTTAACAGTTACTCATATGTAAGCTCTTTTCAGGAATATTCATTTGGAGTCATATGATTGGTGTCACGAATTACCTAATTAATAAAACTCAAAAATTTTTTAACAAGTATCTTGTTTCTTTAATATATTTGATTAAATAAAATATTTGTGTATGTTTTAAGTTATTTTACACCATTAACTATTATTTAATAACAAGCTTTGTATATAATTCAATGCATGTATATAATCTTCTCAAATTTTCTTAGAATTTCAATGAAAAAATATAAAGGCCTTAATAAACGCATAAGAGATACTTTAAACAATAAAGATATATTTTACAAATTATTTACTCAACGATGAATTTAAAAATAAACAATGTTTGTGTGTTTAGTAGTTTTACAAATTTAAATTTTCGATTTTCGAAAAGAAAAGGAAAATATATTTTGAGAAAACACAGTTCGTTTATTTATTGAGCTGAATTAACTCTTTTCATTTCAATATCAGGGAAATACGTAATGAAATACTTGTATTAATTCTAAATTCAATAACAGTAAAAACATTTAATGGAATCTCTTAGAAACAGTGTATTTGTCAAATTCTTATTTCTTAAAAATTTACCTGACCGTATTGAAATATTATGATATTGTTTATTATCAACAATTAATAGAATTTAAATTTAATTTAATACAGTTAACTTAATTTTTGCATTTATTATACATTTTAACTTCAATTTTAGTTAATTGTTACAGTTTAACCTTGTAAACTAAAATAAACTATAATCTAATTGGCTATTCTTATAAATATTTTTAAAAGGCAAAAGTCTTAAGTGGCAGAAATGAGATACTCCTAACACGGTTATACAAGTCTGTTATTTACTTTATTAAACGTAGTAGCTAAAGGTGTATGGTATATTAGTTTCTGAACAATGCATACTTAAATGTTTTCCAATTAGTGTTTGGTTTGATTACTATGCAAGACTATATAATAACTTGAAAAAATTGTTCCTATTAACAAATCGATTACAAACTTCCATCAATTTTGTGGGAATTTGACTAGTTTGATGAGAAATAACATGGAACGATAATCCATACTCTTGATAGAAAATGATTCAACCTTTATCAAACCCTGAGATGTCATTGTATGAATTACTTCGTATTATTTGAAACTTAACATAGTATTCTGCCAAATGTTAAGCCTCACAAAACTGTATTTGGAATAAAAACTCAACTGTACAACTTTCTTTAATGCAATGCTTTAAAAATTATTTTCTTTCAACTTCATTCAAATGCGCGCTTAAATATGAATTATTCGATTTTTAATACTATTTATTTATGTTTTTTATTTTGAACTTTGTGAGTACGCAATTAATGTTGTTATTGTTGCTTATCCCCGACTGGCGTGACAGTAACATCACACCAGCCCCATGAATCCAAAAATAGTCAGTCTCTCAAGCACCACCTCCGGTCTCAAATACATGTCCCTTCTCTCACAACCAATGCACTGAAAAATATGAGATGGGGTGGCCTGAACCACTCGACTTTTGGGACAAAGAGGACAAACCTTGGTACCAGAGACGTGTCTCTGAGCAAGCAGGTGGCCACTTCGCAGTCTTGTCAAAGCCATTTGGCTGCATCTCTTGAGTTTACCCACTAGTGCGGAACCAGGATGATTGCCTGTGTACCATTCGTGGGTAGGAATGGTATCCCTAAAAGTAGCATTGATAGCCATCCTAACTCTAGAGGCTTGCTCTGAGGACGACAAGCAGTCTCCAATGATGATATTCTGTAGGCTTCCATCCTTGGCTAACTGATCCGCAACTTCGTTCCCATAACGCAATTAGTAAATTTCAATTATAATGTTTAATGTTTTTATATGTATAAATAATAATTGGAAACACCGTGAAGTTAATAGCAACTATGCTTACTCTTATTACATAAGACGCGCTAGTGAGTCTGTGGTGGCGGATAAAGTGATGAGTCAGTCATTTTTGTACTTCAATGTATTTTTCTCAAACTTTATTTTTTCTAAATGTATTTTCAAGCATAAGATGTGTTTCAGATTCCTTTTAGATTTTTTCTGCCTAAACATACCTGATTCTACAAGTCTACAAGATTTAAGCTTGACCGGTCTTAACACAGACAATAATGTTATTCATTGTTGCTATATCAATATCCTACATTGCGCTTCATTAAAATAAAGATAAAGGACAATTTTTAAGTTTAAAAATATAGAAATAAAGCAGTAAAATATACCAAGGAATACTGTATCTGGGTAGTTCTTGAATTAAGATAATTTTACGTCTAATCACATATGAAGAAAAATTACATAAATTAGAATGTAGATTAATTCTGTAATAATGCATTAAAATGAACGGCTTTAATAGATTTCAAATTATCAAACTAAAATATTATTTTTTAAGTTTTATAAATTAAGACTGTGTACAAAGGTACACAGTCTTAATTTATAAAACTTAAAAAACTTGTTTCTTTCACTAGATTATTTCTTACAGTAGAAAATAAGTGAACTATAATTCCTAAGTAAAGAAATTCTGCTCATGTTAAAAAGATTTATAAAATTTAACAGGCTTTACATACTGAATGTGGGTACTTCATATTCTTCTACACATAACACATACTTTCGAATTTACTTCCAATTATTTTTTTATAATTCATAGCATGAGAAATGATTTATTAATGTAAAATTAGAACACTATTTTACACTCTTTCGCCTTTCAAGAAAAATTTCAAGTACATGAAGTCAAAAAATAGGAACATATTATTGACAATGTAACTAGACAACTAGTTATTTATTTTGAAACACTCAAATTATTTTTAATCTATTAGAGTAATAAATTATTAGAACCTCAACTTTCTAACTTTATAAGAGAAACTAAAAATATTATTTATAATTCATGTACCATCTTCTCGTTGTTAAATTAGTTTCGATTACCCACTAGGTGACAGATATATTTATATTTCAACAATCTATTTTATTCATGATTTACAAAGTTTTCCAATTTATTATCCTATATTTATTTTTAAGGAAAAGAGTGATGTTTCCCTGGACATTGGTTTCGGAAAATTTGACTCGGAAGGATATTTTTTATTACTCTTCCAAGCATTCCGTACACATATTTGAGATAATTTATATTCTGTTCATAAGTTGTGAAGAAATGAACGATCATAAAATACCGGATAATCCTCTTTATTTATTATCCAGCTTAAGTAATTTCCAAATGCTGCAAAAGAAGGATATATTTTCCAGGATATTTTTCCTGAATTAATTCAGTATGTACGAAACTGCCTCTTCCGTAATGATCAAAGATAGCTAAGGAAGCATAATTAGTTAATAAATGTTAACCAAGTATATATTATTATTTACACAGCTTGTAATATTTTTATTATAATGAAGTACAAAAATATGCATTTAAAGAGAATTACGAGTAAAGGTTTCAGATTTATTTTTAATTTTTATTTATACAAAATTAAATTTCCTTTCGACTGAATAAATGCTTGATGTTTTAATTAGTGTTATTAATGCTATATAAATACGTTTTAATGATAATTCCCAAAAAATTATGACTATAAATACTTTTCAACTTTATAATGTATTTCAAAATTAAGCTTAATATTCCTTTGATAGCAAAAACGTGTGTACCATATAGACCACATGAAACTAATGATTATATGCTCTTTAATTATTGATGTAAGTAATATATAAAAGAACTTCCAAATATTTCTCGTCTTTGTTTCAATTCTATAAACGAATAAGGACAAAAAATAGTCTAATAATAATCTACACTCAACGTTTTGCGTGTAGATTTATGGGTGAAAATATATGAAAGATGAAATTTTAAATTTTAAAATCATAAAGATATAAATATATATCGTTTAAAAGAATATAGTTGCATTTATGCAACAGTTTTTAATAATATTTTCATTTTCTCTGCCTATAATCGCAACTGCTATTGCAATAAATTTCATTGTAGTTATGCTATTGCAGTAAATTTTAATCTTTATTGTTAACTTAGGTTTCGCTGTCAAACATAATTCATTTTAAAACCGTGGAATAGCATTTAAAATATAACTCTCAATTTTTAATATATTTTTTGACAATATATATTTGCTTAAATTGTTTTCATACATAATTTTAAATGAATTATTTGCTGTTCAAAATCTGTACAATGTTTAAGTGTGCAAATTACTAAATTAACAATTATTTTAAAAGATATATAAATTTTAAAAATGAACTAATAATAATTAAAAACTTTCTGCAATATATCAAAAATTTCAATTGTAACAGCATTCCTAACTTTTTCCATATTATTAATTAATATTCCAAAAAATAGTCCATTATTTTAAGCACTTGAGCAGCAAAAAGAGAAAAAAAAGATTATTTGTATTGAGTACAAAGCTAGTTTCTTGAATGTATTTTAGATTCATTACTCTGGTAATTGTTTTTAAAACATTTTAATAAACTTATGCATTATCTAGGTAACGAAAATTGATAATTCATTTGAAATTGTGTTGCAAATTGTGTTTATGTTTATCTCGAATGTTTCAAAATAATTGCAAAATCGTATGAACTATAGTAAATTATGGCATGGTCCTCCTGAGATGAATTAGAAAATCATCTTTGAAATTGTTCAATTTGGATGAAATTACTGAAATATTTTGTCTTCCACATTCTTTTAGGTTTAAAGATGAAACCTTTATCATCCATTTTCCAAACATAACAGAAAATGATGGGTATATATCACTTTTTCAAAATAAAAAAATATAATCGAAAAATATTTTAATGATTTTGACTCTTTGGTTACATACTTTTTGTAGAAGTCTTTAAAATTTATTATAAAAAGTTTAATTCTGTGGTAAAACTACTTATGGATAAAATATAATATGCTATCTTAAATTATCTATTTTTGAAACTATATTTACATTAAGCGTTACATTTAATGATAACTTTTCTAGACATTTCAATTGAATTAGTTCCAAATGTTGTTCTCATACAAACTTTATATTACTTATTTTTGAAATCATGGTAAATGAAGGAACGTTTTTCATAGTTCAAACATATACTTTATAACTTTTCAAGTTATGAAATGCTATCAACCAATTAATAATCAGAGCTTACAATGAAATTTCTCAAGAAATGAAAATAATTAGTGAATCATTTTAATGTACAATAAGATGCAGAATTTGATATGAAGGAAAAATCTTGTAATGAGAAGTTAAACACAAAAAAAGATTTATAAACAGAAAAAATTAAATAATTAGTTCCAAATGCAATAAATTTAACCATAACTTTTGGGTGAGGTCAATTTTATGTTGTAGAAAAAATTTAAGACAACATTCATTTTCAAAATTTTCATACATAAATTATAGATAAATCAGAAAAAATCGAACTTTTCTTCTAGAAAATTTTCTCAGAAAAACAAGATATGTGATATATATGCACATTGTTCCATTCTGAATATATATATATCTGTATATATATATATATATATATATATATATATATATATATATATATATATATATACATATATATATATATATATATATTTCATTATTCATTGAATATTTCTGTCAAGCATCCTACGTTTGTTGGGTGGCTCTTCACATAATTTAACATAAGGTGTAAATAAGTAATAGAAAATAAGTAATTTTTATTTTGAAGCTTTTGTTATTAGATTTAATAAAAATATTTAATGAAAATACTTAATAACATTAATAAAATTTCTCCTGATTTATTTGCTCAAATTTTAAAGTATTTCTTATAGAAATTGTAAATTATTAACATGCGCAAAATCAAAATAATTTAATTTAATGTTATAAACATAACGGCTTAAATATTGATTTTTGAATCCACAAAAATCAATACATTAGCTTTGCACATGTAGGTTTAGCTTAAACTTCAGTTAGAATTTAATATTTTATTTCAAATTATTCAATGCTAATTCTACGTTGTTTCACTAAAGCAGATTAATAATTTATTTTAGTGAATAACGAATTAGTTAGGTATGAGAAACTGAAACGTAACACCAGACCTTTTGTAGAATAAACTTCCTAATAGCTACTTTTTGAATACCAATCTTCTATTTCTTATATCTTGGAGAGTAAATACTCGCTCATTGGAGGAAATCCTTAACATTGGGATTATGAAGGCAGCTCACGTGACCAGGTATATTTTATTCTTATATCCTGTTATTTTTTCCTTTTTTCCTTCAGAAAAAAACTTGTCAAGGATATATTAAAAGACACCGGTTCCAATTCATTTATCAATATAATATCTTGGATGTAATATCATTGAATACTCTGCCTTTAACTAAAATATCCAGAAGAGTTATCATTGACATATTTTATGATTTCTTTCTACTTTTTAGCGCTCTCTCTCTCTCTGATTGCCTTATATTGTTTTTTTCTATTGTATAAAAAATTTTGTATATTTATGATTAATTATAGTTTTAAGCATGTAAACTATATTTAATCAATTAAAAACAATACTGTAACTAATTTATCTTTCATCATTTGTAATTGTGATAGTTTTCTTAAAGTAAATAATTTTTAAATTCTATGAATGAACTACTATTTATAAATTGTTAATATTTACTTTAAATAAATTTGTATAAAAAGTGTTTATTGTGTTTATTTTTATGTTATGAAAATTAGATTTTAATGACTAGCAAATATCTACTTTTAATTAAATAACTTTCACAAATGTAACACTTCTAAGAAGTAATATTTAAAGAAATAAAACAAAAATATGTTACATATCAGTTAAAAAAAAACAAAGATCATCCTACTTTTTATTTGATTGATAACAAAATAAATGATTCAAGGTAAAGAGTGTTAGAATGATAAAATCTGAGAAAGATCGAAGTATTTTATGAATAGATTATTTTAGGGAAAGTATATGTGTCAAATTATAACTAAAACAGTTTAATTTTTAGAATTTTTATGACATTAGTTATTTACGGTGTTTCTCAGTTGAAAAAAGTTTTATCTGAATTTAGTGTAAAATAACAGATTGATAGATTTAATCAATGGAAAAGGAAATCAGAAATTTTATGTTCTACATTTAAACATATGAAATAACCAATTAAGATTTAAATTATATATTTTCTAAATCAATGTACAATCTTATAATAGAAAAGATTTTCTTTTTGATACTGAATTCAAATTAAAGATTATTAGCAAAGGCAAATTCCCTCTTGGGAAAAAGTAATGCTAAAATACTTTAATTCTTAAACTGTATAAAAGACAGAATTGTTAAGTTAATGCGTAAAATAAAAATTATTACATATTATATTTATGATATTTGCTTATAAATCAAATGGAAGAAAAAGTAAATTTTCAAATTGATTAAATGAATGTAAACATTGTCATTGGTAACTAATTTTTTTATTCTAATTAGTGATAAACACATTATTGATCAATTTAATTTTAAAAAATACATAGTCGATATAAAAATACAAATCCTTTCACTATTAAAAGACCAATAAAAGCAAAATTTAACTACATGATCTTACAAAATATTTTTTTAATTTTATAATAAAACAATTGTCATTATTAAATGACACCTTATATACATGAACCGGTCTGCAAACAAAAAGTTGTTAATGACAGAAACGATCAATGATTATTTTCTAAAAGAGATACTTTAAAACTACCAGATTTATAAATAGATTTATAAATATTAAAGAAGTAAATTTGTATAAATATGAAAAACTACAGACACTCTTTGAGCATATTCAAACATATTTGCTACATTAAATTCAAACATACTTACATAAATTCAAGCATATTTTCATATTATTATATGATCATGAATATCAACACAACAGCTCAAAAGACACTGCAATACACATTTACAAAAAATATAAAATACAAATCTACGGGAAGGAGTTATAAATAAATGTATGATTAATTGTGAAACTGAAGAGTTTTGATGCGGTCTTGTAATTCTTAAAATTGGTAATAAAAACAAGTCTTCGATTGAAATATTAAAAAATATAAGAAAATATTAAATTAATACAATGAATTTAAAAAAAATTAACGGTTGATATTGAAGCAGATATAGAATAGTAAGTATTACATGGAAAACCACTGATAAAAGTTGCGGATGTTTCAAAAATTCCATCAGCATTTCTGTTTTATTAACAGAGTCAGATGAAAAGATTAAATATCATGAATAGGTTTCAAATTCAATTCCAAATTTCTGACAGAGGTTGCTTTTTGTTTCATCACGTATTGAGCAAGAGATTATTATATGATTTAAGACTATGGTTTCGAAAAATATAGTTGTCCCCATCGATTATGATAACTATGTGAAGCCGAGTATTGGTCAGAAATAATCAAGTTCGTGCACTTGATAACCATATATCTTACTTCCTGTATTGAAGAACTATCAATGGAAATTTGATAAAAAAGCACATGTGGGAAATTGGAATCCTTATTAACAAAGTTACAGTATTGCCAACTGATTTTCTGTAAGGACATTCTTAAGGCAACGCCCTGAAATTTTCATGGAAAAGTGTTTTTGTAGGTATAGTTAGACTCAAACAAGCTGCTTTTGAAATAGAGTCCGCTTTTTCCATTTCCATATATACTTGCATGACCAAGATTCGACGCTAAATTAATGAAGCTGAAGCTATGAATTCATTTACTTTATCTCATACTATCTGAATCATTATTGGGGATTTTTTAATAGTTTTGCTAATGTTAAAATACATAGAAATAAGTATATTATTAAAATATATGTATAGAAGATTAGTAAAAAAATTTTGATATCGGTAAGAATACTATAGTTCCTGAAAAATAAATATCGGGTTAATGTAGTTTAGTTGTGATTGTTGGCATTTTTCTACATTATATGACAATATTTCAAAAATAAGACACGCGATGAAAGAGGAACTTAAAATTGCATTACAACTAATGTTTTTATATAGATTTTGGGGTACTGAATTTTCTTAGGATATCGATAATGTAGGAGAAACTAGCTTCACATATCAAAATAAGAATGGGTATCAATTGCGGGATTTTCAAAGAAATTTTTAAAGCTACATTATTGAGTGTATCAAGAATTTCCATATCATCTATACTGGATGATGTGAAAACGTGACAAAATTTCTTAAACTTGCTAAAATATGTTTTGTGATTTTAAAAAATAGCTCCTCAACATCAGCTCTTTCTTTTAAGATATTGATATTTTTCAGTTTGTGAAAATTGAATACTTTTGCAAGCGGTAAATTCTGCGAAGAGTAGTATATGGAGCAATTATATGCCAAATATAAAAATGTTTTGGAATAAGGAAATGATCTGAACATTTTTAAAAAGAAAACCGTATGCTTTTAATGGAGATATTGAAAGATAATTATATACTGCAACACTTAATCGATGTCATTTTCTACAAAAGACTAAATCTTAAATAGATTTATCTGACTTTTCTTTTTAATCTGTGTAGTTTCTGACATATATTCAAGGAAATAACATCTGCATAAATCAAATATATATGGTGTCCATACAAATAAGAGATTTTTTTCTTTTATAATAAAAATTTTGAAAAAAATATTATCACAATTCTATTATAATATAAATTGTAACAACCATTGTTTTTTAATAATTATTTAATTTTGAGCTGCATTGGTTTTAGGATTGCCAACTTATTTTACAAATAATTCCATGTGCAATAGTCCAGTTGGCTGAAACCAGGATTGGATTAGGGCCACTCTTCTGTGGAGTTCAATTTTGTTTTCACTACTGTTGGATAATGCTTGATTTATGAGAAGATGTTGAATCTTATTAAAATCTAAAAAAACTTTTAAAAATTTTTTGGCTTTTTCAATCATATGAAATTACAATATTGTTTCTGAAAAAATAGTTTTTGTTAATTGTAAACGTTTTTCCATAAAAAATACACCGATGTTTATAAATTAAGGAGAATTTAGAATCACACAGAAATTGAACTCTAGAATAAAAATTTCACATGTACAATTAATAAACACATCTTGTAGAATAATTTGTCAATTACAAGGAACCACCAGATAGTGCCGGTAACACGTCACAATGATGAGAGTGTAAGAGAAGGGTTTATAAGGAATGGTTTCAAAGAAGTAAAATTGTTCACAAGCGCTATAAAAGGCTTTTAGAGCTATAACTGCATAGTAATGGCACAAAGAAAGCATTTGGATAATGTTTTACATGGCAGAATTATCGACCGTCTGGAAGTTATATGCACCACGCTGGAAGTATCCGAGGAACTTGGAATTGCCCAGAGTGTCTTCTCCAGGTTTGGAAACGGTTCCAAAATGATGGTATTGTAAGTAGACGTTACATCACAAGTCGCTTCCGAGTTACAACGCCGAATGAGAACCGGTATTTGACAGTTACTGTCAAAAGAAACCGACGGAGCGCAACATCAGACCTGTCTCGTCAGCTCTCTTCAGCTTCCGGTACTACAGTTTCAAGGCAAACCGTGAACAGACGCTTAGAGCACAATGGTCTATATGCTCGCAGGCCTGTCAGAAGTGTTCCACTTACCGCAACTCAATGTCGTCTGCGGTTATCCTGGAGTAGTTAGCATGCATTGTAGACATCGCAACAGTGGTCTTGTAGGATGTTTTCCGACGGTTTTAGGTTTAGCTTTCAATCTGATTCTCGCCGGACTTTCATATGAAGAGGGGCAGGTATCCGTTACCACCAAGAGAACATCACTGAACGATAGTTACGGTGGTCCAGGTTTGCTCGTTTGGGGAGGAATTATTTTTGGTTCCAGAACTAACCTCCATCTTCAGAATGTAAGCATGATAGGCCGCATCTATCTGGATTTCATTATGGAACATCATGTACGTTTGTTTCGGGTTGACCTTGGTGCAGAATTTCTGTTTATGGATGGCAACACCCGCTCTCACCATATAAACATTGTAGATGGATGCTTTCAATCGGAGGATATCATCCCTATAGACTGAGCAGTATACTCAGCGGACTTGAATCCAGTAGAGAATGAGTGGGACATGATTGGCCGACGAATTACAGCCCTTCAACCCCCTCCTACACGTCTACCGGAACTTTGGAGAGAAGGCTTGATGAGTGTAATATTTCCCAAGATCAGATCGATAATTTGATACTCAGCATGCCTAGGCGTGTACGGTCTGTATTGCAAAGTCTGGGGGGCATATTATATATTAGTCATCATACCAACCATGTTTTATTGGTTATTGTAAACATGTTCTTTATTTTAATTTGCTTCATTAGGTAAAAATCGAAATTTTTATCAATGCTGTCAAACATATAGCATCTTTTTAGCCCTTTACCTTTTGTATAATAAATAGACTTTACTAATAAATCACATTTGTATTGCTTCTGTCCCTTTTTTTAAACTTGCATTATCCTTAATTTATGGACACGAGTGGAGTAAATAAATAAAAAAGTAGTGGTTTTCTTCTCTTGTTTGTAACACTTCAAACCATTAAAGAACATGTGTAATTTATGGAACATCTAAAATTTCTTTATGTTAAGCGGGTACCCTGCATTGATTTTGCAAAAATCTTATTACTTTGCTTTTTATAAGATGTTTGTTCCAAAAATAATTTCTTATCCAAAAGTATGATCTCATTAGTAGCATGTCTTTTCAGTAGCTCCTTGCATTTCTTAATTTTTCAAATTTTCTCGCTTAAAGCTTGGAATGTCATTTTCAAGCAATTTTATAATTTTAAATCATGTTTAACGATTTCAACCCTAATTTCTAACGTATAAAATATATCAATGGAAAACATACTAATGATTTTAAATAAAAATATTTTTGCAGACACATTATATATATATATATATATATATATATATATATATATATATATATATATATATATATATATATATATATTATATATATATATATATATATATATATATATATATATATATATAATATATATATATATATATATATATATATATATATATATATATATATATATATATATATATATATATATATATATATATATATATATATATATATATATATATATATATATATATATATATATATATATATATATATATATATATATATATATATATATATATATATATATATATATATATATATATATTTATTTATTTATATATATACATATATATATATATATATATATATATATATATATATATATATATATATATATATATATATATATATATATATATATATATATATATACTATGTTTTCTCTGATCCTTATGCCTCTTTTGTATAATAAACGTTTCTTTAAATCACTTAAATATTCCTTAAATTACTCTTTTTGACACATTTAAAAAACAATTGTAAACTTCACAATTTTGTTTGCATTTTACATGATATTTGTCAATTAAGCGATTTTAGCACACATGCTGATTATACAAAAAATAAAACAGATTTAAATTAAAAACATCATCTGCAATAAAATTCAAATATAATTAAAATAAAACTATTAAACGTTTTTGATATACAAGGATTTTTTGAATAAAAATATGTGCAAAAGAATTTTTGTCTCCTTTTAATAATATCTATCATAATCCATTTTTCTTGTATCTACAAATATGTATATGGATTTTCACCCACTAAAATATCATTAAAAATGCTCCATTTAATTTTTCCTTTTTTTCCATGAGATTATAGAAATGGATAAGTATTGTTCTCAATTAAAAATAATGTATATATTTGTGATAAATGATCTTTCTCCTGTCTTTAGCTAGCTATGCACTGCATGATTTATTTGGAAAGCACACAAACCTACATTTTATCGCAAAATTACCTGTGGCACACGTATGATTTTAATTTAGCACTACAGTGATCTTATGAAATGTTTTCACTCAGTTTTTTCTCAATAGAACCACTGGCAGCATAATAGATATAAAATACATTTGAAAGTCCATTTTGATCCGTTCAGTAGAGATTAACCACGACATCCAAATTCAATAAGTTTAAATTCATCTACTCTAAATATGTGTTAATTATTTTAGTTGTTTTCCTTTTTGTGAAATCATATTAATTTTTTAATGTATACAACAATTTTTCCTAAAAATTTAGTATGATCTCATATTAGTCTTTGTAACAATGTTAGAATGTACTGTAATTGAAGGTTCAAACATGCACTCAATAACTATATGGAGCATATTTTCATAAAATTTATTTTATTTATACTTAATATGATTTAATTTGGTTCTTACTTTGATAAAGCTCTAACGATTTTTTCAAGGTTCAACGATTGTCATATGGGAGATAGATCAATAAAAAATTATTTATGTTATAGATCCAAAAGTTTGCATGCAAATAATTTATCACAAATTCTAACATGAAATATTTAAGGTGAAAGCAAGAAACTTTAGCCTTAATTATATGGAAAAATTAAATGAAAGTGAAAACAATTTAATTTTGTAAAACTTTTTATTCAAGTAACGAAATGTATTTGTAAAACCAACGTAAAAAAATTTCGAGATTTTAGAACCACTAAATTCACAATTAAAAGACCTTGGTTTTCGCCAATTTTATATGTAAAATTAATAAAAATTAATTGTGTTAAAATACTTATTTTTTTCTTATTTATTTTGCTGTTTTCTAATGCATTATTGTTTTAACTAGGATAATAAATTTCTAAATTCTGTAGATATTTTTTGAGAAAGTTATGCATATGGAAACTACAATATGTAAGTGTATAGTGCATAATATCATTCAAAATTACATTTTGGAGTTTTAAGTAGCAAATCAAGATGTTAATCATTTGCAGTAAATGTACTTTTTCTTTTAAAACAAATATACATATTTTTTCGAAATTTGTAATTCACAAAAAATTTTATTAGTAAAATTAATATTGTGTGATAGTTTCAAATAGGGAATTCTTCATTAATAATATAATTCTTCATTTATAATTTATAATTCTTCATTAATAATATAAATATAATAAAAATGAATGATTTAAGTATTTTGAAAAATTATTAACTTTAAGAAGACTGAGTTTTTGATGTAATGCCAATTTCTTTTGATTTAACATCCCGGAATAAATATATACTAAATGTATTTAAGTAGTTATTTAGAGCATACTTGAATACTGCCTGTTATTTTATCTGTTATGGTTGGTATTTAGAAAAGAAAACGTTTTTAAACGTTCTCATTGATTTTTCTAAACTTTTAATTTATTGTTGTATATGTAAAGAACTAAATATTAATTATTATCATTTCAAATATGCAGCAATTTAAAGTGAAACAGTATTCATAAACGAATATAATTACATAAAATATATTCTAAAGAAAAATTGAAGTAATTATTTAAGCAGATTTATTGAATGATAAGAAATGTAAATAAATGTATTGCATTAATAAAATTCAAAATAGCAGTTAAGCTGGGATTCAAGTTATAATACAAATTTTACTTATGATACTTGCTATTTTAGTTTAATTAAAATATTATATCTTTAAATGCTTTCTTAATAAATAAATATTACTGAAATATAATTGTGTATCAACTGCAGATTTCTATTTTATAATTCATATTTACAATCAAAAGTTCAAAAAACATTATATGAAGCTTGCCATTTATTTGTAGAACAAATAACGGAACATTCTCTAGGCTACTAAGCAGTTAAATTCTTCTGAATTCAATACATAACATAAGTTTTAATTAATTAATATATATGCTTATTTCTGTTAAATAACTAACAAAATAGTTCTGATAGTAAAAATGTTCAACATTTTGCTGATGCAGCAGCTTCCAATTCTATTAGATTTGTATGTAGTAGAATAATGATTAAGCCAATTGTGGGCTTTTGACCATATTCGATGTCCAATAAGAAAGGAAATTTAGCTACATGAAAGCGATTAATTGTAGATGTATTCATAAGCATCAATAGAAATTATCACGTACCTAAATAAAGCCCTTCTTAAATGCTTGTAGAATAATGATTAATCTTTTAGATGGAATTTCGTATTCAGATTTAAATTTTATAAAAACAAATTCCAAATTAAAAAATGAAATTTTGAAATATAGAATACTTTATAAAGTTTAATCATAACTTGCATTTGAAAGAATATAGAAAGCTCACCTCACTTTCAATATAAGTTAGGAAAATATAACACGGAACAAATGGTTTCACTTTAGAATGCGATTACAATTTTCCTTTGAAGCTAACGTCTGATTATTGCGCGATTTAACTAATAATATGTTACTAATAAGAACTTTAAATTCAAAATATTATAATATAACACTAATCTCGTTTTTCTTAAAAATGAGTAATCAAAGTGAAAAGTATGATTACATGGCTTTAATGCAGTAAAAACCAACAGTAATGGTTTTCTCCTGTTTATGATTAGTTTCATATTGAAATATTTCAACTGAAAAACATGAGAATGGAACTTACTTATGAATATCAATGTATACTACGCTTTTTTTATTTAAAATTAAAAAATCCATATATGAATAACCCTTCAATGAATCATATATATTTTAAATAGGAATCATGTATATTTTAAAAAACATATATATTTTAAAAAACATGATTAAGTGTCTAACAGTATAATTTATTCATTTAAAGTGGGCAAATAAAGTAATCAATAACTATATACTTTTCTAAACTTTTTTCTATTATTTCCAAAAGAAATTTTAGCTTTTCGTAATTTTACAAAACGTTATAGTAAAACGTATTTTATCATCAGTGAATATATTATTATCATATAACTTTTTTATGAAAAAAATTAATGAAACATAGTTAAAGCAATAGGTTCTGGAATAATTAATTTAATATATGTTTTATTTACTTGAGAATCTTAAGAAAAGATTAAGTGGAAATATCTTAATATTTCTAAATTTTCTTTTGTTTCAAAATGAAACTTCTATTATTAAACAAAACAGTGTTGTAAAAAATGTTTTATAATGCATACAAATATTATGCTCATATTTTTCATTTTTCATGTACTTTAAATTATTTAAGAAATTTGAAAAATAGTCTTATAAAATATTCTAATCAATAATTTTTGTCGAAGAGAAAGACAAGTGATAGATTTCATTTTAAAAACAATTATTCGACATGTAACAAAATTTCGTATTCTAGAAATATATTTTTTAGAATCTGAAGTTTAACGTTATTCTTTATATACTTTTAAAGTTAAATTATATTATACTTTCTTTGTTACTATACAAGGCAAAACTTATATACTAATGTGTTACATTTTATAAACTTTTTTAATCCTATCCTTGTTTGCAGTACTTCACAATTATATATTTTAAATGTATTCCATAATATATTGCGCGCAAATCGCTTTCATAGATAATAACTTATAAGCAAGAAATTATGTATAAATTAATAGCTTAGATAAGTTGTTTAACATACAGAAAAAGCAGAATACTTTCATAATTTATATGCAAAAAGTATTTTTTTCCCTATATATAAGTATAAAATGATAATGTAGATGCATAATAATAATAATGTAATTTACATAAAATTTAGAAATAATGGGCTTTATAATATGTATTTTAAATTATATTCTTTATAAAACAAAGTAAAGGAGTATTATAATGTTATTTGATATCTCTCTATAATCTTATGACTATTTTATAGAATATTCCTCGTAAAATTTGAAAAAAAATTCAAATATTTATTCGACAATTAGTTGTTATTTTAAAATTATTATATTAAAACTTAATGAATACAATTATAAGTTGGACATAATTTGTAATTATATAATCCTAAAAATATATATTATATTGAATGAGTAATCTTAAGAGAAACCCCACACTCTAATACTGAGACAGCTCTCTTAGCGATATTAATAAAACTAAAATAAATTTCATTCTTATTTAAATATACAAATAAGAATATAGACTAAAAATATTTAAAGTGTTGTGTGTTCAATGTTGTTCTTAATTTTGAAATATTTTTGAATGTGTAGCAAAATACAATTTTTGAACAACTTATAAAGTTGGATATCAAACAGTTTTTTGTTTATTATACGGAAAGGAAAATAATTAACATGTTATCTATTTTTTCTTTTGAAAAATGAACTATTTAAAGATTGATTATGTTGACAATAAATCAAAGTAATCTCCAGAGAAATGATGAAGTACTTCAGAAATTGTGTTTATTGAATACTTAATCATGGAAACTGATAATGTGACTTAATATAATTTCTCACTACAACGCGAAAGAAAGCACCAGTGGAAAGTAAATATACCATGAATGAGGCCAGTGTTGTCTGTGCAAAATAGTTAATATTTTATTGATACCAATAAAAAATTGCTTCCGTAGGAGTTTTTTAAAGGGATTATAAAGTATTGAGAATCAAATTTTTAAGGTACTTTTATGTTTATAGTCAAATATTTTATGTTTTCCTTAAAATATTGCGTGCGATTGAAATTGACTGATTAGAGGAAGAGCTACTGTTGATATCAGTGAAATACATATGTTTTCTGAATGCTCATTTCTGGAGTGATTTTGGTAAGTTTATTTTATTAAACTTATTTTTCAACTTCCAATGTAAATTTCTTGAGAATAAGAATTTTGATAAGAAAGTATTTTCTTGTATTCCTCTTGTGATCCATTTTGAATAGGAATCCAACACAGAAAAAAGAAAAGGAGTCTGTAAAGTTTTCTTAAATGACATGTAAACATCCATTATTTACTAAATTGTATGTTGTGAATCGTATGTAATTATGATTACAAACTCATAAAAAATTGAAACAACGTAAGATGCAATCATATTCAAATAAATTTTGAAACAGGCGACAATATGAAATTAAATATTTTTATCAACAGTAAATTTATAATTTTATCATGAACATGTAAGATAATATATTATTTGTATAATGAAAAGATTTTATTTTAAAATTGAGAAGCATTTTTTGAAGAAATTTTCATAGTTAAACTTAAAATTTATACACAAATATTTGCCTTTAAAAATGAAAATTTTACTTTTTACTAGTTAATGGAACTATAATAATTTTAATTAATTCGAAAATATTGCAACGTACTAAAAGAAATGGAAAATGCTTTCCTATATTTTCATACTATTAAATAAACTACTTTTTGTGTATTGAAATTTAAAATATTTCAATGGCTTTATTTAAATAAAACTTGCTAATACAAATGCTTACATTTTATTTTTAAATTAGTGATTTAAACTGAATTTAAAAAATAATAACACAATAAAAATCGTAAGCAATCATATTTTACTTTTACAACAAGGTGAAGTGAAAATGAGACGAGTAAAAAAATATCTTTATAATTTATATTCGCAAATTGCTATTTTCATAAACTATTTATTACAAAATTATAATTATTTTATAGACTTTAGTATTACATCAGCAAATCTTTATTTTAAGAATAACGATTAAAAAGACATTTTTCTAGTAAATCTCAGAGGAACATAAATAAGTAATTAAAAAATTTAAAATTCGCTATAAAAAGACATTTATCATAAATATAAAGAAATAACCCAGAACATAAAAAAACATCCATAAAAATTTTTAAAACTTACAAGATGTATTCATTAAAGTGAAAGATATAAGTAAAAACAGGTATTATTATTCGTGAATACGCCGACCAATTGGCTGAGTGGTTAGCGTTCCTGACTACCGAGCTGTTGGTCCCGGGTTCGAATCCCGGTTCGGGCATGGATGTTTCTTTACTTCTCTGTTCTCTCTGTCCTTTCTTCTGTAATGTTGTATGAATGTGGCCCGCCCTATAAACGGGTTTGTGGCGGTATGGCGCGGGTAACGCTACTCGCCTCCGTGACTTGGTTCACTGGTGCCCGCTGGGTAACGAGAAATGCATAGCAGTTACTGGCCTTGTTGTGGCATAGGGTTCAGTCACCCTAGTGAGCACGCCACAGGATAAAAAAAAATTCTTGAATACATTTTCACTTACTATTGTACAATTTTTGAATAATATACTGTAAATTATTCGTAATATAAAGAGTTCCAAAATAACGATCCATTTTCATGATAAGCCTGCTTAATGAAGAAAACAAATACATGTTTAGAATAAGGAACATATATACAAAGGAATTAATAAAGCTCAAAATATCTATCCTGTATACTAATGCAGTGACCAACCTTCCGTCATGAAACGTAACACATTCTTTAATTGATCAGTTGTGATACTGTTGACTGCTTCCTCAGTCATTCTACACTACTAATGCCGACTTGTGACTCTGCCTGTACATAAAAGATTAGATGAAAACACAAGGGAAGAAGTCAAGAGATCACAGTGCCCAAACACGCTTCAAGTCCTTCGTCTTGGAATGTGTCGTTGAGGTAACGCACAAACACTTATTAAGGTAATGATAGCAAAAAGAGGAGGAGCCCATTCTGTTATAAAAATTGGTATTCAAAATTATATTCTAATTGGGATTACCAATAAAACTGAAGCATATTAAAGTAAATTGTACCGTTTACCTTTCCTTCAAAAACATGAATGAACCATACAGCGTACTCTTGATTATCCCAAGCCATTCATAAATTCCCTGGTGTTTCTTTCCCATTCTCGCACCTCATGAGAATTGCTGTCAACTTGTATCCTAAAATTGTTGCAGTTTACTCGTCGATATGTTAAAAAAATCTTTAAAGCCACGTTATTTAACTTTATTATTAACTGTTAACGATTTAACAGTTTTGCAGTGATTAAATTCTTAATACACATGTAGTCATAATAAATTGTAAAATATTTTTAAATTATAACGCAGCATCTACGATAAATGTAAAGGGTGATAAATAAAGATTTTTAAGATATTAATACTTTTCTTTTATATACTTTATCTAAAATATTAGTTTATCAATATGGGAAAAATAGTTAAATATTATTTTATCGTGTGTGTTTTACTCTAATGTGCGCTTCAGTTTGACGCCAATTTGGCGCCATACTGTTATCGATGTGGTTTATTTCTGATTTCTCTACTTTTTTTCATATCATGTTTTTAGCACCTACTTCTTACTTCGAACATGCAGAAAACACACTTGATGAAAACAATCGTCAATTTCAGCCTAGAGGTACCATAAACTATATTTCTCCCATTTTTTCAACTAGTATTTCATTTTCTTAAATCCTTCACTCATATAAATGTTAAAAAATAATGGTTACACAATACATTCTGACTAAATAAAAAATAGCATTGATTCTTAATATATATATATAGTATATATATATATATATATATATATAAGGAAACGTAAGATATGAATATAAAAATGAAATCTGAAATAGGAAATTCTATACAACATTTTTTTTTTACTTTACAAATTTAGTACATATTAATAAATATTAAAAGCTATTTTCTAAATAGTTGAAAAACAGTGAGGAATTAAAAAGAATTCTATTACATTTCAAATATTTATATTACATTTAATAATATAACACTTCTTGATTATTGTGAAATTAAGAAAGTATTGACAAATATTATTAAATCCAAATAATACATTTTTTTAATTAAAAATGCATTTTTATTTATTTAAAACCAAGATTTTTACATTTATATTTATATTTATCTTATTATTGACATTTTATATGTGCCAATTTGAGCTAACTTCAATTTTCCTATGTTACTTTTTTGAATTATCATTTTCATACTTCATATATATATATATATATATATATATATATATATATATATATATATATATATATATATATATATATATATATATATATATATATATATATATATATATATATATATATATATATATATATATATATATATATATATATATATATATATATATATATATATATATATATATATATATATATATATATATATATATATATATATATATATATATATATATATATATATATATATATATATATATATATATATATATATATATATATATATGATTGAAAGCCCCACCAGAAGGTCATTCATATATTGCCGCCGGATATACGAGAAGAGAATAGAGAGATGAAGAAATGAATGACGAAGTGAGGGATGAAAAGACGTGATGACTGAAGACGCGAATTAATATAAGATAAATTAAGGACTATAACTAAAATGATGTTAGATTGTTATTTAATAGTCATTTGTAAATATCTAAATAGCTTTATCTTGTTCTTTGAATGTAATAAAATAATTTAACATTTATTGATCGTAAATATTTAATGAAAGTATATATATATATATATATATATATATATATATATATATATATATATATATATATATATATATATATATATATATATATATATATATATATATATATATATAATACCATAAAGATGAATTTTTATATAAGAAATGATAATGATATGCAGGATATATTATTTTATAAATAAGAAATGTGATCAATATTATTTATATTTTTCCATATTCTAATGAATTGATGCAATTTCTTATAAAGTGTAAAGAATATATCAATACGAATTTTTAATAATTGCATTTCTTCTCTTAATTATAATCATTTATTAAAAATTTCTGTTAAATGAGTTAATATTAAAATTATTATAAATTTTCATATTTATTAAAAAGAATAATATTTGTGCATTAAAGGATTAATGTTAATAATGAATATCTCACACATCAAAACTAAATAAATTGCGTAGTATTGTCGACAATCAATCTTTATAGACCAAAAGCATTCATTAGGTCTAAATCTAAACCAAAGGATCTATTTCTATTAAAAGAGAAAAAATACATAAGTACGAAATATCTTTTAACAATTCTGAGTAGGTTGATTTAATACATCGATTTTTCGTTGTGGGTTGCATCAGGAAAAGTTTATCTTGCAAATGAAAAAATCCGAAGTTGCCCGCCGGAAACTTCAATTACTTTTCCCAGTACCATTACAGCTAGACCTTATTTACTTTTCATTGCTATTTCGATTAGTTTCTCCAATCCCTCATTCTTGATTGACGGGAATTTTATGTTCACCTTATCGGTGTTTTAACACATGATTTATTCAATTTGATGGAATTGCGATGATTTCTTTTCGAACTTCAGCGAAAGGAAATGCTGCACATTTCTCCTCCTCTGAGTAACCTAACAAGAAAATGTACTTTGCGCCTTAAGATTCTTTGATAAACTTCCTAAATTGCAAAAGTTAAATATATTTAATTTCATGAAGTAGAGCTTGTAGATAAAAATTTTCTTTATGTAAATATGTGATCGTGAAAAATGTTATTTAATCGAATATAATTTTAATCGCAAATATTTCTATTTCTTGTTTTTACATAACTTAATCTAGCTTACTTGTTTACAGATAAAAATGAACATAAATATTTAGCCATAAACTCTGTAATTAAAAAGTAACAAGACCTAATAAAAAATAATGATGGCAAATATTTTTTAACAATGTAATACATAAAATAATACACCTATCATTTTTAAAATTATATTGATTATTGCTACTGTTAACCATTATGAATTAAATTAAAAATAACTACATTAATTCTTAAATTAATTTATAAATCAAGTTTAAAAGAAATCCTACGTTAATTTGCAATTTGAGTGACATACTTTTATTTCGTAATAACATAAATTATTCTCCCTTGATGCTTGAAAATAAATTACTTGAAAATGTAGGTGCAGCTTGCCAATTTTGGGCCGTGAGTCATAAAATTAAGCCAATCAACCATTTGAAAATATAGCCGAACAGTGATTTCATAACACAGATTATAAAATATAATTTTTGTATTGTGAGATAGAATTAATTGTTTTCAAATAAATTTCCAAATTTCAAAATTTTATAACATGTAGAGTTATTTATTTTGAGATAGTTATAATACAGTTCATATAGTCAGTTATATTTTAAAGAACACTAAAAATTATTGTTGTGTTTATATGTACCTAAGGAAAACATGTAGTTCATATTTTTAAAGGAGAGATAATTTTAATAATTAAATACAAAATGCAATATAAATCTGATTTATGTAGATTTTTTATATAAGTAAAACAGATTTATAGGTGTAATAAATTTATAAATATATTGATTTTACATGGATATACGGCACATTCAATTTATAATTTATTTCAAAAATAATTTAAATTTCATTAATTTTATCATAATCATAATAAATTAAACATGCAAATTTTTAATGTATATATTTTCAAAGCTGAAACTTTTGGACACAATCAACCTCAACAGCATACATCACTTAAGCTTTTCAAAGAAATGCTAAGTAAATGAAGCCCATTTAAAATTAAATGCGGAAATATGTTTCTTTTCTCGAGTATGAAGTAACGATTTTCAGTATTCATAATCACATCATCTAATATTGTTCTGTAAATCTCTTTTTATTAATCACTATAATCTAACTAGACTTATCAATAAAGCTTACGTGTTATATTATATGAAATAATCTTATAAAAGATATTCTCCATCATAATGGCGCAAGAAATATGACAAAAATTTATTATTTACTCTTAATTATCAGTACAAAGTATTCAGTTATATCTTTAGCTGATAGTTTGTAAATTATAGAGAATTTATTAGAAATATAATAATAATGCTAATTCACACTAATACTGAAAGCAAGATGAATTTTACAATTTTTTAGCAAATTTTCCAAAGATTATTCTTAGATATAAATCTTTTTTTAAAAATGCATCAACTGAATATGAAAGCAAATAATTTTTCAATTAATTATCTTAAATGCCATTTATACCTTCTTTATTACTATTTTAAGAGGCATTACATTAAATGTCATTGAATTCCTGTTCCAAATATATTTACGAACAAATTATTAAGAATTTTGCTTTTATGCATATTATTAAGAAAAACAAAATCATATAAATGTTAGAAAACTGTACGAGAATGATTCGTTAGCCAAAGTCCTGTATGTTTCGAAGCAAGTGTGTACAACAAATTATATTTCTTGCAACACTCCTTATAATTGTACAATGCAAATACAACATGACATTACTTTATTGACTTTTGAAATAGAAGACTTTATTTATAGAAACAATCGTAACACAATTATGAGTTTTATAACAATATTTACTATTTTTATCTTGACCTATATTCATTTGTATGTTATATATATTTATATATCTATAAATATATATATATATATATATATATATATATATATATATATATATATATATATATATATATATATATATATATATATATATATATATATATATATATATACTATATGTATATATATATATATATATATATATATATATATATATATATATATATATATATATATATATGTATATATATATATATATATATATATATATATATATATATATATATATATATATATATATATATATTATATATTAGTTGAAAAGTTATTTGCTTTGTGATAACTTTCTTGTATGATCCTTGAAAATTGCTAAAGATATGAGAAAAACGTAATGTGAAAATTAAATAACCATTATATTGTTTACAATCGATGTGTACTTGTTAACATTTCAACATATTTAAAGGCTAATTGTTTCTATGTTCTGTTTTAGGAAAAAATATATACCTTTATTATGCTGGAAATGGATGAAAAAGAAAAGTTTTCTCTAAAAATAATGATTCATCCAAAAGTTGGAAGCAATTTATATTGATAGACTATGATTTTCTATAAACTTTCATGGTTATAAATGTCAAACTGCTATTTCAGAAAAAGCTTGAAATGGTTATGGTTAATTAAATCTAAAAATTTATATAATCATATATAATTTTAAGCAAATTTACCATACATATATAATAAAAATTTTCAGAATTGTGATATTGCACAGATTCAAAATTTTTAAGTATACTGCCAAATTTAGTTTTAAATTAGTTTTAAGATAACTTTGATTATCAGTGTCTTCTTTTTTTTCAGCACATTGATGATTTTACTATTTTTAATGATTCAAATTATAGTGATGCTCCTAAATTAATTTATTCTAATGCACTTTCACTGATTAAAACATGATACACACACACACACACACACACACACACACACACACACACACACACATATATATATATATATATATATATATATATATATATATATATATATATATATATATATATATATATATATATATATATATATATATAATTATATTTTGGCTAAAGTAATATTAAAAAGTTTTTTTAACTTAATAAAATAGTTAATATAATAGTGAATATTTCTTTTGTTAATTTAATTATTTTGTAAGAGAATATATAGCAAAGAGTTTGGTTGGCCTTTACATATAATCTTCCTGTAATATTATTTCAGTAACAATTATCGCAAAAAGAAAGAAATGCATCTTACCTCTTGAATCATATATTCAAATATTTTTATTCAAATAAAATAACTATCGCATGGTCTGCTTTTTACTTGGGGATTTATCTTAAGAATATAAGCAGTTTAATAATAAAAAGAAAATAATTATAGTTTTTCATTAATTATTTTATGTCTGCATAGTTATTTGAAGCATCCATAAAGAATATCTTCCATTAATGTATTAAGATTCCATTTTCTCTTTCTAAATTATTGGATATTACAGGGTTTTATAAAATGAATCATTCAAAAATTTATTCTTAAGTCATTTTCATGTATTTATTAAGAGTAAAATGCTTTTTTTCATAAACTAAATCATATAACACGGGGATGGTGATTTAAAAATGCATTATTCAATTATTTATAAGTTTTGGTACATTAAGTGGCTAGATTTCTTTATACTTTTCGAAGTGCGCAAATTGTCGTTATCTGTCAACAAATTGTAGTTTTTTTACTTTATAATTAGTTCTAATTTGGTTCATATTTATTTTCGTAAGTTTTTTATTTTATTTCAAATTTTACACACGAGAGTTAATTTGATAAGATTTTGGTTATTAAAGTGCATTCCAAATCGAAGCAAATATATATACTATAATATGTATTGTTGAAACAATTGAATAAACTAGATTTACCTTGTAGTTTTATAAACAACATAGTTTGCAATATTTTTGTTTTATTTATTATATTGGACTGGGTAAGTGTGTTAAATTTAAAATAATGTTTTTTAAAATATATTGTGGTAACATTAAAATTCTATAAAGTTAAGTTTAAATTCTTAGTTCAATTATTAATTTATTATCGCGAATATTTATTGCTTACTACTACATGAATTACTTAAAATATTGCTTACTACTATATGAATTAAACTGTAAGTTTTAAGCTTAGAATATTTGAAATTTTAATTCAAGGGATTAAAAGTTAAAGTTAAAAAAGTTAAATTAAAGTTAAAAAATAAAATAACTCTTACATAAAAATACATATCGTGCCTTATAAAAATAAATTCACATGAATTTCAACTTTTGATAGTGTTTTAAAGTTTTAAAGATGTTTTAAGTTCAAATAATTCCACTTTGTGGAAGTAAAAGAATAAAATATTAAAACTGAAAATAATATATTAAAATGTACTTTAAAAGCAGTTTGTTGTTATTTTAGTTATTTTCAATAAACATTTTTGTCCCCTTTTCAATTTCTATGTATGTTATGAAGAATCACTTATTATTTTCCGATTTAGTAATATTTAGTAGATTAAACAATAGCAATTTTAAGCTTATAAAGATATTATAAGTAAAAAATAATAAATGTCTTAAGATAAAAAATGAGTCAGATAAAGAATAATATTTAAAAAAGAAAAATAATTCAATCCTTACTACTTATAAAATATCGTTATATTACAATACAGCATTCAGTTTTATCAAACTAGATATTTGTTAAAATTGTTTTTAACATTTTTTTAAAACATTTTGAATATTATGTTTCAGATATCGTAATTGTTTTTAAGAAATATAATAATTTCAAATCTTGCGAATAGTTTGTCATGAATTTGTAGTAGAGAGAAAATTTTTGAATAAATTAAACGTACATTAAAAAAATTATTTATTATTATTACTATTTTTTTATATATTTAAGTAAAAATTGTATCAATTCTTAAAACGTATGATATAGTTTTTACTTAAATATAAATCTCTGTACTTTTTCACTTATTTTGAAAATCATAAATATTACTTTAAATTAATTGAGAGTAGGATATACTGAGTGTTACAGCTTTGAGCTATTCTTAAGACCAATAATTTAATCGAATAATATTAATTATAATGAACACACATTTAGAAATAAAAACTTTTTATTCAAAAATGTATTACATAAAAACTTTTTTCTCGATTTATGAGTATATTAGTTACGTAAAATACTATTTATACTCCTCATTTTGGAAAAAATATTCCATAATTCTAAGAAACTCAGGGAAGTATAAAAATTATTATAGCTTTAAATTTCGTAAGTCATTATGAAAAATTTTAACAATTAAATCTCAATTTGTTACATAAATGTGTTCTATACTAAATTAAGGCACACTTACGTTTTTTACGTTACTCAGACAACTGATAGCTTCAATTTTAATCAAATTCTAAAGTGTATAGGACTAAATAACTTTAAATGTTTTTATATCCATAACATTTTAGTTTACATTGGAAATTAATTATAAGAAAATTATAGCGATATATTAATTCTAAACAGCTTATCTTCTGTAGTAAATTTTGAAAACAAAAAAAAACAATATTTCCTAAATTTACAATTACATGATTAGTGTTATAAAAACCGTTTCTCTTACAAAATTATTAAATATATTAAAGCGACACTTAAGTTTCTAAAACAATGAACAAAAATATCATGTATTATCTTCAAAACACAATTTTCAACAAGATATATCCATAAAGTTTAAAAACAAAATGTTGATTTTTAAACTGTCTGCTATCATTCACTTCAATTCTGTTGATTATGGAATACTGTAATGAATCTAAACAGACACTTATTTATAAATTTATTGCGTTTTACTGTTAAGCAGTTGTTTCACCATAATATTTGTTTTGACAAGCACGTATACATCTAAGTGGGTTGCTTTACTTAGGCTTTTACGTGCACGGATTAGTTGGATTAGTTCATTCACACTTCATCTTAATTTAAAGATACACTAATAGCTTTACTGGTTAGTATAACGCAGAAAATTCCTTCGACACCATATTTTTACCCCTCCGAATTTAGTGAAATTATGGATTTGTAATTAAGTATATATATATATATATATATATATATATATATATATATATATATATATATATATATATATATATATATATATATATATATATATATATATATATATATATATATATATATATATATATATATATATATATATATATATATATATATATATATATATATATATATATATATATATATATATATATATATATATATATATATATATATATATATATATATATATATATATATATATATATATATATATATATATATATATATATATATATATATATATATATTAATTTTCATAATTTTAAAAACAATATTTTAAATATTTTAAAAATGTTTCTATCCAATATTATTCAAAATATTTCCAGTCAGTGTATGGTATTCTATGTCTTAATACTTCAAATTATTTTCTTAACTAGCAAATTATTTTCTTAACTAGCAACATATTATATTCTTTATAAATATCATATTTGATATCAATATGCAAAATTTATTATTGATAAATCATTTTCTAAATTTCACGAACTAACATATAATTTTCTTAAACTGAAGTACATATCTTTTTTCAAAGTAGCCTTTCTTTTCAAGGATATACCACTTTAGCTTTTATAATCTTTATTGACAAGAATGTATATTTAAGTTTAAATTCATATTAGCTTTTACATAATAAACACCTTCATAAACATATTGTTCTAACGTTAAACAAAGTAAATATGTTGATTTGGGTAAAAATTTCTTATTTAGTAAAATAAACCTTATTTTCCTTTTGAAATTTAATGTATGTTTGTTATTGTGTATCTGTATGCATATATGTATTCAGTAGGACAAGGTATAAATTTAATTACTTAATATCAGTCAATAATAATCTGTTTAAAAAGCATTGTTTAGGTGAATAAGATACAGTGAATACATTTCTGATCTTTACTAAAGATTATGATGCTGAGAGTGACAATACTAGTAAATATTTTAGTATTAACTAATGCTTATTCATTCATTTAGAAGTAGGAAAATAAATATTACCACATATTCAAAGACGGCTTCATCTCTAAAAAAGAATTTAAATTAGAGCAATAATTAATGAATTCAGTATCTAAATCAGTAGAATTCAACAGGCAAATATTCATTGTATGTATCAAGAACAACAAAAATCTAGTTCCATAGGACAGAAATGAAAATCAACGGCGAAATAATCTTATTTCATCATTTTTAAAGAAATATAGGATAGTCTCATTACAGTTATGAATATAGATAATTGAAAATGGGAAAAAAATTTTAAATTTATAAAATTATTGAATACCTATTTTTCACAGTATTTCAATAGAGTTTTATCGACAAAACGATTATAAATTCATGTACAGAAAACGACAACTTTTTTTTTTTATTTCACCCTCTTTTCTGTAAAAAAAAAAAAAAAAAAAAAAGGTTAAATGTTAGGGTTCAATCAGCAAAACATTTTATCTTGAAATATTTTGTTAGAACAGAAAACGGATATCGATATAAGA
The DNA here is from genome assembly GCA_037975125.1 of Latrodectus hesperus. Lineage (NCBI taxonomy): Eukaryota > Metazoa > Arthropoda > Arachnida > Araneae > Theridiidae > Latrodectus > Latrodectus hesperus. The sequence goes on along the minus strand of CM075858.1, from coordinate 16,659,772 downwards.
AATCTAAATACAAGAAATTTGTCGTCGGAAAATTTCGTAACCTAAAGATACAGAAAACATTCATTAACTTTTAAATCAAGTTGATATTAGAAATATCGTCGAACAATCGACACACAATAAAGGAAAATCTCTAAAAAAAAACCAAATGATTCTAAGTTTTCTTCAAAACAGAAAGTTTATTGCTCTTTCTGTGTTTCTTTTCGATTGTCCATTGATCTTATCTTCCGTTCAAATTTCCAATGCCTTCGAGGATTTGGTATTTGATAAAGACCTCTTGATTTGAAGAACCAGAAGTATAACGTGACTGAACTGTTTGATTGTTTAGTTTCTTCTGGTATAAGATCAGATCGAAAGAGATTTTATTGAGAATGCCGTAAGTACAGAATACATTTTATTTTGATTGTAAAACATAACCTAAGGACCTACAAGTAAAATGTTCCTTGCCCGATGAATTACTTAAAGAAACTTTTGTCGATTAATTTTACAGTTTAATACATTTGTTTATGTAAAAGTTGAGAAAATGTATATTTCTAAGAAAATATATTTTTATTTCTATAAATGTTAAATGTAAATTTAACATAACAAACCAAAATGATGATCTTTTTGAATTTAAATATGGTGCGTATGCTAAAAATATTCCATGCATTTCCTTAAGTTTTAAGATTTGATACAGAAAAACTTTATTTAATTCTGATTAATCTTTTAGTTTAAAATATATTTCAAAGAATAACTTTCATTTGATAAACAATATAAACTATATTCAATTACTTATTAATTTTTATCATTCATTTTTATTTCAACGGAAAAAGAAAACGTTTAAACGATATTCAAATTTAGCTAAGACTTTTAATTCAAAATAATACTAGCATTTCCCCATAGCCCATTTCCTTAAAGTTAAATGTTAAAATATACATTAAATACCTGTTTTTTGACTAAAAAATTGTTATAAAACAGGAAAGAAAATAAATTCATTGCAATCTTACTTTTAATTATATAATTAATGTAAAAAAAACATGGAACAATGCAATTATAAAAAAATATTTATTGATGTATTTTTGCTTAAAAGTGATTTGTTTTCACAATTAACCCAAATATATACAGATCAATCTAGCATATTTATATATTGAGAAAGTAATATGTTATAAAATTATTTCAAGTTCGAAGGCAGAAAAATGCTTTTAATTGTGCAAAATTGCATTGACTGTACTATATTTGTATAGTATTTTATATCTTATTGCCAATTACTTAAGCTGTGCAAGACAATTTCATGAATAAGATAAATTGAAGTTATAATAATTTAGGAAATTTTCTACTAAAATTTGAATTTTGGCTGAGATGTCTTTTTGCAGCAATTTTTAACTTATTTAATAAAACATGATTTGCTTTTGACTTTTATACACGAGCTAGGGCTATTTGAAATCAGATTCTCAAAATTCTTACATTGCATACAGCCAAGCCAATATATTTTTGAAAAGTTCATACATTTTACAAAAGTTTCTACTCTAATATTATACCAATTCAATCAATCAATGGTAATCAAAGAAATAGAACATTCCATGACAAAGAAAATTTCTAATACAGTGATCGTTTATCAATATTTGTTTTCCATGAAAAGGATACGCAACCTGAAATAGATGGAATTAAAATACATTATTCATATTTTGTTCTAACAGATTTGTCTTTTTTTCTGTTTAATATATTTCAGCCATATTTAAGATTCTGCACTTCTCTTTTCTTATTGATAAGCAATTTTGATAACTACTCCCATTGGGGATCAATAATATAAATAGACATGCATATAAATAACATCTCTATTTAATCAGTTTGGTTCATTTATCAATCCTTTGACACTTTTTATATTCAAGGACTGTGATTAAATTAGTACTTAAGACTTTAGATCTGAATTCCAACAACCATGTACGTTCAAAGAGTGATGAATTTATGAGCTGTCATAGCAGTTACTATTCATCAGCTATGAAAAATCGTTTGTGCGTTAATCATAACAGAATACGCATTTACAATCTGAATAATAAATAATATTTAATATTTTTGCATCAAGAACTATATTATAAAACACTTAAATATATAAAACTTCTGAATAACCTTACTAATCAAAAATAATTCCTTTGTATAGTCTACTGACTTTTATACTTATTGTTAAAGTTTTATTATTTTGATTTTAAAATATTTGAAAGGATTAATTTTTCTATACATGGTATAGGATTTTGTGTTAACTAAATCAGAAAGGAAATAAATACTCGAAAAATTTTTCATGAATTATATAACTTTCTATAACAGCTTTAGCTATTAAAAATAAGTTATTGTAATTTAAGACATCATAAAATACAAAATTCGTCATTTTATAAAATGACAAATCTTGTATTTTTAGAGATTTTGCTTTAGCAATAATAATCATAAATAGGGCAAATATTTGACGAGAATCAAACAAATTAATATAAATATCAAATGATTTTTTAAATTAATTGTGTGTGTGTGTGAAGTTTTTTAGTTAATGCAGTTTCAGTTAAATTTTATTGCATTTTAAACTAAGAGCAGATGCAAAAATTATTTCCTTTTTTTTAAATTGTCTCCTTCTCGGGAATACAATCATAGTGTACCTTGGAAAAATTAAAACATTTTTGTTAATTTTTTAAAGCATTTTTATTTTTAAGAAAATGTTATTATTTACGTTTTTGCATATTAAGATATTAATTTTGGTTTTAATTCTTGTGTGAATGTCTGTTTTTGGCGTTGCAACCCCATACAGAATAGTGGAGCTACACCAGATCCATGAGGGCATGCACTCTCTAAAAATCAAGAAAAAGGATGGGGTCTTCAAGGAGCTCCTCCATCGAGAATTGAATGCACTTAAGTAAGTGTTGAGGAATAGCCTCGTTGGAGTTGCATTTTTTAAAGATAGGGAAATGCTTAATACGATGGTCAAAGGATAGGCAATTGATGTGTCCACTAATAAATCTACTGAGTCTATCAGCTCTGGAACCCACAAAGTCAATGGCTGCTCCTGGCTGCCTATGGCAGTACCAAGCATGAGCAGGGGGATGCTGCCAAGTATTTGAAATAGAATTTTTACAAGCAGAGTATAGTTCTGAGTAAGTAAAATCCAGATCTGGAGAAGCAGTAGAGGAAGTGCCCTCCTCCGCCAGTGCGTCAGCTTGCTTATTTCGGAACAAACTTACATGAGAGGGAACCCACTGGAAGTGAATATCATGGCTGAGAGATCAAATAACATACGAAAAATATGAGTCTCCGTAAGGTCTGTTACACTAGCCCAATTGCTCAAGTACTGGATGGAGCTACGACTGTCAGTGAGAATCCATATATTATTAAAAGAAGCTTTATTATATTATTAAAAGATATTTATATTATAATTTATATTATTAAAAGAAGCTTTATCCTTGATTGAGTCCAAACCAGTCTGGATAGCTAAAAGTTCACTGTGAAATACCGAACAATAATCCGGTATTCTGCAAAACTTTGAATCACTAGATCCATCCGGGTATTTAAGAAAACTCCACTGCCTTTGTGGTGGCTATCATCACCACTGCCATCCGTATAAATGTGGAGATCATTAGGTGGAAATTTTATTATTATTAATGACCTCCAAAGCCAACTATTTTAATAAATCTGTGGAGTCAGTGCCTTTGGTGACTTCAGAACAAAATTTTATGTGATAAAAAACATTTTATAGGCAATGTGAATGTCTCTAAATGATTTTAAAAATGTTTAATTTATTATATTCGTTTAGTACATTCACTGGTAATATAAACAACGATATTTCAACAAAATAAGTCTCCATGGCATACTTCTAAGATAACAAAGAAATTTATTAAGGGTACAGAAATTAATGTCTTGGTGATTCTCCTGATCTAAGCCCCACCGAAGATTTTTGGAAATATTTAAGGAGACATGTGAATAAAACAAACTGCTCAAAAAAGAAATTATTGATTGAGAATGTTAAAAAAACTTGGTTTCGTGATGTCGAAATCAAAAATTTATGTTCCAATTTAGTGGAATCCATAACAAACCATGCATAATATCTCATTCAAGCTAGAGGAGGACATATTTCTAATAAGAATGCTAAATCATGCATTCAAGTTAACCTATTCCAATTAAATAACATTTGTGAAAATTCTTATGTTTGTTCAATTAATTTGCACAGTAATATACAAAATCAATCATAAAACGAATTTTATTTTGCTTTTGGGAAATACAGATTAACACTCATACTTTAATCGAAATTTGCTTTTACCCTAACCAAAAATAAGTGTGAAATAATTCTTTTTTTTCTCTCTTTATCTATGAAAGTATAACGTAATATCTTAAATCATAAAACTTATTTGACATTTTTTTAAATATCATCCACATTTTGAATGGTTATTAAATTGTTATCAAATTGTTTCAAAGTGGTTACAGACTGGTATATATAATTGTTAGTTGAGTATATGGGACATTCTGATTTTGCAATATCTATTTTTATTTCATAAAATAATTTAATTTTTCATGACTTTTCATACATAAACAATTGTTATAACATATCTATTTCATTGTAATGTTTCCATATTTTTTAAACAGTTTAATTAATATAAATACAGTTCTCACAGTTTTGAAATGAAAACTTTATTCCAGGAAATTGAATTTGATGCTATGTGGAGCTCGTCATTCCTGACATTTTGATTAATTAGCTGAGCATTTAATCTGTAGAATATATTATATTCTGCTGTTTATGAATCATTCTAGCGAATCACATCTGAACAATTGATATTGGATTATGCAATTAATCTTTAGTTCAGTGTTTACTTTAAAGATATTAAAATAACTTATATAACTAAAATTATTGTCTACCTATAGTTAAAAACTCACAACGAAGCACTGTTGACGCATCCTCCAGACGTGAGAGTCCTGTTCACAATTCATTGAATTCAAAAATCAGACTTAACTAATCATTATCTTATTATCTCTTGGGTCTTTCTTAAAAATAATACTTTTACTCATTTGATTTTCAAAACTTACTGATTTCTAATGCGGAAATAAAAGTATTTATTGTTATTATGAAGACTATTTCTTCAAAAGCATTGAGTATAGCGAAACAATCTTACTGAAAGCCTGGGAAAACAGCATTTTTATATTAATCCACTTAAATAAAATTAATGCCCATATTAAGAATAATAATATTCGCTGATAACTCAATCAAAACTTCAAAGGAAATGCTGATTGAAACATGGAATTTGAATAATACACTTTTAATATCTAAAATTAGCGAACTATTCCTATCTAAAACTTCGATGAAACAATGGTGTCACGTTTGGGTTTGCAATTTCTTTATAATACTGTTGTGTAGAAAATTACAATTATTATAAAACGATCACTTATGATAATTTATATTAAAATAAGGCATTATTTTTTTTTAATATTGCGTTGTGTATTTATTCAAGTCTTTATTTATACCCAGATTCTAACCTGAAAGAACAGAAGCAGAAACTGGCTTTGTTTTAGTAATCAAAAATTCTTTTAATTCACAAAAGAAAATAACACATCTATTTACAATAATATGAATTCAATTATTTGTATTATTTCTTTTATTACAACTTTGCTATTAAAATGATAATTCACTCACGTGGAGTGATTAAGTTACCCTAGATTGCCTGTTCTAGTGAGATTAATTATTAAATAATGTTACGTAAATGGTGGTACCACACAAAAAAAAATCTGGCTGGATAATTAAATAAATAAAAAAAACATTCACTTACATATATAAACAGTCAATAGTATAGGCCGGCCTATTTAAAGGGGTTCCCAAATTTGGTTGATCACAATAGTCCAGCGTTCTTCTTTAATAGTATGGCAAACGCCTTGGGTTGACGACAACTTGGATGTAAATGCTGACATTCAGGCATCTCCTAATTTCACAATTCTTCTTTTTATCAGCTTTTCTTTTTTATCAACTTCAACTTTACTTTTCAAAGTCTCCAATAAAGCGTCGAACTCCCCAAACCAACCGGGTCTCTTGTTCCGGCGATGTCCTGCAGCTCCTCTGTCTTTTTTTCCTCCCCTCTTCACTTCTCTTCTTCCTCCCCTCGCTTTTCCCTTGCAGGACCGGTTTTCTCCAAGTCCGACGTTAGGGCATTCCACTTCGTCAAAATGGGGGAAATGGGGTATAGAATTAAACAATAAAAAAAAGGACTTCCAGCCAGAAAAAAAATGGGTAGTTTAATTTATAAAAATTATCCAGCCAGTGAATACAACACCAATAATCTACCTGGAAAAAAAAATCGAAGATTTTTTTTCCACATATTTGCACATTCACACATTTGCACTTATTTTGCATGGCTCTGATTTGTTCAATACATTTTTTTCTACTTAAAATCATACATAAAGTGATAATTAATAAGATTTCCAATTAGAAATAGCACATAAAGTATACATTTGTTTACCACACAATGTAGTCTTGGCTAATTTAAAATATAAACTTTTTACAGACTGCTAGAATTAAGAACTTTAGTCAGCAGTTACATAAGTAATTCAAGATATAAAAACATATACATATATATTTACAAAACTATTTATTGCTATACATACACTCTACACAATCATTTGTTAATGTTTGTATTACTCATTTAATCAGTCAATTATGTGCTACAGTTCTTTCGAGCGAAACGAGTATTATAATTATGTTTTATTGTTCGAGATATTTCACCATCACATTTTGGGACAGATGAGTCTCCTTTATTTGGAATTGACGTTGAGCTTTTGCTCTGAGGATTAATTACAGGGCTAAGAACAAACGCCTTTTTACCTTTTCTTTGCACGCTATCGTTAACCCCGAAGTTACTATTTTTACTTTCCTTATTCGGTTCAGTAGATTGCTGAGGTGTAGAATTAATTTCGTGTAAAGTCGGGAATACAATTCTATCATTAATTTTTGAAAGTCGATCTACATGAACTATTTGGGTTTTTGAAGGTTCTTTTACGCAAGCTATCTCGTAATTTACTGGTGATTGTTTATTCAGAACTCTAAAAGGGTCTACATTTGGTCTCATTAATTTCCTTGAAATCCCTGCTCTTGTTTCGGGAAGATATAGATATACGACATCTCCTATATCTATTTGTTTATCAACTGCGGTCTTACGGCGATACGTCTCCTGTTTTTCTGCTGCAGCTATTAAATTATTTTTGACAATTTGAAAAGCATTTTGTAAACGTACAACTAGATCTCCAGCGTACTCTCGGACATCCGCATAGTTATGAGCTATAGGTTGAGACATAACAGAATACGGTAACTGGATATCCCTGCCATACAAGAGATATGATGGTGTTTCGCTTGTTGTACAATGTCGTGCCGATCTATGAGCTAGCAAGGCGAAAGGTACATGCCGGTCCCAGTCTGTTTGAGTAGAATTTACTAAATGACTTAATGAATTAATTAAAGTCGAGTTAAGTTTTTCTACCATTCCATCACTCTGAGGGTGATATGAAGTAGTAGTGTGTTTTTCAATACCTAATTTCGAATACACCTCAGAGATGGATTTTGAGATAAAGTTAGAGCCTCTATCGGAAATTAGACGAGAAGGTACACCATGTCGACTAATAAAATCTTCTAATACTCTAGCAACGGTTTCACTTTTTATATCGGGTGTCGGATATGCTTCCGGCCAGCGTGTAAAATAATCAGAAATCACCAAGATATATTTATTTCCTGAATAAGTTAGAGGAAGTGGACCCAGGGCATCCATAGCTATGCATTCCATTGGTCGTTGTGTGACTGGAACGCGCTGTAATGGAGCTAGTTTTTCGGGCTTATGACCTCTCTTTTCAACACAAGAAGTACACGATTTAACGTAGTTTAAAACATGTTTATACATATTACCCCAATAGAAGTTTTCTCTAATTCTGTTCAGAGTCTTTTGAAATCCCTGATGGGTTGCTACTGGGGAATCATGACACTGACGCATTATTTCTGATACTAAAGTTAGGGGTACCACTAATTTATCTTTGGTGTCACCACGATGTTTGGGGGCATTTTTTGGTATACAGTAAAGAAGATCATTTTTTTCAAAAAATAACATATGAGTAGGTGATGGTGTCTCCTTATTTTTTAGATAATTAATAATTTGTTGGCATTTTGGATCCTGTTCCTGATGAATTTTAATTCGATGTTTCATTGTGGAATCAGAATCGTAGTTGGAAGCTATTACTTCTACTGCGTTTACACCCCTAGACAAGTAATCAGCTGTTATATTTAGTTTTCCCGGTTTATGTACAATGGTATAATCATATTGTTGCAGAGTCATTACTTATCGGGCTATTCTAGAAGTTGGATCTCGCACTTTGAGTGCGAAGGAAAGACTTGCTTGATCGCAATAGATGATAAATTTTTTTCCGTACAAATATTGTTTAAAATGGGTAACGCCGAATACCGCTCCGAGCATTTCTTTTTCTACTGTACTATATCGAATTTCTGCATCTTTTAGTTTTTTACTGGCGTATGCAACAGGATGTGGGAAGCCATTTTCATCGTTTTGGCAAAGAACAGCTCCTAAAGCGTATTTTGAAGCGTCAGTACTTAATGTAAATTCCTTTGAAAAATCTGGTAGTTTCAAACAAGGTTCAGAAACCAAGCAGTTTTTCAAAGTGTCAAAAGCATGCTGAGCTGAATCATCCCAACTGAATCTAACATCATTTTTCGTCAAGTTTGTTAGAGGTAATGCTATTTCAGCATAATTTTCTATAAACCTTCGGTAAAACCCTGTCAATCCAAGAAATCCTCTAACTTGTTTACGAGTGGTTGGGACCTTGAAATCTAACACAGCTTGTATGTTTTTCTTATCGGGATAAACTGTCCCCTTTGAAACAGTGAAACCCAGATAGTTTATAGTTTCCTTTAAAAAACAGCATTTAGAAGGTTTAACTTTCAATTTATGTTCTTCTAATCGCTTAAAAACTAACCGTAATTTATTTAAATGTTCATCTATTGAGTCAGAAGAAGCAATTATGATATCATCTAAATATATTGCTATTTGAAGAGGTTTTAATCCAGACAGTACTATTTCCATTAATCTTTGAAAACTATTTGGCGAATTGCGCATACCAAATGGTACTCTATTCCATTCATATAAACCATGCTCAGTTGCAAACGCTGCTTTATAGGTGTCCTTAGGATCAATTTTCATTTGGAAAAACCCGCTACATAAATCCATACAAGAAAATAGAGTAGCATTTCCTAAATTGTCCACTAAGTCCGTTATATTAGGAATAGGAAAAGAGTCTGGTACAGTTTTTTCATTTAGTTTCCTGAAGTCGGTACAAAGTCTGAAAGAACCATCTTTCTTTTTGACAAGAAGTACTGGTGCGCTATAAGGGGAACTGCTTTCTTTAATAATCCCTATGTCTAGTAATTCGTTGACCTGTCTATTTAATTCCTCTTTTAGGTGATGAGGAGGCCTATAAAATTTTTGCCTAACTGGAATATCATCTGTCAAATTAACTTCATGTTGTATAGTATTACAACCCTCCAAATCTTGAATAGAATGGGCAAACACATGTTTAAATTCTTCAAGCAGGGGAAGTAATTTTCTTTTCTTATCTTCGGATAGGTGCGATAAATCTAGTTTTCCTCCCCAAGCTTCAAAATCATCACCTATTTCTTCAGTGGAAAATGTATTACACTCTTTAGTATCAATTTTTGTTACTTGTAAAGGTTCAATGGAAACTAATTTTGAACCTTTGTTTATGTGTATAGTATTTTTTGATGTATTTGCAACCCTTATTTTATAATTTCCCTCCTTAGATACTGGGTTTACGGAGCGAGCAACCCATACTCTATCACCCGCATGATCATTTGCAGGCTCTATTAAAACCGAATCTAAATTTGAATTTAATTTTTCTTTTGTTTTGATTTCTATAATTTTTTCGGTTCCAGGAAAAATAGTTATTTTGGTAACGGAAAATCCAAAAATACGACTATTGTTATCTTCTATGTTCACGACATTAGTTTTTAATTCGTCACAGTCCGGATTTTGGTAATTCCATTTAATTGAAGTAGTTGTATTATGTAATAGTTTTTGCCTATAATCAATTATCATTTTATGTTGTACAAAAAAATCACTACTTAGTATTAATTTATATTTTTTTGAAATACTATCTTTAGTAATATAGAAATCGCTTTGAAATTCAATATTATTTATTTTAATTTTTAAAGTTACTTTTTCTTCAATTTCTAGCACATGGTCTGAAATACCTTTAATTTGGAGTTTACATTGTGAGAGCATTACACTGCTTTGATCAGCTATAGTTTCAAAAAATTTTCGTTCGATTAGGTTACAAGATGCGCCTGTATCTAAGAGAGCATTTACTTTTACATTATTTATTGTGATTTGAATTACTGGCAATTTATCATTTATTGTGGATGTAACAAATAAAGGCACCTGTGTGGGTTTATTTTCGGAGTAGCGGGTTGCAGCCGTCTCTCCCCCTATTGCCAGTTTAAATGATTTCTTCTATTATCTCTACCTTTATGGAAATTGTTATGCTTGTTGGAATACCAACATCTTTGCGTTTCGTGTCCAATTTTACGGCAAAAGGAACAAAATGGTATTCTGCATGTAGCTTCTTCATGCCCATGTTTTTTACACCTGACGCAAAACAAATTAGGCATTCTTTGGTTTCTATCTTGTGTTGGTATTTGGCTTACTTTTAATTCAGCTATTTGAGCTTGTAGGTCACTAATTTGTTTTATGAACATGCCCTGCATTTCTGAGTTTTTTCTGTGTTATGTTTGATTAATGATTTTAGTTCACTTATCTCATTTATTTGAGTCACAGCGTGAATTGTTTCAAACTGTGTAGTTGGCGGTCTATTCAATGGAATGTATTCCTCTAAGAGAATGACTTGTTTCTTAAATTCACTATAGTCCGTGAGAGCTAAAGGCGTTATTCCTCTTAAAAGTTCAGGCTTAAGGCCATTTTTGCCGTGGACAATAATAAATCCAATCTATATTGCTCGAATTCACTACTTCGTTCACTAGGAACGCATTTATACGATAAGCCTTCGATTCGTGAAAAATATCTTCGTGTTTATTCTGACGGTAACTGATAACTCGTAGTTAACCGAGAGATATCTGTTGTCATAGAGTGACAGAAGTTAAACCTATCCTGAAGCGCCGTGCAAACATCTACATATGAACCGTGTTTCTTACGATCACCCTGACTTGATAAAAATTCCTCCGCTTCTCCAGAAATTCTCAATTTTAAAGCTAATAATTTATCTTTCGGGCGCCATGAACAATGGTCACCAATTTCATCTATTCTATCCAAAAATTGTGATAGTGAAACATCTTTACAACTACCATCAAACACAGGAATATTATTTAAGAATTCACCAATATTAGGAGTGCCTACTGACACAACACACGAAGCGGTTTGAGTCTCACTATTCATAATTACATTAATTAAAAATATTTACCTTCAAAAAATAATTTACCTTAGCAAATATTAATGTAAATATATGAAATTCATAAAAGTATTTACAACAATTTTCACAACAGTTACAATGTTCCACTTAATATAAAATAAACACAATAAGATTACTGTAAATAATTAAATAATGAGATGTACCACGTGCAATCTTTTAATAGTCAGCCATGTTTAAAACTAAGCCAGAATCTTATTCCGTTTTCAGTTTTTCAAAATCCACTTTAAACGGCACCATTTTGTTGTGTAGAAAATTACAATTATTATAAAACGATCACTTATGATAATTTATATTAAAATAAGGCATTATTTTTTTTAATATTGCGTTGTGTATTTATTCAAGTCTTTATTTATACCCAGATTCTAACCTGAAAGAACAGAAGCAGAAACTGGCTTTGTTTTAGTAATCAAAAATTCTTTTAATTCACAAAAGAAAATAACACATCTATTTACAATAATATGAATTCAATTATTTGTATTATTTCTTTTATTACAACTTTGCTATTAAAATGATAATTCACTCACGTGGAGTGATTAAGTTACCCTAGATTGCCTGTTCTAGTGAGATTAATTATTAAATAATGTTACGTAAATGGTGGTATCACACAAAAAAAAATCTGGCTGGATAATTAAATAAATAAAAAAAACATTCACTTACATATATAAACAGTCGATAGTATAGGCCGGCCTATTTAGAGGGGTTCCCAAATTTGGTTGATCACAATAGTCCAGCGTTCTTCTTTAATAGTATGGCAAACGCCTTGGGTTGACGACAACTTGGATGTAAATGCTGACATTCAGGCATCTCCTAATTTCACAATTTGAGAGGGCCCTTCATCTTTTTATCAGCTTTTCTTTTTTATCAACTTCAACTTTACTTTTCAAAGTCTCCAATAAAGCGTCGAACTCCCCAAACCTACCGGGTCCCTTGTTCCGGCGATGTCCTGCAGCTCCTCTGTCTTTTTTTCCTCCCCTCTTCACTTCTCTTCTTCCTCCCCTCGCTTTTCCCTTGCAGGACCGGTTTTCTCCAAGTCCCACGTTAGGGCATTCCACTTCGTCAAAATGGGGGAAATGGGGTATAGAATTAAACAATAAAAAAAAAGGACTTCCAGCCAGAAAAAAAATGGGTAGTTTAATTTATAAAAATTATCCAGCCAGTGAATACAACAATACTTATATAAATGTAATTTTATTTTTAATAATTAAATAAAACATGAAGAGAAAACTATTCTTGTAAACTTATATTTATCTTAATTATTTAATAAAACTATAAATATTTTTAAATATATAGTCATAATATTGCTTTATCAAACTAATCAAACACATTAGTTTAAGTAATATTTTTACTTCTCATTTCTTTCACAAATTGTAGAGTTACATTTATATATTATTTTCATTCTCAAACATGTCTGTGTTTTATTATGAATTTCGTAATCTACGTAATCCGATTAAGTAATCGACATTTCTCTTCCAAACTCATCTTAAACTATTAAATATATAATAGTTTATATATAATAAAATATTTCATAACAAATTTTCGTCTAATAAATATAATAGTTTACTGGTATTTGATATTTTTTAACTATTTAATATATTATTAGTTCTATTTATGCATTTTTAGTAGCTTTTATAACTTGTGCGATTAAGCAAGTTACAACTTGTTGTGCTAATAGGGATATAACACCATGCAAATATCATTTATGTTTTCCAAATACATATAAAGTTTTACATATACAAGTTTTACATATAAAGAATAATTTCAATTTGTTTTTAAACAAAATGTCCTGATTTTGTGTATTTTTAGACTTGTGCACAAGGAATTGAATTTTGCTTTAGTAAAATTTTGTAGTCATTAACATATATATATATATATATATATATATATATATATATATATATATATATATATATATATATATATATATATATATATATATATATATATATATATATATATATATATATATATATATATATATGTATATATATATATATATATATATATATATATATATATATATATATATATATATATATATATATATATATATATATACACATACATAAAATATAAACGTATTTGTTTGTGACGAGTATGTTTGTGAGCAGTACCAATTATGCACATAAAATTTCTCCTGTAAGTATAAAAGAAACTGGGTATTTATTTCTATATGTGAAAATTTGAAAAGCATATTTTTTATGAAAATAGATACAAACATTTTGTTTTTATAAAAATATAATTACTTAAAAATATTTCAAGAAAACTAACAATTGTCTCAGGTATTTCATGAAATTACTACATGTACGTTAAAATTTTATCTGCTTTATCATTTATTACTTAAGATACAGATAGGAAAAAATATACAAGTTATTAATAAAACATAGTTTATTGAAATAATTTTAATAACTCTGTATAGGATATTTTATTAACGGCAAAAAATGTTTATTAGGCATATTGATTCAAATTCATAGAAGTAACTTAACATTTTCATGGTAAGAAGATATGCCATGTTTAAAAAAATAAAACTTAACTGAAATTAACTAAATCAAAGGAAATTTTTTCTTGGATCCATAAATTACCCATTATAATATGCTATTCAAATACGAAACATTAGATTATAAGGATGATAAATTCTGCTTTTATTTCTTGTCAAATTTGAAGTGTTATATAAATATTTGCAATTCAATTTAATAATAATCAATCTGTGTTTGTTAATTTTAACGAAATTGTGCAATACTTTTTGCCATATATTTTTGTATTGTGAAATAATTTTTGCCATACAGTTACAATTTTTTTCTTCTTCACTAAATATATTTACAAATAAATTCTCGTTATGCAACACAAAATAGTACTTGTAGTACATATTATTATAATCATCCACTTTATTAAAATATTATTTGTTCATAAAAAATATACTTCGGATTTTATTATTTTTTTCATAAATTGATATTATAAAGTTGCCCTTTAAAAAAAGTTTAAATTAAAATCCAGCAAAAAATATAAAACTTTTGATTTTTGGTAGTAAGAAATAAGAGGTGAAATTTAATTATTTTTTTGATTGTTTCGTGCATACATGTAAAACAGTTATCAAATGCATCCTTTTTTTAAAAAAATTGATTTTCAATTCACTTTCATAAAAGAAATTGAAACACTTTCATAAGAAGAAAAGAGATATCAAATAAATTAAGTTTATATGTAAATCAAAAACTTACAATTTCAAATTATATATAAATCAAAGATGAAAATGGAACTAAGCTATATTTTATTAATTTAAATTGATATTGCTTTTTATGATACATTTATTGCATAGAAAATAATTAAAAAGGAAATTCTTCATTTCAGTAACAAAGTCTTACATTTTTACTTTGAAATATTGGTTATTTTCATTCCTTCTCAATGTTTACAGATCATCTCTTTAACTGCAATAGTAAATTCCTTAGAGAAATTTATTTTGATAAGGAAGTTCTAATTTGAAGAGTCATACGTGATCGTTTTGCTTATATGTGTCTCTTATATTGATAAAAATTTAGGTCACATGTTTCAGTAGTATTGCTTTAAGTATAAAACAGATTTGCAACAAAATACCAAACATATTTGAACATGAAGGAAAGGAATGTTATTGATTTGTTTATCATTTGATGTGAAAGTCTATCAACTTATTTACAAAACATTGATATAAGAAAACGAAAAGTAAATGATAGGAATAAAATATATACGAAATATAATATATTTTGTGTGAAATTCACATATAGACAAAAATATTCAAGCCTTATTTTAAAAAATTCAAATGTTCTTAATGCATTTGAAGTACTTTGTTATAACTGAAATTTCCATTGAATAATAATAACAGCTCAAAATTGTTTAAGTTCAAGAAAATTATAAACGACTTCCAAACCCAAACATTATTTCTAATCATATTTGGCTTTTCGAAGCTGTTGACAGTTAAGATATTGCTAACAAAATTTAAAGAATAACAACCTATATAAGTGCTTAACTATAATAAATCAATTTCAAAACAGACGTTATAAAATGTTGTACCATTTCTTTTAAGACATTTAGCTTCAATATATTGCTAGAAATCACACTATTGACAAGCATGTTTGCTATTAATATTTTATTTGGTAACTATTTAAAACATTCTTTCTATAAATTATGCATTATAAATATTAATGAATTACGAAATGCATTATCGCAGAACAATATGTGTAGTGACTATACAAAAGTTAAACATTTTCCTTTAATTTTAACGTTTATCTTTTATATTTGAATGCAAACAGTTTAACATTATTCATATTAATTTGCTTGTTAGAATAGTTTGGAAGGAAATACAGTAATAGTTATGACTTTACTAACTGCTTGATAAATTAAGCATGTTTGTTTGTTTTTCTTATTTAATAAATTACTGATGAATGCAATTTATTCATACGTATTTTAACTTTTTTTTCTTTGACAAAATTTTTCAATATTGGAATCTTTCTATGACTAACTTTTTCTTTTTTAAAGATTAAAGAAAATTTCTTCATAACTATCCGAATTTGATTAATTGCGCATTGATTTATCTGTAAGTTTACATAATTTTTAAGACACCGTTTTCAAATATTTAAGAGAGGTGTCTAATATACTGTTAAATAAATGCTTTGCCTTCAAACTGCCAGTTTCTAAAATATCAATTCTAAAACAAATATAAAAAAAAACAATCAAAAAATAAATCTAAATTCTTAATTCAAACTATGTACTTGGCTGAGAATCTATAAATATTATTTTAAAAATATAAATTATAATTAGCTGTAGTGATAATTTTAATTTTGTTCGTTGGATGGAAATATTTAAATTCATATACACGCATTATAATACCACTGAGTGCAAGTGAATTATCATTGTTAAAAGTCTTATAAATTTCTTTCTATATGATACCTCCTTTAAATCACACAATTCATAAGAATAAAGTAATAAGATAATAATTTATAAAGATATATTATTTTAAGACAAAGTTTTAATAAAAACTTTTCTCTTTTGATCTTAACCATTGTTACTTATTTTAATGAGGTTACTGAAATCTTAGAGTTCATTAAGCTAAACTCAGTAGATCGGAATATTTGGAATTACATTATTGATGCTTGTTTGAACCCTGCATTTCCCAAGATTACTGCCTATATTTTAACATTTTCTAAGCATAAAGTTATATAAAATTTAAAATTACAATTTGTATTTAAATGTAGTCGGATGCAGTAACAAAATTTAAATTTTGATAAAAAAAATTCTCATGGATAAGCTTCATTGTATGACATTTCTGACACCTTCAGTGCAACATTGTTCTAAATATTAAATAAAATATAATTTTTTATAAATATATCATCACATAATTTTTTTACTTTATTTTACCAAGTGCAAAAACATTAACTTGACCATATATTGAATTCACAATTTTTAAAATATAACTGTTAATATATAATGTACACAGAAACTTAACTATTAACTAGAATATTTAGAAAAATATTTTCAACATTCTCAAATATAAGAGTTTAGCAACTATATTAGTTTAACTGTTATGCAGAGTTTGTGTTACATTACAGTTTGAATAAATCGTCCTTGTTAAATAAGAATAATGTAAAACATTTTATCCTCATAATTTTTTTTCAGATGGATTCAATACATTATAATCTTACATCCTAATTCTATAAGAAAAAAATCTTGATTTTAATTCATTGAAATATATGTTAAGGTTACAATTTTAAAAAAATTGCATAAATCTTATTACTTGTAAAGTGGTGTAAGAAAAAATACCGTACAATAAAACATTTTCTTGTTTTAAGGGTGAGGAAATTTACAGAAAGTTTAATATTTTTATGACCAATGAAAATTTAGAATATAACTACTGGAGAAAAAATATTAGATTTAACGTTTTTAGTATCTTAAAAGAAATATCATATAATGAAGTTTACAGAATGATATGTATACATGTATACTTGTGAAAGTATAAAGAGAGATATATTTCTTTTTTTATGAATTTAATTGATACATATCAACCAGAATTTAAATAAAAAGCTTGTTATTTTCCTTCTTTATAAATTTAATTACATTTTATTTTGTAAACAACAAGTGTAACATTTTTTCAAAAATAACTAACTTTTCGTACTCAAATGATGTAAAATAAATGTACTTCAAATTAGTGATTATAAAATTTTTAAAACATCTTTTTTATTTAAAAAACGAACGTGAAATTCCTTTAAATGAAAATTAGAAATTAAATATTTGGTATTTTTTATTTGGAAAACAAAAATATCTCCTTGAACACCAAGAACATCACACTTGTGCCGAAGGTACAACAAAGGTACTACTTAAAAATAAAACATTTGATAGAGTATTAGCTTCCTTCATTAAGCAAATGATAAAGGGATACAGCGCACTAAATTTGAATTAAATGTCCAATAAAAAGAGAATGGTAAACACCTCCAATGAAAGGAGAATAGTTATTTTTTTCTCTTCTTGATAATGTGACCAGGTTGCAGAAAGGCATCCTCAATTGCACTCTGCCTAAATTGTGTTATTATCCACATTTATAACAAAACTAGTATCATTTAATATTTTGTAATTATTTTAATACATTATTAAAAATGCGTACTTTATTTGAAGCGTTTTCAAATAGTTTTAATCTTTTATACCCATGTGCTTAAAAACGAACAAAATAAATACCTAGTTTCATGCAATGTTACATAATATATATATATATATATATATATATATATATATATATATATATATATATATATATATATATATATATATATATATATATATATATATATATGGAGAATACCAAATTTTACTTGTTAGCTTACTTTGGTATATGTTGCAAATATTTATCAAGTAACTTTATTTCTGTTCTTCACCGATAAATATAGACATTCACCATGTAATAATTATGAATGTTGAACATTGTCATAGATTTATATCTTCTTCCTTGTATTTCAGTAGCGATGAAACGTCACAAAAGTGATATAACTTTTTAAATGAGAAAAGAAAATTATAGAAATTAAAATCTTAATCATGCAGTAATAAAGTAAATAAGAAAAGAAAATAATAGTAAAAAAATAATGAGATCCAAAACTTATTTATTGCGGAAACGTAAAGCATTATGACACTTTGAAACTGCACTGGAACATTTCCTTTTACAATAACAGCTGGTAAACCTTGCCCTTGCCTTCTCCTCGCTTCTCTCGATTCGCTACAGCTACTTCTCTCAGCAACATTTGTTGAAACGGAATCTCATCCACGGAAAGTAACTTTTATTTACAAATTACCAAGTAATTACGTGCATAAAGCTTTTTTATTTGCCATTTTATAGAAGTCGGAGTCTTCTATTCCAACAACAACAGCTAACACAATTCGGCATTCTGAATGACTATGGTCAACTTCAAGGACTTGTATTTGTAATGTATCACCAGTTTGAACTGGAAGAAATGTTATGAACCTCAAAAAGATCGCTTTTATGAGGTTTATAACATTTTTAATACTTGCATTATAAGATTCATGGCCACTTTTTTATTTTTATAAGAATTGGTTCTTGTTTTCCAGTTAGAACTTGATACCCAGACGTAGTAGATTACAAGTCCTCTACATTTTTTTCTTTGGAATATGGTTTTTCGTAAGACCACTGCTCAATTTGTTTTGCATGAGTACTATTAGTTTCTTCAAATTATTTTTTGGTTTCAAAAAAATTGACATTTTCTTAAAGTTGTTCTTTGATTTCAATATTTGCGATTAGTTCGTTAGGAAAAAAAATGTTATTTGCTTTAACCACACACATGACTTCATAAGGACTGTGGTGTGTTCCTTCGTGGTGTGTAGTGTTCCTAGCAAATTGAACAAAGAAAAATTCATCTGACCATTTATTTGCATCGTTATAGTTCCTCTATGAGATAGAATATTCTGTATATCCTTATTAGCCTTTTTGAATTAAAACTTTTATTGGAGCGTGAAGAAGCTTTCCATGAACAATCTTAACATTTTTCAACATAGCGCAAATCGCTAATATGACTTGATTAGCGAAAACTATATACAAAAAAACATTGAGAAAAAGGAATAAGTAGAAAATGTAATTTAAACAGAAAAATTTTGAAAATATATAGAAAAAGAGAAAAGCAAAAAATCTGCCTCTTTTTCCTCAAGATTACAAGACACAAATGAAATAGATTTTTGAATTTATATGTGTATGTTTTCCAACGAATAAAATATATGTGGCTGAAAACTGTTCCCATTCCCTTTGGATTAATGTAAACATTAAGTATTGTTAAAAATTGAAGAAAAACATTAAAAAAATGAAATATAATGTTTTTTTTAATTAAATAATATAGCTGATTTTATTGTTTTTTTAATCCAATGATTAAAAGAACTTTTCGAAAACGGTCATGATGTATATTTTATTGTAATAACTAAAATTTTAGAAACTGATAAAAAAATACGAAAAAAAGGGGTATTCGATGTAGTTAAGCTTAAAAAATTATAATTAATATTATTAAAAATAAATATATTTTTTAAATATTTTAATAATAAGAGATTAAGTAAACAAGTTATTTCTAAATTTTTAAACATTTTAATAATAAGAGATTATGTAAATAAGTTATTTCTAAATTTTTAAAAATGAATTTCTGTAATAATTAAGATAAATGAAATAAGACTGATATTAAAATTTAAACTATCGAAAAAAATTGTATTGTAAAGATTTTTTGTAATTGTTCGAAAAAAACATAAATTATTTAGCACTTAGTGTAGAAATTTAAAAATAAATTCATTGGCAAAATGAAACATTTGATATACGAAAAATATTAATTTATATACCTACATATATATATATATATATATATATATATATATATATATATATATATATATATATATATATATATATATATATATATATATATATATATATATATATATATATATATATATATATATATATATATATATTCTGTCTATTTTTAACTATTTTTATTAGTAACTATTTTTCTGATTTCCAAAGTAATATGCAATTTCCAAGCATAAGCTGCATATATATTGAATTTAGAATGAATTTAGAATTTAGAATGAAACGTTATTATATGTATCCTAGTATAAAATATTAACGGCATTATATAATTTCCCTTAAAACTCGTTAGTATATGTGTCGTAATATAAAGGAAGCATTTGCAAAGCAAATATTGAAGATAAATTCTAGAAATGAATCCTTTTCTCTCTCAGAAGTAATAGAAATATGAAAAGAATTATTGATGAAGCATGTTTATTCATTTTTGTCAGTTACAAAAGATTTGCTAATCTTTTCACTAGAGATATGTTTCATAATATTGTTAATAACATATTAAATATTTATTCTAGATTTAAAGCTAAAGTATGGAAATTGAGAGTTAATATATTCTATTTAGCTTTAATGTATTTCACTATATGGGTAAATAGTATATGTTAGCAATTCATTTCCCAAATGTGTTTTTAAAGATTCTTCCACAAAACGCATGTAGTCGAAGAAATAACAAAAAAAAAAATGAAATTTTATTCAAATGATTTGCGAAATAAAATTAGTTAGTTAATTTATGCTATCACTTTCTATTTAATTCTGTCTCTAGCTCATATGGTTCTATAATACAAATAGTCAAAAGTTTTTGATTACATATTGTATAAAATTATTTAAATCGTCATTAAATGTGATAGAAAATTATATATTCATAAAAGTATTCATTGTTCAATAACAATGTTTCATTACAAGTTACACAGTGTCACCATATTTAAGGGAAATTAGTTGAATGATTCTTAAGTTGCATATTTATAAAAAAATAAACGTTTTTAAATAATTAACAATGTTATTTTATTTTCATTCTTATATCAAAACTCTGCTATTTTTTGATACTATTTTAATAATATTTTTTAATTAATTTCTTTTTAATGTGTATTTTTCGGGAGATCAGGATATTCATGTATTAAGTATACATATTAATTTTCCTGTTGTAATTGAATCATTGTTGTATTTAATTTGAATCATAAGAATATTAAAATACATTGGGATTTTTTACCAATTCATTACATATAATTTTACGGTTATGATGTTTTTTACAAAGGTGAAAGAAGTAATTAAACATTATATACTAATATTTATTATAGATACGTGTGTATTGTACGTAAGAAACAAATTGTAACTATTTTTATTATGATGTAAAAGCTATACATATTAGAATATATTAATCTGCACATAAAAATATCTTAATGCATATCATACCTTAATGAAACAATTAGTGTGTTTGTTTTTTAATGAGGTCTGATTTCAAACATTAAAAAGATTTGTCTATAAGCACCATATAATGAATGTTTTGCAAATAAATTCGAGTATTAAATGTTATATTGTTTAAAAACGTAAATTTATACTGTTGAAATATACACGGAGGTAATCCACATTTTGAATTCAATAAATTATAAGCAATCACTAAATTAGCAATTATAATACCAGAATTTATTCAGTAAAAATTTAAATATAATTTAGTAATAGTTCTAGATCTACTAAAGAAATTTCATTGTATATCGACTCAATTGAATGAATAAAATTCTACTAGTAAATTTTGAAAGAGTAATCAGGTTTTCTATCCAACATCATAAATGAATATTTTCTAGTGTCATCTATTCCTTCATCATAAATGAAGGAATAGATGATACTAGAAAGCAGGTGAGATAAAATAAAATCATAAAATTGATAAATACTTTAAGTTTCTTAAATGAAATAAAGCCTCATACAATATTATTATACATACTAATGAAATTGAGAATGTTTTATGCACAAGTTTCCTATAAAAGGTGTATATTCTTCTGTAGAATAAGGATTTTTATTTTCTAGTATACTAGTTTATATATATATATATATATATATATATATACATATGTATATATATATATACATATATATATATATATATATATATATATATATATATATATATATATATATATATATATATATATATATATATATATATATATATATATGTATATATATATATAGTTATCTTATATCACGCTCTTTTTTATGATATTTTCAATACATAATATCTAAATATTAATGTAAATATTCTTAGTTATATTTATTAAAAAGATGGAGATAGTGGTTCATGTAATATTCGATGCAAAATTTTTATTTCAGTTGCCCTAATTATGTTGAAACTTGTGTTAAATATTTTACTGGATGTTCTTAGTCAGCAACACAGGACTAATTCTTCATGTTACGATATTGATTGACAATAAAAAATTTCTTTCTTCAACTTTGGAGACACAAAGTTCCATCATTCAGGGATAGTTCGCCTACGGAATTGATTTCTCTGAAAGTAGGACAGTAGAATTTATTTTGATAGCTCTTCTCTCTTCTTGTAATTTCTTCAGAGTGTAATGAGGCCATGAATTACTGTGTTAGATACAAGCTAGACAGACTCATTTTTAATTTATATAGATACATATACATACATATATATATATATATATATATATATATATATATATATATATATATATATATATACATATATATACATATATATACATATATATATATATATATATATATATATATATATATATATATATATATATATATATATATATATATATATATATATATATATATATATATATATATATATATATATATATATATATATATATATATATATATATATATATATATATATATATATATTGCGTATGTGTATTTGTATTTACTTTTGTCAGGTTTAATTTCCATTTTTTGAGAATAAGGAAGTAATTTTTGAAAGTCATTGAATGAAATTAATTTACTTTGTTCCTGACCCCTACAAATATTTCAATCGAAAATTCATGTCCATTTCATTGTAAAATTTCAATATTGTTTGTATTCTTGGATTATAAGTTATTAGAGAGTTTCCACATATTATTAAAAATGTAAACCTTCTTTTGATTTTTATTTAAATGTATAAACTTTGAGTGATATGATTTGACGAATTTTTATGAGCCACAAATGATTTTTTCTAATCATGTTTTACAAACTTTTTAAAAAGAATATACTAATTCATCATTAATAGAAACACATTAATTTCGTTATATTATTTGTATAACATTAATATAATGTGTGCTGACAATCATTTGCAGTTTTTAAAGTTTGATTCTGGCATAAATTAAAATTTTGGAAAGATATTTTACATAAAGTGCATAGTTTTCGTTATATGAATAAATTTTAAATTATAATAATATAAAAAAGGAAAAATTTTAGCTAAATTTTATGTATGTAAATAGATAAAATGTTGTTCATTTTTCAAGCCATTATTAAAATTTTATCTTGTATAATTCTAAGCACATTGCACAAATAAAAAAATTGTTATTTTTATCAGTTTACTTTAGCTTTTACTTCCCTAATATTAAGTACGATTTGTCAAATGTCAGTTTTACGTGATGATTTAAATTTCGTTTTTGGATATTTTGTACCTGTGTCAAATAGTTATTTTTATTTATAATGTAAGATTAATTAGTGGTATTCTTCCTACTTAGTTTGAGGTTCCTCGAAAACAGCAGGAGGCGTAATAGATTTGAATTTATGTAATGAGTCACCCAGTGCCATGGTGGCATTGAGAATGAGTTGGCCTTTCTTATTCAAAAGCAAAGATTAAGCAGGAGAACCAACGAGGTATTAGTTCACATGGAGGATATTGCAACTATGGCATATTTTACTTTCATTACATAATTTATTCTTCTACTTCATTTTTATAGCCTTGTTTACATGAAATAATTTTGCAACTTACAATGAAATGCATCAGTTATCTTAATAAATTTCTAAGAAAAATTCTTATTGTTATAAAGAATGTTGTATTTACTAAATGGATGGATTTTCAATAGGATCTTCGAAACACGATGAACCTTCGTATGGGTCGGGATTTAAATTCACTTTATTCCAAAAGTAAAAATGACATGCTAATCAATTAGGTTACCGCTACTAGAAAAGAAATTAAAAATAATTGATTAAACTTCTTTTCAATTTAAACTCTACTACTACTTGAGAAGCTGCAAATTGATGCAATCTTGTTAAATGAAAGACATATTAATGAAAAATAATACAACATAATAGAATAAATTATTTGTACTTGAACATTTAGGAAAAAAATATTATTTATGAATGAAAATTTTTTTAAAGATTTATTTGCTATAGAAAAATTAACTCTCATAAAATCTAAAAGTCAACTACTCTTTTATTTTTTAAGCAATAATACCATTAAAAAATACTAAATAAAAAATACTGCATTTATCGTTTGATCTTCTATTTCAAATTTTATAGCTTTATTTACAGTAAATACATTTGAAACTTTCTATAAAATGAAACAACATGCTTAATAAATTTCTAACATAAGTTCTTACTGTTATTTTCAATAAATATCATTCAATAAATCGCATTTATTTTTAATTTTTATTGATAGTATTTTACATAATGTGATGTCGCAGAGCATTCTCTCTACTAATATATGTAGAGAGACTGCAAGCTGAAATCATCCTCGAGATTCTTTTTGTATAATTAATTACTTTAATTATCAAATGATTCTGAAAAATTCTTCATAAAACATAAATTCATAAACTACTTTTTGTTTCTATCATTCTTTTACAGCAATTTTTTGAGTTAATATTTTTCCTCAAAGTTTTGTAAATTGAAAGAAGAAAATCACAATTGTTTTTTCAAAGATCACAGTTCATTCATTTGTTACTACAAAAAGTTATTTCATTGAACACGATTTTAATTTAATTTACAAATTTATTTTACCAAAGACATTCAAAAGCAATATTCAACATCATGCATCACTAAAAATACATTATCTATAATACATTGATCGCAATGTTCTCATTCTACAATTTGAGTGTAGGGTAATATGAATAATTAAAAATAAATATCTCAAAGAAAAGTTTAATGAAGTTTCATTGCTAATAAATGAATTTTGTTTTAAGAATGTTTAAAAGCGATATTTTAAAATTTAATTATAATTAAATAGTTTAACTTTATATTCTAAACGCATACTAATAGCAACAACATGACTTTAAAAAACGTTCAAACCACATAAGGAAAATATTTATTTGAGATAACCAATAATTGTGAAATATGTATTTATCCAATAATGAACTATTATCAGTCTCGCAGGAAGTTTTATAACAAATGAAGTACGGAAATTGTTTTTGAATAATAATTTTTCTTAAAAATCTTTCAAAATTTAAAAATGTTTGCACTAATTAAGTATAATACTTAAACTAAAATAAAATTTAGTTGTGGTATAAAACATGGAATTGATACAAATTTACAACGGAAAAATGTAAACATTTTACCAATATCACGATGTGTTTTATTGTATCATTATTAAAATTATCAACTAAAACTTTAATATTAATCCCAAATTAATCATTTTCTATTGTTAAATTATTTTTATAAAATTATCAGATATACTAAAATATATTTAATTTATTATATTGCTATATTTTATCATAATGATTAATAAATACATAACGTTTGCTTAAGTCACTAGTAGTTATAAGCACTCTAAGAAAATGGAATGAATACCCTTTTTTATGTTTCTATTTATGAATCTAATTTAATGCTGATTTTTCCTTCAAATATTTCACTTTTATATTTAAATATTTTTCTTCTATAAAAATTTCTATACTAGAATAATAAAAGGAATATGTACATATCTCTGATAATATTCTATTATATAAGATACCTTTGGTATTTTTAAATCTCAAAATCTCAATTTTAATAATTAAAGTTTACTTTTTTATTCTGTTAAAACAAAATATATTAATTTTAAACTTTAAACACTTCCTTTCTTACGTTTATTTATATTTTGTACCAATATATATATATATGTATATACATGTATATACATATATGTATATACATACATGAAAAAATGTTTTAGAAATCGTAAGCCTTAATTCACTTCCAAGTATCGAGGAATTCAATGTTTTCTTCGAAATCTAGATTAGTTTTCCTTTTCTTTATTTCCTTCTTTGCTATTTTAGATTGATTTTATCTTGTGGATTTCCTTATTTCTTCTTGGATTTAGTATTTGCTAAGATCCACTTAATTGAAATACTCTAAAAGTAATGTGACGGTACATCTCAATTAGAAAGTTTCCGGGAATTAAAAGAAAATTCTGAAAAAAGAGGTTGTTATTGAAAATGCCGCAAGCTAGAAATAAGTTCGTTTAACATAGAGCGTCGTATGTAGTATAAGATTTCATCAATTTATGTTTCTTTATTTTATTCTGAATACATAATATATATTTTTGATTTATTTTAATAGCATTAATACCAGTTTACTTATTTCCAAGAATTTAGTTTAACTTCTCTGAATTAAATTTTCAAATTTAGAATATATATTCAGATCAATTTTTCAGATATTTCCAGCTTTACTATAAAATTTAATGTAACTTAAACATAATTAATTAATCTACTGAGAATATATTTCTTAAAATGATTAAAAATTAATGAGTTTACTTAATATTTTCAATTTGTACAGATGGTTTTACTAATTCAAATAATATTGCATGTTTTTCTTACTTTATGTTTTTTAAACATATCTCTATTATTAAATTCAATATGTAAACAATAAAAAACATTTTACTTGTTTTGGGTCCTTTGATTACTTTCTGCAAATTTCAAATGAGATTATAGAAACATTTTCATATATATGTTTTATGTATTTAGCAGAAAATTGTTTCTTCTTTATATTTGAATTAATTTTTTCAAAAAAAACATGATTTGCTAAAAAACGATACACTCTAGATCTTACTACCAAAAATTTAATAAAATAAACATGGCTCTATATATAATTTCTTTTCAACTACCAATAATTAAAAAAAGTGTTCTTAATTTGCGTAGACTTATTAAAATTTATTCATTGTCTTAATTTTACCTCATTAATAAATAATACAATAAAGATTCAAAATCTTAAATTCGATTTATATTTAAGAATACATAAGAATATATGATCTAATTTTGAATTCAATAAAAATAATATATTTGTGTGTGTATTGATTATCATTTTGAAAAAAAAGATGAAAAAACTCGTGAATATTTTCTATGCTGAATGATAAACATATTTTTACTTTTTTTAATATTTGCAATATATTCCAAAAATTAATTTAACTTATTTTCAAGTAACAAAAGAGCGATATCAGCATTTAACTCATAATGGATCATATCCTGGATAAGCAGTTTTCCATGATTTACAAATTTTAAATAATTGAATTATTTATGAGCAAATGTTATTTTAAAATTTTTCCATTTTTTTTATTATTCATTCTTGAGAGCTCATCAAAGCAAAAGCTTCGGATTCAATTCCAGCTACATTTTAAAAGTTTTTTAGGTTTCCCACCTTTCAATACGTGAATCTTTAATTCATTAGACTAGTCTGTTACGTGGTTTCAAACCTATTTCATTCGATTATGCCATAGAATAAGACATTGAACTTCGGAGGAAAAGATCACGGTATACATGAGTCAATACTGAGTAAAGATATGCACCAGCTGCACTTCTACCATCTGTATGTACGTCTGTTTGATTACATGCTTGGTAGGTATTTTTTATTTTCCATCCTTGGAGAAGGTGAATCAACCGATCGCACAGTCTGTGAAAAGCTCTCACAAAAGGTTAATAAAATATTCTGTAAGAGGAGAAAAAATTTAGGAAAAGAAATAATTCTTAATTTTAATGTATTTATTTATGAAATGTACAATTGATTATAATCAACATACTGAAATACCATATTTATTTACACGTTAAGAATTGTTGTAATTCATGAAGAGTTGAATAAAGAATTAATTTCCATTATATTCAATATCAACTAATTTTGCTTAGTTAAAAATAGTTTTTATCTATTTTACAAATGCCAAACATTAGTATATAAGCCATTAGTTCACGTGCATTTTAACAATAGTTTTTAACAATATACTTATATCAAGAAAGTACAATACAGATAGTCGCACAAAATACAGTTTGATTAATCTATCATTCGCATTCTGAAAAGATGGTCTTGTAAATAGAGCCACCATTGAATTTCTATGAATGCTGAAAAGTCCTTCTTACCTCAAAATCCTCCATCTCTTATCCATGGCTCCTCCCAAAAAATTATTTTACTGAAAAAATGAATGTTGTCAAATGTTTTTTCAGCAACTGCCATATGGCTTATAACTTTAACAAATTTTAAATTATTCTGACAATTGCGAACATTTACTCAAATCAACTCACATTTTCTAGATTAAATGAAATGTCACTAAACATTTAAGACATAAAAGTTAAAATATGTGTGTTAAGCGTTTATAATTGTAATTAAAATATCAGTAACGTTAACCCCAATTTTAGAAAATAGTTTGAAATAAAACCATAGGAAATTATATTTACCTAAATAACAGTATACATCTGCTTCAATTATCATATAATCATCAGTGTCATGTGACCCCAAAATTGTCTCAAATAGTATTTATTTTTGATGATACTGTTATTCCATTACTGAAACTCCAAAAATTGTATGTCCTTAAAAGGGAATTTTGTAATTATTTCATGTCATCCGATGTCACCAAAAGAAAGACAAAGCAGAATGCAGCAATTTGTAGCAGATTTAGTTTGAACCAAGGTGCATCACACGAGGAGGCTTGCTACGTTGCAACACATTTTCAGTTAAATAATGCAAGTTAATTTAAATTATTATTCAATAACTTATCTTTTTCTTATCATCATTAAGTAGTTTTTTTAGTCATGAAGAACTAAGTAGCAACTGGAATAGTAAATATTGAAATGTTCATAAATAAAGCAAATATAAACACATGATATCATATTTGTTGGACATTTATTACATTATTCTGTTTCAAATATTGTTACTAAAAGAATTAAAAAACTGTTTGTTCAGTCATCTCACTTAGATAAACTTTTATTTTATCTGAGATGTTTACTATTTTTAAATTAGTTATTTACAGTAACAAAAATTGTATACTTATTAATAATAAGCATATAATTAAGAATATTAATAACATGGAATCACATGGCAAAATTAGTATACTGTTGTCGATAATAATTATTATCTAATGTTATTAACATTCTAGTAAGTAATAGTTTTCTTATTGTAAATATTATATATTTTGTACTTCCGCTTAGTTTAAATAGATACTTTGAAAGTCTTTTTCATGTAACGCACAAAAATTAATTTAGTTTAGATGTATCTTATAATTTCAGCTAAAAAGATAAATACTGTCGCTCTCGTAACCATATTTATCACAGTCAGTCACCATTTAGACTCAATATAACTCACGAATTCACTTGTAAAGATTTTTAATCTTTATTTTATTGTAACTACTTCCGTTTTATTTTAACTAGAAATTTAATTACAGAAATATTCTTCGTTTACCTATGTTGTTGTTACTTAAAGCAATATATATATATATATATATACATATATATATATATATATATATATATATATATATATATATATATATATATATATATATATATATATATATATATATATATATATATATATATATATATATATATATTGCTTTAAGTTGTAGAAGTACTATTGAAACATTAAAGTTCTTACCAGAATCTAAAAACAACCAAACAACCAAATTTCACTTTAAATATTTTTTTAACTTTGAATTTAATTCATAGTTTCTAAACTACTTTAACTTTTTGTATTTAACTCGTAATTTTTGGAATTACTTTTATCAACTATACAATTATCGAATTTCTTAAATAGGTTCTGGTTTGCTGGTACTAACATTTTTAATGAATATTTGCTATGGGTTTGTATGCCCTGCCTTGATATATTGCTTACTTTAGTATTTCAATATAAATAATTTTAGCATTTTTCCTTTAATATAAACATTGTTCGGGGAACTGTGCGAATATATTTAGACATATGTCCTTCATGCATAACAGAAAAGATTGTTTAATTTGAAAAGTTGATCATCATGAAAACGTGGTCGCAATGCTCTCGTCTTTTGTTCGCATTGAATTGTTTTATTCTTGTCAGTGATTTTTAAATTTTGTCTCTCTTATTTTATTATTCTTCATGCTGTAATTAATTTCATTTATTTATTATATTAATTATATTTAATATTTTTAATAGTATTATTTAATACTATCTGCTAAGTTTCCTGTATTTCGTTCATTAATTTATCTTATTTTGGATATATTTTACTTGCAATGTTTAAAAAGATTTTCAAAGCTTATAATAAATATATTCCTTATAACTGAATATGGCATTTTAATTTTATATTAATTTTTTTCAATGTACTCTTTACTTTTCTGCAAATTTGGGACACGAAAATATTTAATTTATTATTAAAATTCATAAATAGCAATTTAATATGTGATTTAATTATTTACGATCACATGATATGAAACATAAAAAATTTTTATTTTAACAAAATATGCTATTTAGTTATTACATTTTTCAAATTAAATGACTAAAATATTTATAAATTTGCTATCGTAATTTCCATTTTAGAAGAAATTAATTTTGGATGTAAAACTTTATTGGCGATGGCAACTTAAATATGTTAAATGTATTAAGGTGCTTGATTAAAATATATTAATAAAAATTAATGAAACATATGCTGCCGTAAAAACAAATAAATATATTTTATAACTTAACATCCATAAAATGAAATACATTTACTGATCTTAAAATAGCTGAAATACTTGATTTATACGGTATTTCTTTTATTTAATTAATATATTAATGAACAGCTCACCAAAATTTAAGAAATTATTTCATTATCTTTAAATAAAAAATTTTTTCTTAATTTAAAATTGTCTATCAATAAGTTATTTCAGTTCATGTGAGTAAAATATAAAAATATAACAATCCAATGAAATTTAAACAAAATATAATGAAAATTTTATTCTAAAAAGCAGGAAATATAAATGCATAAACCTTGTTACACGTACCGTAAAGTAAATTTTCTTGACATTTATTCATGTTGCATAATTTGATGAAAACAAGATTTCATAAAATGCAATTACTATGTCAAGCATGTGATTTATTTTCGTTAAACTCTACCTTATTTTATCGCACACGAGTTCAGGGTGTAAAATATTTCATATAAAATAAATTTACGGCATGATGAAAATGGCATGTGTTATTGAAAAAATTTGTATGCAATCAATTTACGAAATCTTTGAAGAACATGTAAGACTCAATAAGGAAGCATAATTAAAATTGCCAATGGTGTTTACTTTAAGAATTCAGATAATGATTATGCATTTTATTAAAATTCTTAATATATTTTAAATTTTTAAATTTAAATGTTTCATTAGAGTTTAAGTTTAAAATTAAAAGAAAATAGTGAATATAAAAATATTTTTACTATAATCATTGAAGTACTGAATACAAATAAGCTTATTCACCACTAAATGGGTATAGTGTAATTTGCTATCATTTAGTTTAATATATTATTATTTTACAATATTAATATAAAATGTATAAAGTCAAATTGCTATAAATATCGGTATAGACATGATTTTTTTAGTTGTTTACAATTTTATATTGCAAACTGTTATGAAAAACAAATCTTATATTTCTGTTTCTTGTCATTTTTAGGAACGTTTGTTGTTAGTTTACTTAGAACTAATATACAGGTGTGGCAATTATTTTAAATATAAATCATTATTTTTTACAATTACGTGAAGTTAAGTAAGAACTACATGTTTTCTTGAATTACACATATGTATTTTATGGCAAACATTAATTACTTAAACCTTACACAACTGGCAAACCTTACACTACTGGCATACAATGGCCAGTAGTGTATATGTGTACATATATGTATATATATATATATATATATATATATATATATATATATATATATATATATATATATATATATATATATATATATATATATATATATATATTATATATATATATATATATATATTATATATATATAATATGTATATATATATATATATATATATATATATATATATACACTACTGGTCATTAAAACTGCTACACCAGGAAAGTGGCACACTACACACGTGAAATTTGCATGACAGGTAGTAACTTGCTGTGATATTCAAATGATTAGAATTTCAACGCATTCATACAAAGCAGGCGACAGTAGCGATATCTACAATGTGTATAAAACCAGAGATTTGACAGCAGTTTTCTCATACTCAATTTCCGTTTCAACGTTGTTTTTGACAAAGAAAGTTGTTGTAATGCCTCGTGTAAGAAGAAGAAATGCCTATCAGCACGTGTCTGACTTTGATCGAGGAAGGATTATAGCCTACCGGGATTGTGGTTTATCGTACCGCAATATTGCTGCTCGCGTCGGTCGAGACCCCATGACTAATAGCAGAATATGGAATCGATGGGTTCAGGACAATCATATGGAACGTCATGCAGGATCTCAGCGACCCCCCATCACTAATAACAAAGAAGACAGACATCTTGTTTGCATGGTCACAAGGGATCGTACAGCCACGTCACGAACCCTGAGTCGAGAAATGAAGTCATTTGCAAGGCAACAAGTTTTTGCTCGAACAGTTCGACGACGTTTGCAGCAGCATGGATTGTCTGCACGGCGACCATGGCTTCGGCTACCATTGACGCTGCGTCACAGACAGGAGCGCCTTCAATGGTGTGATCAGCGACGAACCTGGACGCGGGAATGGAATCACGTCATCTTTACAGATGAATCTCGGTTCTGTATACAGGACCATGGTGGCCGCATCCGTGTTTGGAGGCATCGTGGAGAACCGCGCATTGCCAGCTTGCATTGGACATCACCATACTGGCCCATTTGCTGGAGTGATGGTATGGGGTGCCGTTGGATACACGTCTCGATCACCTCTTGTTCGCATTACCGGCACTTTGTATAGCAACCGTTACATTTCCGATGTGTTAAGGCCCGTGGTATTGCCCTATCTTCAAGGTCTCCCTAATGCTTTGTTTCAACAGGATAATGCACGACCGCATGCTTCCCGTACTGTTCTGAACTTCCTTGATACAGAACAGGTTCGACTGTTACCCTGGCCAGCACGTTCTCCTGATCTGTCACCAATTGAGAACGTGTGGTCAATAGTTGCCGAGCGATTGGCACGCCATCATTCACCATCCACCACTGTCGATGAACTGTGGCATAGTGTTGTAGCTGCATGGACTGAGATCCTCGTACATGATATACAATCTCTGTTTGACTCCATGCCTAGGCGGATAAATGCTGTTATTATAGCCAGAGGTGACTGCTCTGGGTACTGATTTCTCAACATCTATACATCCTAATTTCCTGTAAATCTAATCACTTGTTCTTTCCACTATAATGTATGAGACGAATAAATATTGTTCTGTTATTTGCATTCCTTCTTGGTGTAGCAATTTATATATATATATATATATATATATATATATATATATATATATATATATATGTATATATATATATATATATATATATATATATATATATATATATATATATATATATATATATATATATATATATATATATATATATATATATATATATATATATATATATATATATATATATATATATATATATATATATATATATATATGAATATATATATATATATATATATATATATATATATATATATATATATATATATATATATATATATATATATATATATATATATATATATATATATATATATATATATATATATATATATATATATATATATATACACAAAAATTTTATTTTATGTCTGATTGCTCTTTGTTTCTTATATTCAAGCAAATTACTTTAGATTAGAGTTTCCAAGGAGATGACTAATAGGATAGCTTCTGATAGCATTTCTATCTGCGATATTTAACTATCCGTAAGACATATTTAATCGCATTCTGAGAAAAATAATTATTTTCTTATTTCTTTTATGATTAGATTACGTATATCAACAAATATTTTACCAATAATAATATTCAATAACCATTACAAGAATTTTTAAATCTACAACTATATACCATGTATATATATATATATATATATATATATATATATATATATATATATATATATAAAGCACAGTTTGAATGATTTGTACTATGAAGGTGTTTAATTATAATAAAATAAATGAATAAGAAGTAAATTATAAATCTTAGTAAGGTTTTATTATGCCAAATATTTAAAAAAAATATTGATAAAACATTTTAAGATATATAGACGGTAATTTGTTACGAAATAAGCATTGTGAAATATAATTTCTTATTTTTTTCTGTGCATTTAAAATAGCTAAAGTAGGTAACCAAAATCTATCTACATTTAAGTGATTTATATGACTTTACATGTAAGAGAGATTATGGAAAATTGATGATTTATATAATCCATAGTAAATACAATTTTAAGTAATATCCTGGAAGTAATTAGTTTTGAAATATGAAATAGTTTATAATTTAAAAATAGGGATTTTTGCCTCCTATTTTTAGTAAATATATGAAGATTACATACTAAATATATATATATATATATATATATATATATATATATATATATATATATATATATATATATATATATATATATATATATATATATATATATATATATATATATATATATATATATATATATATATATATATATATATATATATATATATATATATATATATATATATATATATATATATATATATATATATATATATATATATATATATATATATATATATATATATATATATATATATATATATATATATATATATATATATATATATATATATATATATATATATAATATATATATATATATATATATATATATATATATATATATATATATAATATCAGAGAGAGAGAGTGAGAGAATTTTAAGCATAAAATTATCAATGATTTATTTCAATCCTTTAAATTGTAACTAATGTTGATATTTTATTTTGATGGAATAATATTTTGAGTAATACTGTTCACTGTCATGAAGATATAAAGTAGTTGCAGAAAAAAATGTTGTATAAGCCATTTAAAGATGTCATAAAATCGGATATTGATATTGACTTGATAACAAAATTTTGTCAATAATTTTAATTAAAGATTAATTTTCTGAATTTAAGTGTGTTATTTTTAATAGTTTCAGAAAAAAATTGATAAATCAATTAACATTTTTTGTCTTAGGATGAAATATTAACATTACTAAAAATTCAATTTATATTATTGTTGTTATAAAAATGTTTAAATATTTTAAAATAAACAAAAATTTTAAAATGACTACAATATTTAAGTAATAATTTAGAGAAACTGCATTGGTTACATAAAGATAAATTAAAAAAGAATTATTTAAATATTAATTAGTACTCTTTTTGTTAAAATAAAAGAAAATGTATCATTGAAAACACATACACATAAAAAATTTATTTTAATAAATTTGTATATAAAGAATATTTGGCAGATATAAAGAAGTTTAAAATACTGATAATTTAATACGTTTAAAATTATTTAATTTTAAAGTATTTTTATCAAAGAACTCTCTAGAAATACAAATTATCATTTAGGCTTACTTTTGTTCTCGGAAAAATAAATAAATTTTATAACAGTTTTGTATTTTCCGTTTTTTTAACTCACAATGTTTCTCAAACCTCTTAAAATCACTCTAATTTTGGTAATTTTGTTTCACAAATTATTTTTTTTTGTTCATGCGAATTTACTTGTATGAATTCACTTTTTCTCAATTGATTATAAATTATGCTATTAACTATAAACTAATTTGAAATTAGGAAGACAAAAAAATTACTTTTCCTTTATGTTTTTCTGTAAAATAACTTAATACATATCAGATAATAAAAAAACAGGAATAGTAATACAACAAAATTGCAAAATATAATATTTTTTAGATAATCATTCATATTTTATGTGAATCTTATAATACAATACATGAGTCATAGAATACATGAATCACATAAATTATATAAAGGAATTGTAAATTATATATAATAAGATAAAACACGATAAAATATTTTTAAGCGCAGGTATTTTTAAATATTAAGATTTTAATATGTAAAAGAATAATGAAGCTTAACATAAAATATAAATTTTTCTTTGGACTCTTTTAGTTTAAAAATTTCAAACATAACTGCCTTTAAACTTGTTTTGTGTGGCTAAATGTTTTAAAACTAATAAATATCATACTTTCCTTAAAAAGGCATGCATTACTTTTTAATAACATCAATGGAAAATAAATTTTGAAAAATTGGAATCTCACTGAATTTGCATTTTTTAATAAAATTGCAAAATAGAAAAAGTAGACAAGTAAAAGGCTAAATTTATATCATATTGCAACTTTATTTCTTTACGGAATTAAAAAATATCAAACAATATTTTCACCTAATAAAAAATGTTACAAAGTGTATCTCATTGTAAAGAGATTTTGTTTTTATTTTTCATATTTTTTCTCATTGTTCGTTTGTCTTATCTTAACATAAAACAACTTATAATTCCTAAGTTTTGAAGTGGAACTTCTCATTACTATTAAAATTTCTCATAAAACATGTGATAGTTCTTATTTTTGGTAAAGAAATATTAATAAATAAAGAAGCTATAAATATTGCTTATATAGATTGAATTTTAATGGGATTTAGATTTCTGAAATGAGATGAAATTGTGTTACTGAAAACTTTTACTAATAGTATTATAATCAATGAATGTTTCAGTTCCAAATAATACATCTATTTTATAACAAACCATATATTACTTTTCCTGACTAATTGTATTCCTTTATAAATTTCTCGCGTAAAAATGGAGAAAGTATCAGACAGTTAAATTAGTTATCAAAATAGTCATAAGGACTAAATTCACATAATATATTATTCAAACATGAAACTGTGTAATTTAGATTATACATTTTTACAAATAATTATAGGAGTAATATAATAATGAATACTTTTGTTAATTTTCTTAGTAGTTTTTCATAATAAATACTTTTTCTTAAAGAAAATATATCCTGTATCATAGCTCTTTGCAATTTCTTCTGATTGAAAGTCCAAGAATATGAAGCATATTTTCAAATACCTAATAGCTGTTAAAATTTCTTCATGAAAGGAAATAAATATTTTTTGTTAGATATAATTTTTAAACTCTGAGACTCATTTTTTTTATAATTTTAAGTCGTTTTCTCTTCAAATAAACTTCTTGACTCTGTCTTTGAAATGCCAAACTTTAAGAGAAGTTGACCACATTTTTTCTTAAATTTATGAAAATACAATCATACGCATATATCATTAAGTTTTTTGAAAAATATTGGAATTTTCCCAATAGTTTTCGAAACAATTTAGTGGTTTATAGTATTTTTGGAACATTTTTTTATTTTTTGGAACTTATCGAAATCGTAAATTTAAAAATTAGTTTTATGACAAAAAATGCTTTTTCTTTAAATTAATAAAAGTACAAACGTTCTCTCACTAAATGATTTTTAAAATTATTATTATTATTATACTATTTAAACTCAATAATCTCTGCTGAATATGTTCATTTTATTAATTGAAATTTGCGAAATTTCAATATTTAGAAAGATTTATTAAGGTTACAAATTATATGAAATAATATAAAAAATAATTACAAAATAGATTATTATTAACACAATTTGAATTTTTATTTTGTACCAACACTTCATTAGTTGTAAAATCAGATACAAATGTAATCCAAAAAAGATATAAAATTATAGTTCAATTACTGTTATTTCAAGAGATATAATTTGAATGTTGCATGATTAATTTAAGAAGAAGCAATAAAATTAATAAGTGTTGACATTAATTATATTTAAAATTGGTTTTTATTTTGATTGCTTTTATTTTAATTAATTTATAATTTATTTGATTGAAAAGTAATAAGTTTATTCATTTATTATTTAAGGTTAGTAACTAAATTTACAATTTTTTGGAAAATATAAAGACTTGATTTGAATTTGATATATATATTTAAATATTTCTTAAAAACTCATTCTTAATAATGCAAAAATTACATCTTAGCTAAGTAGAGGATCTTTTTGAACTCATAAACAAAATGAGAGGCCATAACAGGTGGTTATTTTGGATTTGGAGCCATGATACGAAATGCTTTTAACAAAGTTGTCTTGACTGTCATATCCAATTAAGGAAACGAAATATAAAGTTTATGTCAACAAATTGATTCTACATATCTTTACAGTTACCAAGAACTGTCTTGTGTAAAGGAGTAGGAAAAAATCAACAATAAAGCGAAAGTAAAACCCGATAAAAAGAAGAGTGACTGTTATCAATCGGGCCATTGCTGACAGCGTCACTGCTGACGGGCCACAGTCTTGGCTAGCAGCGATCCATACATATTTTGCTTCATCGGCCTGTCGAAGATACGACCACAACCTTATACGTTAAGCTAACAGTATGGTTCTCTGATTGCACATTTTGTGTTGCCAGTAATGCCAAATTAATTTTATAAGCCATTTTATCGCCATACCTTTCAATTCAGATTATCAACAAGTTATTTGCTGTTTGGCTGGCAGTGACCACATTTACTGACATAGAACCAGCCATATATTTATATATATTTCCACATAAAGTGAAATCTTCAATCATTTTACTTCTAACAATTCATTCATAGTAACATTCGTATAGACGTATTAAAAATATATTAAATATAATAAAACTAAATTTATTTTAAATATTATGAAACCAAATTTGACTGTCTCTAAATAATCGAAAAATGGCATTGAATTTAATTTTATTTCAAAATAAAAAATAATAATATGTAGTTTAAAATAAACTTCCAATTTGTACTATAACAAATTCAGAATGTTAATTATGGGCATTTTTTTAAGCTTTTTCTTAAAAATTTGTACAGGAAATTATTTTTGAAGCTGGATATAACATTTAATAATTTTCGTTTATTATAATATTTGTATAAAGAAGTTTAAATGCATTGCTGAAAGACAAACAAATACAAAAGCCTCTAAATAAATTATTTTCAAATGTTGAAGTTTATATATTTGAATAATTTAAATTACTAAAATATATTTAAAACTAAATTTTTCTTTGCATTAAATATTTATATAATATGCCAACTTTTAATACCTTTTTGTTTACAATGGTTTCTAAAACAAGACTTCATCCCAGATTGCAATTTCCCATTCAAAAAGTTTACATATTTTGCTTAAATTTTTTGAGTCTAAAAAAACTACTTTTATTTCAGTTCCGACCGGGAGCACTTTGAAGGAAAATTTTCAAATATTTCACCATTTTATTTTCAGAATATATGATATTTCTTATTTTGTTGCACATCTACTGCAAATAAAGAATAGAGTTTAAACTTTAAATACTTCAAAACAATATTTGCATTATTTAAAATGGAAATATTAAAAAAAATATGCAAACTTTTTTTATTAAAGGTAGCATTATTTTCCTCGTGATAGAGTGACAACATTCTCCCTCACTTAGTTGTTCTCTGAGTCACTGGCTTGGTGGATCTCTGTCATTTCTTAAAGTGTCTGTATTAATCTGTGACGTCAAAATTATTTTTCCTGGTGAGTAGAATAATAGCTCAGGTTTCATTCGTCATCTGACCAATTCAAAATTATGGATCACTTGGCGATGGGCAAATATTCAAAATCTATTAACCTTCAGATACAGTCCAGGTGTCATTGTGTCTCCACGAATATTTTTTTCAATTAAGTTGCAACAACATATCATTAAAATATTCAATCATGATGTAACAGTACTTTTTTATCATAAATGTTGCAATTCCAAATATTATCCCATATTTACAGTTACAACAAGACCTTATTAAAAATTTAGAAAAAATAGTTTATTAAACTATATGTTAAAAATAATTTGTTGCTAGAAAGGAACAGTAAATTTATTATGCTCAGTCAATAAAATCTATAAAATTTTCTTATGATATGACGTTTTTATTTAGTCCAGCTGTAGTGCACAATCAAAAAAGCAGCCTGTGCAATATAGCACTCCACTTTAAGGTAATTGATCATTTGTACTCACATGAAAATTGAAGTTACTGTTTACTGTAATACTGTAATACTGTTTGATTCCACACATATGTGCCATTGGGAATCAAACTCAGCCCTTCAACTCGGAAGGCTACTGCGGCCATGAGCGTACTTCTAAATAATATTTTTAGACAGAACTGTAAAAAATTGTGACTAAGTTAAAAAAAGGATAATTTTATTTCATTAGAATTTAAAAAGACAATTATTTAAAAATCTTTAATTTAAATAATATTATAAAATTATCAAATAAATTTTAAATAATTTTTAAGTAAATTTTAACAGAATTATAAAACAATTTTGCACATTAAAATAATAATGTTTCAAATTAAAATTAATTTTAAACTTCAAATTAAAAGAAAATTATCGTTAAAAATACTATACTACACTTCAAAAAAGGAAAAAAAACTTAACTTCAAAAATATCTATTTTAAATTAATAAACTTAAAATGATTCAATAAAATTTTGAAGTGTAAATGGTTTTTAAAATATTTCCTTCAATTTGAAAATTATCATAAATTATTCTTCAGCAAAAATTAGAATATCACTATATTGGCACTAATAATGTTTCACATTATATTCATGTGTTTTTAAATATAATCAAAAATTAGATACAATGTCATTATTTTTATATAAAAATGCAAATAAGATTAATCAATGAAACAGAAATAATGCTCACCTATTTATTTTTAAATAAATAAATGCATACCTATATTGTTTACTTTTTTTGGTACAGTTTCTCAATAACGTTTAATAAATCATTTAATTTTAGTATCTCTCTATGCTTATATTCATTCCATTTACTTTCCTTAAATTTTTACAAATAGCTTCTGGGTAGAGAAAAATATTAAAAAGTAATGATCTTGCAGTCAAATTTTGTAAATTTATTTACTTTTACTTTACATAATATGAATTACTGCACTTTAAAGAAGAAATTCGCATGGAAAATATTTTTCAAAAACATTAAAATAAATGTTTGTTTAGCATAAGCAAATTTTTCTGTTAGAAAACTTGAAAAATTTGTCTTGTGATGAATACTGTACATATTTCTATAAAATTTAATAAAAGATTTTCGTCTTCAATTTTATCCGAAACTGTTCAACAGTTGTTAAGGTTAGCTAAATAACATCAGTTTTCTGAAATTTTTTAAATGCCAAACCAGAAAGGATATTATTCCAACATCAATAATTTAATTTCAATGTAAATTTTGTTAATGAAAGTAAATTTATCATGTTTCAGTAGCGATAGTCAGATAACTGCATGTATAAGGAAAAATAAAGGAAAATATGCAAATCTTATTTGGAGTTGTTAATCATAATGGTGAATTGTTCAGCTTTTACCTCTAAACAGTAATTTTTGTACAATAAGATTAATTAGACAGGCTACTACTGCTTAAAGAGGAGTAAGAATCCTCAACAGACATAAACCCCAGACATGAAATTGTAACGATTTGGCCATCTTGATAAAATATTAATGGAAGTCTCATTGCATGATATATACCTACAGACTTTTCAGATGATTTAAAAAACAGTTTAAATGTATATCCTGAAGATTTCAATGTGAAAAATAATGAAAAACCGAGTTTTTTATCATCTTTGAGTATATGTTACTGGTTTTTATTATATTTTCCCGATTATTTTTAACCATTTGTAGCGTAGAAACTAATAGACCTGCAACAAGGATATATAATTTTGCTTAAATATGATTTGACAAATTTTAGCATTGGAAAATTATAGAAATTTAAAAGCAAAAAAATATACAAATAAAATAAGATAAAATAAAATAGATAAATAAAAAAGCCTGACATAATATCATATTGGTCAAAGTTTGAAGGAATAGTATAATTGTAATGTTAAAATTACAAAAAATATTAGAATTTTATGACCAGATATCTGTTAAAATGGTTTGTAAGTGATAGAAGACAACAAATACTGATTAATTGAAAATTTATATTATGCATAATTATAATTATACCCAATATATTTCCTACATGTGTGATTATTCTTGTGGTTTACCTTTTAGTAAATATTTATTTCAATGGTTTTTACGAAATGAAAATTACACATTTGATCTTAAAATATATAACATTTTTTATAAAAAAGCAGTTATTAAACATTGTTAAATGTTAATTTATAGGTTAAACTGTATTTTGCTGAAACATATACCACTATTATTTTCAATTAGTAAAAACAAGAAAAATTAGAAGACATTATGAAATTTCCAAATTTCTAAAAGAAAACTCTTAGAAATAATTATTTTCAAAAATTTTTGGTGACAATAATTATAACTGTTTTACTGTTATTAGCCAACAGTTTCAAGATCATAAATGAATAAAGTCTTCTAGCATATTGCTTATAACCACATATAGCCGTATAAAAATTTTAAACCCTATAGCCATATGCATCAAATATCAGCTTAAGGAGCTAACGGAGAAGAAAAACTTCCTCTGAATTAAATATTATTGCTTTTTAGCAGTTTGTTTTGAATTAAAGACACTCAGATGGGTTTATCTTTCATAAATCTCAAAATAATTACTTTTATATAGAATTTTGAATTATACGTCAATAGCTGCCAACTTTGTCAGCAAAATTAAATTGTAATTCAAGATTAAGTTCAATATTTACCAAAGTTAAATATTAAAAAATTTAAGAAATAAAGCACGCGTTTTAAAATTTACGAAAACAAAATACCTATCAATTCAAAATGGGTTTGTTAAAATACCTCAATTGAATAAAAGGAAATTTATAAAAAATTACACAAGAAGACATGAAACACATAATTTTTGTTCAGATTTAAACCAATTTCATTTTTAATTAATACAAATTTTATTTTCCCTTTAACTAGGATAGTATATTTTACTTATTTTTAAATACACAGTTCTTAAAAAAATTGCAAAATTTTATTTTTAACCCAGATAAGCCTACTGTCCTATATTCTACTGTCCTAAATATAGGACAGT
The DNA here is from genome assembly GCA_037975125.1 of Latrodectus hesperus. NCBI lineage: Eukaryota > Metazoa > Arthropoda > Arachnida > Araneae > Theridiidae > Latrodectus > Latrodectus hesperus. The sequence goes on along the minus strand of CM075858.1, from coordinate 16,616,284 downwards.
AGGCTTATCTGGGTTAATGTATTTTAATGTGAAAACATCCTTTTAATAATTCTTATTGATTATTAAAAGAATGTTTGCCATTGTCTTCGGTTTGTTTAAAATATTTATCAATATTTTTGAATAACTTCTTCCTATTTTCCCAAAATAATGCATACTATTGCATATAACGAAACGTTAATTATTCAAAATGTGAGTAATCTTACTAAAAATAAGTTTGTTGAAGATAGAGTAAATCACATAAATACGATTTTTTATAGAATGTACTTATTACTGAATTTTTGTCTTAAATATCAATTAATTTTGCCACTATAAAAAGTTACTTAAATATTCCTTCTTTAGTTATAAATCTATTTGTTCAAATACATAAACAGTTTTACCATATTCTTACCTTTAATTTGCTAGTTGATATTTTCCTGTAATGGTATCCCTTATAATAACTATTCTGAATCATATTAATATGTTTTAAAATATATTAATATTACCATCATTAATATATCTGTGGTGTTCAGTCCTTTACAAAACAAATAGATTTATAGTTCTCTGAAATTATTTACACACTGAGCGAATATGATTAGGAATGTTTTTATGTTAGAAGATTAATAGCCATTCCTTTAATGGATAGAGGCAATTTGTTATCACATTTTCTGCTTCAGAAAATAAACTGCAAACAATATTGTCAGCTAATCACTCACTCAGAGATTGAATGTGATTATGTCAGAAGAGTGGAATAATTGTTGAATTGCTTTGACATGTTCACAGATCAGATGTTTAGTATAAATGTACAAACTATAAGTAATTAGAATTGATATTGTCCTTATATTCATACTACACAAATTTATTTCTGTTTTTTATTAAACTGCATAATGATATAACATTAAATTTTGAGAATTTGACATTACTCTAAAGTAATAAATTTAACAACAGTTAAAACAGTGTTTAAGCTAAATATGGTAATGTATATTACAGAACATTAGTGTTCGTATTTGCTTAAAATTATTCAAGATTAAGAATTTCAGCATACATCTTCACATTGTTTTAATTTATAGCATTAATGAAATTATTTTTTATAAGTTGATGAATTATACAGCGCATCTTTCATTTTTATTTCATCATTTAAGTGCTTATATTCTGATACGGAGAACTCAAGCTTTTCATTCTAAATCATTTTTAAAAATTTCAAAATTTGATTTTCAGAATTTTTAACTTCATTATTTTAAAAAAATATCTGTAACATATAATAATTTCAAAACTATTTGTTAAGTTTTGAAAATTTGATATTTGAATAATCTTATATTATTTTTTTTAAATCTATATTAATATAAAGACAGTTTTTACAATTTATTTATTGAGCAATAACTTGAAGTCAACATTTTACAAAACAGAGATTAAATAAATTACATTTATTGCTTAAATTTCCTTTCACTGCTTTCAGATTTTCTTAAAGCATTTAGTGCGATTAGAAAAAAAATTGTCAATTTTTAAGAACGCAACAATATTTAAATATTAAATTGAATATAGAAATAATTTATAAGATTTTCATTTATATTGTAAAGAAATTACAACATCACTTTTGAAATATAAATCTAAATACTTACTAGAAATAATTTCACATGACGTTCCCGCAGGTTGCTTAATTTGATAAGGACAAGCTTGGCGAAACAGAACTCCGATGACATGCCGAGGATTTAGTCGCACTTAAGCTTGTCATGTTTTATTTCTCCTGAGCTTTGTATATATAAAATATTTCTTATAAAATGAACTTATGATGTGAGGACATTTTTGCAGATGTCACAAAATTTATAAACACTTAATTGGGGCAAAGCATTTAAAGCATATTTGCAGTACATCATTTAATATTTTAGTTAACACACTATTTTTTTATCTTTTTAAAGTATATCTTCATGTAAAAAATAAAAAATATTATAAAAAATACATTTAATTTTAAATATTTAGAATTTGTCGTAAATCGTGCATTTTAAAATATAATGCGTTGTTTTTCACATAATTGCAAATTCTTTAATATGGATTGATATCAGAACAAATATCTAGTGCACAAATAAACTTATTAGATAACTTAATATATTAATGCATTTTAATCTGTATTATATTTCAGTATAACTCGATGGTTGAATTTGATTGACACTAAAAAATTTGTTTGTTATGGAAAAAAAACATTGATGAATTAATAAAAAATATCAAGTTTTAGAAAATAAATGATGGTTTATATTTTGCAAAATCAGGTTTTTCATTCAAAATTGTGCAATGTAACTTAGTATATTACATGATTCAATTACAAATGGTTTTTTGATTATCCCTAATTTTTATCTATTAGAATGAATTTTAATTATATACACACACATTTTTCAACAAAACAAGTTCTTCGTTACCTTTTACTACTATCTTGGTACAATATTTCTCAAATGTATCTCTAGAATATACTTCAACATGTTTTTATCATTTGTAACTATAATTTAAATAATTATGAAAATAAATTAATACATTTTCCTATAAAATAGATAAAGTATTAACATGATAATTTTAAAATGCTTTAAATTTATATTTATTAAAATTTCTGTGAAATAACTATTTATAAATTTAAATGTTTATAAAAAAGATGCATCTATTTTTCTTATAGATTACAACAAAAAAGTGAAAAGGTGGTAAGAACAATTTTAAGAGAATGAGCAGTGGTAAATGAAGTTCAAATAAACAATTACATATCATAAATTTATGGCATATATATATATATATATATATATATATATATATATATATATATATATATATATATATATATATATATATATATATATATATATATATATATATATATATATATATATATATATATATATATATATATATATATATATATATATATATATATATATATATATATATATATATATATATATATATATATATATATATATATATATATATATACATATATATATATATGAAATGGTTTTCACATATGTATTAGTAATTATTTTTCAATCAAAATGCATAAGTTCTATGGAAAATTAACTGTGTTATTAGCTTCTTACATATTTATGTATGGTATAGATTAATTGTATATAACGTAAAATTGTGTATGTATTCAAAAACTCTTTTGACACTTCTTTTAACATCAATCATAATTGTAAAAATATTGAAAAAAAGTAACTATTTCCTTTTTTGATGACTAATGTTTTCATTTTTTATTTTACAATTTTTTCTATATTTTACTCACATATAAAGATTTTTTTGTACTTAATAAAATTGAGAATTTTTCACCAACAGAGATAGAGAATTATGTTAATTAAATTATTTTTCCATAAACATTAAATGGTTTCTAAGAATTTTGAATTATAATAAGAAAACAATTCCTTTGACTTTCATAGCCTGATATACATTTAATGTGTTCTCGAACAAATGTTTTAAATAATAAAAGTTTTAAGACTATATAATGTAATTAGTTTATTCTCTAAAGCATTGCGTTTAGTTTTTATTCCAATATTAGCTGTCTGTATTTTTCAAATTTTAAACAATTGAGAAGTCAAATAATATGTGAAAATATTCCTATTCATATTTGAAAAAGTATTTATCACTATTATTTTTGCACTAATTATTTCATTTTACTTTTTCTCAATTTATTCTATAAAAAATCTATTTCGAAAAATTGGTATTTTGTCACTCCAATTTTCTTTTGTTAATTAACATTGCTTTTACATAATAAAAGTAATTTAGAATTTCTATCAAAATTTTAAAACAATATGTTAAAAAGTGGAATCGTTTTTCTTTTAAGATAATCTTACTAAAATGATTAATTTATAGAAAACCTATTAGCTATAATGAATTGCTTCATAAAATATTGTACTGACAGATAATAATACATCTATCAGAAAACTTTACAGAAATGCTTTCTTCATTTAATTTTAAGTTTTAAAGTATTAAGTTTTTGTACTTGTATATTAAAAACCTTATAAAATCAAAGACTAAATATCTTTATCAGAAAATTATTGATTTTCACATTATAAAGATGCAGTGCTTTTTTGAAATTATAATCGTTACCTACCTACTTCACAAACTCTTATGTCACAATTTTTGACTTTCGTGAAAATCAGTTTGTTTTCCTTCAAAGAATATTTTATGCAATCTTTCTAAAAATACAAAAAAATTGAATGCTGATTAACAAGAAAGTGAAAACATTTAAAGCATTTTTAAAAAGTATTTATTAAATTATTTGGGACAATCTGTGACAGAACCAGGAATATATTAAAATACATATAAACAAGTGTAAGAAATGAAAAAATAAATGGATTAATTCCTTTTGATTGTCTTATTTAAACATTTTCATGTTAATCTAAAGTTTTGTGAGATATTTCTAAGAACTACTCACCCTTTTTATGTTGAAATAAGGTCATTAAAATTCAGAATATAATTAGTAGTTATATAATACGTTTTATGCATTTTCTTTTGTTTTTTATGTATACATGGAATAACTTGAGCATGTCTTCTTGATAATCAGGTTCGAATGCAGCTCTCACACCTCACTGGAGTTGAAGGATTGTTGTCTTTCAGAATTATTTCTGGTCATTTTTATCTTCATTTTCATCTGTTGTTGTTGTGGCTTCTCTTCAAATGTCTGACAAAGTCAGACAAAGTTCATCATCAGACCGTTGAACCTACGGAAATCGAGTACTAGAAGGGGGGATGAGTTTATATCCTCTCTGGAAAGTTCCAAACAGTCTAGGATGTGATTAGAAGAAGCTTGTTCAGTTTTGCATCTAGAGCAGACCTCAAAGAATTTCCTGCCTTCAAAATACGCGAGATCCCTAGTTTGGCCGCTTTCTAGTCTGAAAATAGCGGTTCTAGAGGCTCTGTCACAATTGAGTGCAAATGAAGAGCCAAGCTCTTTGCCCGTGTACTAGTGATAGTAGGGAGGAATCCTCCACCCATTGGAAACTTCAGAATTAACTATGGATTGATGTTCTGAAAAAGTAAGTGTTGAAGAGGGAGGATTATCATGGTAACAGCCTTCCTTGACTAATTTTTGTCTGTTCAAGGTTGAACTTGCCGATTATCTATTTTGTTACGATGTTGAGATTATTATGCCTTAAAACTAGAACAATTCACGATAATAATAATTCATTTAAATAATATATTGCATACAAAAAATCCCAATGGTAAGTAGCACCACAGTATCACTTTAATCTTTGAGTCAAATTTTAAAATAACTGAAGATGACAAAAAATTACTTGACTGATATATTTTTTAAAATTTTTTCTTATTTTATTGTTTATTTGCAAACAAGTCTTACAATTTAGTAATAATTATTTCAATCGTGTGGTGAGTTCTACAAAATATTCCAATAATACAGAAATTATTGTGAAATAATTATATAAGTAACTAAAATACACTAGGATATGTAAAGAGTTTTCATTTATCAGGGTAAGAATTTTTTTCTCTTTTTTAATTTTGTTCAGCTCAAAAATAGTCATTTTAAGAATTTTTTGAAATTATTGAATGCCCATTAATGAAAGTCATTAACATAACATGTGATTTAAACATAAATTACATTTGTTAATTATATATTGCTTAAATTTTGAAAATTGAAAACTTCCTATAAAAAACATTTAGTAAATAAATATAGCCATATTCATTTAAGACATAAATATATTTATATTTATCAATAAAATATAATAATAAACGAATGTCAAATAATTGATTTCGTTATGTAGTTTTACATCAAAAGAAATATTCAAATATGGTACAACGTAGTAAATCAGAGATTCCAGAGTGAGTGTGCATTCAAAATCCACTTCAACTAAATTGAATAACTCACCACTTGAAGTAAAACTTGTAGAGAAAGTGCGTTGTTGTCATACATAATGCAACACTTTGCTAAGTGACATGCAAATATAAAAATGGATGGCATTTTTTAGAAAGCAGAGGAAAATATAGCAATTTCCAACCTTTTTCAGAAACACGTTTCTACGTAACATTTTTGCATTGATTTATGCAATTTCCATATACATCTCGTCATTTCGCTTCTAGTCAAAGTTTCTTCTACACCTGTTTTAGAGGTGTGCACTTCAGAAACCATAAGAAAATATTTAGGAACAAATAAAAATAGAGAATTTTTTTCCAAGCAAGTCAAGATTTTGTTTACTTACATTTGAAATCTTCATTTTTATCTTAGGATTCTATGTATATAAATTCAAAATAATTTCCCTTCAGTGATACACTCTGAGAAATAACCTATCAGTAGTTTATTCTGTTATTTAACTAAAATATATTTTATTACATTTACAATATCTGACAATTGTAACATGATTTACTTATAGCTATACGTATGTGCATAGTCACCTAAACAAATAATTTTGTATCTGTAAAAGTATTTAAAGAAAGAAATGCAAATAGTTTAAGAATAGAAAGTGATGGGATTTAGAATATATAATTTGTAAATTATTACAATTGATTTCAGGCAAAACTTCGTTCGAGAAATAGAATCCAGGGATTAATTTTATGGGCAATTTAAGCATTCAAAGTTGTTTGCATTTTTATAGAATGATTAAAGTACAACAAATTTTTAACTTAAAACAAACTCTGAGCTATTATGATGTGAAAGGTAAAATTATAGCCTTTTTCAACAGTGAGTTCCTTGTATTTAAATTTATGAAATAATATCATTTTATTTCTTAATACAATTAAATAGATTTAACTATTAAGCTAAATTATTTATCAATCAGAATTTGTAAAAATAGAAAAAGGTTGGCTTTATTCAAGCTCATTATTTCATAGAAAAACTAAATTTTTCATTTAAGTTTGTTTGAATAACTTAGCATAATTCGCTCATTATTAAATGGGTTTCTTCAAAGAATATTAATCTAATTCTAATATTTTTTAAAAATTCATCGATTCAATGTCATCTTGTACATTATAAAATTATGCTAATTTTACATAAAATAGATTGTTTTAGTAAAACAGTATAATTAAATTTCTTAGCATAAATTATCTAATAAACTTCAACTTTTTAACAAATAATATAATGCTACAATTAGGCATCGATGAAAATTTTACTATTGAGCATAAATATACGCAATTTAAAAGTTAGTTTTACATGTGGGAAGATATTCTCATTTTCTATATCTTTTATTTAACCTTAATCGTATTAAACATCTATCAGACATTTACTATATATGTATATATATATATATATATATATATATATATATATATATATATATATATATATATATATATATATATATATATATATATATATATATATATATATATATATATATATATATATATATATATATATATATATATATATATATATATATATATATATATATATATATTATATATATATATATATATATATATATATATATATATATATATATATATATATATATATATATATATATATATGTAAATATTTAATGCAGGCAAGTGACTTGCTAACTAATATTTTTGTAATATATATGTAACACTTCAAGTGTTTTGAAGTGTTTGTAACTATGTATACTATGTAACACTTCAAATGAATAAATTAATGCTTAAAAGAGTTTTTCTTTGCAACATGTGACAATAATCACCAAATTTCCTTCATTTACCAATTTGCAAGTTTCATAAAAAAATTTCATTTATTTGTTATAACAATGTTAGGAATGTTTATAATTAATTCACATATCATCCGACTGACTTATTACACTAAAATGACATTCGCTTTAAATCATGATTACCTTTTTTCATTTGTTAAGGAATAGGTTTATTTTCTTATATTAGATATTTATCCGTATTTCTGTATTTCAAACTTAACGGAATACACCTTTAGATATTATTGGAAATCAAAAATTTGGTGAATTCTGAGGTGCACAACTCAAAATCCTTTTGAGTCCTCACAAAATGTTTTTTGGATTCTATTAAAAGTGAGATAAAAGCCACCCAACTCAAGTATATTTAGGTAAACTAGAAATTGCTTTCAATCTATCAATTCTACCAGAAACGAAAATTTAAAGCCATTTTTGAAGAAAGTGTTTGATATTATCATTGTTACAAGTTAATTTTATGATTGAATAAATGATTTTAATATGTCTTTTTTTATCTAAATACTTTATTTTAACATTTAGATTAATGATCCATAAAGAATTAGAGCTAGTAAATATTTGACTTCTTAATAATCATATGTTTATACACAACTAAGAATAAGCACATAAAATAAAAGGAAGTGAAAATATAAAGTATTTTAATTTAAACTAATGTTACTCACTTATTTTAACATGTTACTGTTAAATTTTAATATATAATTTACATTTTATACAATATTCATACAGAAATTATGCAGCATAATTTTATAATTGCAAAAATGTGAAAAATACTTTTGAATAATGAAGGATTTGAATTATCCTAAGCTAACCATTTATAAATCCCTTATAATATGATTTTTGTAATTAACTAAAGAAATTGTTAACTTAGTTGTTAAAAATAGAAAAAAATAATACAAGTATGATAAAAATTAAATTATCTTAGAGTAATAAAAATCAAATATGCAGATAAAAAATATTCATTAAAAATCAATTATCAGTCTGTTCAGCATTTATAGGCAGTAGTACAAACATGTTGTATCCAAAATATTAATTTTATATATTAATTAATATATATATATACAATTATATGAAAACGTTTAGCTCATTCTTTATATATCATCTTCTTTTAAAATGGTAATCACTTCTAAATTAATATTAATCCAAAAATATACTTTAAAATGATACAATTTATGAATTAAAATTGTGATACAAATTAAATAAATTGTAAAGGTTAATATGTTTTATCGAAGTTAACCGCATTAGTTACCACAAATCATTAACAGGAAATTTATTAATAATTTTAAGGAAAAATATAACAGATTCTTTGCATCAATATCATATTCAAATTTGTTTAACTCAGAGGCATTAAATATTATGTATATTGTTCGTTTACAATCAACTATAATAATTAGATTTATCTTTATCAAAAAGCCTAATATATTCCCTACAATCATATGAATATTTTAATCAGTGCAATAAATTAAAATAGTTAATCTTTTTGTCATCATCATCTATGGCGTGACAGGCTGAACGACCTACACGAATTTTTTTATATTATTTATATTAAGGAATGAAAGGAATCAGATAATAAAACAATTTGCTTAAAGTAAGTAGTTACAATTCTTGGACAATCATCATATTAAAGATATCAATCACATATAATATTTTACATTTTTAATATTAATTTCGACTTCAGTACCACATAAATATTTAAGGGGGAAATTATCTCAAGAAATAGTTGTTTTAATCCCCTAATATACTTAAGCTCATTGACTGCACATGATTTTTGCTTAGAGTTTCTAAAAAATATAAAATAACATTGAAGTATATTTTCATTTTTCCTTGCTATCCTAATTAAAGTAAATTTACTTTGATGATTCATTACAATTTATTTTAAGATTTATTTAATAGGAACTACGTAATGGTAATTGAATTTATAAAAATTAAAGCTGAAAATAACTGTGACTGCATCACTAGATTACATTTCATAAATATTCAAGCGAGGAGCGATCTGAAAAAAGAAGTAGAAAAAACCACCCTTATACATTTCCTGTAACCTTAAACAAAATACTAAACGGTATAAACGCCTGTAAACAGAAATAACCTAAAAAAGTTTTTCAAGAATTAATGAAGATAATTTTAATTTATTAATTTATAAATTTCATAAATAATGTTTGAACAATTTAAAATTATAGCTTATATCAAGTAATTATCTACAATGCTGATAGAAAGCAACTTAAATATGAAGATTAATTCAAAAATATGAAACTATTATATTTTTAGGGCATTCATATTCTTTGTATTTTTATCAACTGCTTTTGTTTCTGTTATCAGTTAACTTTGGTGATTAATTTAAACTGTATCCCAAATATAATGTGTTTAGATTGCGTTCTAGTTTATGTTTCTATGGGAACAATTTTATTGATATATTTATATAAAAAAGTTAAAACAGATTTATTCAATTTTATTCCAGATGTTTTGAAAATTCTTAAATCAAATTGTTTATAGTCTTTACAGTACAAATTTTCCTACTGAACAATATTTGTACACTCTACAAAAAAATGTTGTCTATAACACTAAAATATTTATGACTAACAAGACTTAAAGGCAGCTTACCTAACAGTTTTAAGTCAAATTTACTGAAAGCAGTGCAAGTATAACGGAATATTAAAAATTATTTTTATTATATATCTATGTATCTCTATCTATCTCTCTACTCACCTATGTGTGTGGGTGTGTAGACATATTCTAATATTTTCAAATAGTACAAGAAATGATTTTTTAAATATTTTTGAGAAGCTACAAGTTTTTCAGACACATTGAAGAAACTTCTTTAGTACCAAAACTGATTTCTATAGAGAATTTGAAATATGGGAATATTTTAGAGGTTTAATGTGAGAAACGAATTCCAATTATAAAAAGCAATTGGTAATTTTACGCTTGTCGACTCTTTGAAGTTAGATCATTTGCTGATTTATCGATTAATGTTCGGTGAACTTCTGCAATAGATACATGAAGGTCCACCAACTTTCTCACAAGGATTAATGAAAATTTATTTGATCTGTTTTTAACTTTGATATTTTATGATTAAACTATTCGTATTGCAATGAAATGAAAAAATTAACATATTCCACATAATTGCTCATTAATGCGAAATGCGAAAGTTTCTTTTCTATTAAATTATGCTAAATCGTAATATTAATATTTTATATTTTGTAAGGTGTTTCAATTAAGGTGTTTTTGTTTTTATTTCTTGTAACAACTTAGAAAAAAATTCAATTCATTTTTCGCGTTAAATTCTTTCTTTTATCTCATTCTAATAAAATTTTTTTAACTGAGTAAATTTATCTTTTTCAAACATTCCACATAGATATTTTTAAAGCATTATAATTTCGTATATTGTATTGAATATCATAGTCTACCGGTTAAAGTCACTTTTTTGTTTTTATACATCATTTTCCACTAACTGGATGTGTAACTTGTAATTTTGGATTCGAAATGTTTTTTTCAAATCTAAACTACTAATAGAATAATACACTAGTAAAGTACTCGTAAAAATTTTTAAATACATATAAATTATAAAGATTAAAAGCAATTCAGGTTGTACATATAAATGCTGAACAATAAAATAAGTGTGCTGAAAAATACTCATATTAGTTCTAATTTTTTCAGCCTTAATACTTGACATTTCATATTATTTAATGTATATAAGCAGATGAAAAATTTTTAAAGAATAATAAAATTTTATCAAAATAAACGACGAACTTTTCTTAAATTTAATCATACTCACTTATTACTGAGAAAATATGATTAGCAAAATATGATTATTAATAAATTTTTGTCTAATAATAAATTTCAATTTTGTAGTTTATTTTTTTAATTGAAATCGCTCGCGCGATATCCAACATAACAGTATTAAAATCATTGGTCGTATTCATGTAGTTTTATAACATTAAACTTAATATCAAATGACACTGCATAATTCAGGTTATAAATATGAAATATCTGAATTAAATTTAACTTATATTATTAATTTATGATTTTTAGACTTCATTGTGATTGAAATATATATCAAGCATATCTTCCTATCACAATATCATGTAAATTTATTATGTTAATGTCCTTTCGTCATTTAGAGAACAAACACATCATCATTAATTTATATACTAAAGATTTTCAAAATTTTATGTTACGTGACAATAGTATCAGCTAAAATGAATAATAAATTATTATACTTATATATTTTGTGTTGAGTACTATTAACTACAATCAAAGATTAAATTATTTTCCTCACAATATTAAACGTGGAAAAATAAATTGACTTTCGCGTAAAGCACTTTCACACTTAACTTACATTTCTTCATTCTCAATGTTAACTATTAGCTTAATTTTCTTAAATTCGCATAGCTAACGCCATAGCTTGGATGTCCGAGTGTCATAAATATACATATAGCAGTTTTATTTTTTATCTTAATATTATAATTAACTACAAATAAAGTTGTCAATTGAATGCTTAACTTGGTAAGGCAATATACACAACACACACACACACACACACACACACACACACACACACACACACACACACACACACACACACACATATATATATATATATATATATATATACATATACATTTATATCTATCTATCTATATACACTACTGGCCATTAAAATTGCTACACTAAAAAGGAATGCAAATAACAGAAAGATATTTACTGGACACATACATTATAGTGGATAGAACAAGTGATTAGATTTACAGGAAATTAGGATGTATGGATCTTGAGAAATCAGTACCCAGTGCAGCCACCTCTGGCTGCAATAACAGCATTTATCCGCCTAGGCATGGAGTCAAACAGAGATTGTATGGCATGTACGGGGATCTCAGTCCATGCAGCTTCAACACTATGCCACAGTTCATCGACAGTAGTGAATGGTGAGTGATGGCGTGCCAATCGCTCGGCTACCATTGACCACACGTTATCAATTGGTGACAGATCAGGAGAACGTGCTGGCCAGGGTAACAGTCGAAACTGTTCTGTATCAAGGAAGTTCAGAACAGTAGGAGTTAAATGCGGTCATGCATTATCCTGTTGAAACAAAGCATTAGAGAGGCCTTGAAGATAGAGCAGAGCCACGCGCCTTAACACATCGGAAATGTAACGGTTGCTGTTCAAAGTTCCGGTAATGCGAACAAGAGGTGATCGAGACGTGTATCCAATGACACCCCATACCATGACTCCAGCAGATGGGTCAGTATGGCGATGTCCAATGCAAGCTGGCAAAGCGCGTTCTCCATGATGCCTCAAAACACGGATGTGGCAATCATGGTCCTATATACAGTACCGAAATTCATCTATAAAGATTACCTGATGCCATTTCCGCGGCCAGGTTCGTCGCTGATCACACCATTGAAGGTGCTCCTGTGTGTAAAGCAGCGTCAATGGTAGCCGAAGTCATGGTTGCTGGGCAGACAATCCATGCTGCTGCAAACGTCGTCGAACTGTTCGAGCAGAAACTTGTTGCCTTGCAAATGACTCCATTTCTCAACCCAGGGCTCGTGACGTGGCTGTACGATTTCTTTTGACCATGCGGATAAGATGTCTGTCTTCTCTGCTGTTAGTGATGGGAGGGTCGCTGAGATCTTGCATGATGCTCTGTATGATTGTCCTGAACCCATCGATTACATATTCTGCCCACAGCCATGGGGTCTCGACTGACGCGAGCAGCAATATTGCGGTACGATAAACCGTAATCCCGGTAGGCTATAATCCTTCCTCGATCAAAGTCAGACACGTGCTGATAGGCATTTCTTCTTCTTACACGAGGCATTACAACAACTTTCTTTGCCGAAAACAACGTTGAAACGGAAATTGAGTATGAGAAAACTGCTGTCAAATCTCTGGTTTTATACACATTGTAGATGTCGCTACTGTCGCCTGCTTTATATGAATGCGCTAAAAATCTAATCATTTGCATATCACAACAAGTTCTACCTGTCATGCAAATTTCACGTGTGTGGTGTGCCGCCTTTCTAGTGTAGCAATTTTAATGGCCAGTAGTGTGTGTGTGTATATATATATATATATATATATATATATATATATATATATATATATATATATATATATATATATATATATATATATATATATATATATATATATATATATATATATATATATATATATATATATATATATATATATATATAATATATATATATATATATATATATATATATATATATATATATATATATATATATATATATATATATATATATATATATATATATATATATATATATATATATATATATATATATATATATATATATATATATATATATATATATACAGTATGTCCACTAAAGTCCTTTGCCACCCTCTTAACTTCGTAACGGCTGTTGCTATATTTATAAAAGTGGTGTCTAAGTATAGTAAAATAGCCATGCGCTACTGAATGAAACCACCTACCGCGCCACCTGGTAGGAAACTGTGGAATTAGCATTCGTATCTCGACAACGGATAGAGATAGGTAAAAAATTATTTTACAAAATTGTAGAGCGAAAAGATAACTTGTAGGCTATAATGTGAAGAATACAATGGTTAAAACGCGCATTTGTTGTTTCGTGGTGTGACGAGGTACATCGTACGTGTGCATATTTGAAAAAACAAAAAATCGTTTTCTTTCACCGCGGTTACTTTTCGGGATTACATTTCTCAGTTTTATTTCGAAATGGGAAGAACGGAAGTATTAAAAATAATTCCAAAATTTTTTATGCAGTATGCAAATATGTAAGAAACGTCACGGCTGGTCCCCTGAGAGAGCTGTAAAAAAGACATCTTTTTGGGGCTGTAGTATGTTGATGCTCATGGCTGAGTATTGTGAGATGGTTTTACTGTACGGTGAATGTTGACGCAAGACACGATCAGAAGTAAGGTTGTACCTCCAACGTTTTCCTGCAGACCTTCATCCTTCTCATCAAACCATCCTAACTATTGTAAAACTTTTAAGAGAAACAGGTTGCATTACTAGTCAACTTCGAACTGGCAGACCAGCTAAGGTAGGATTGAAATTTCAACAGGATGAGGTATTAGCATATGCCCTCGCATATCCGAAATGCAGCGTAAGAGAGATCCGTCAACACTGTGGTCTCTCCAAAAGTTAGGTTTGGAAAATCCTAAGCGAATCAGGTGCTCATCCATACCGACCAACGCCTAAACAGGTTTTAGTGGACGGTGATGCCGAGCGACGCTATGCATGGTGCAACTTCATCATGAATCAGATACAAGTGTAGCCAACATTCTTGGCAGATATAATGTGGATGGATGAGGCATGCTTTTCACAGAATGGCATGTACAATAGGCAAAGCACCCTGTACTGGGCACTGGAAAATCCTAAATATTTCGTCAACGTTCGACATGAAATGCGATATGCTATTAACGTTTGGTGCGCAATTTACAATAGCAAGCTGATAGGCGCAATATTTTACAATGGCCCGTTAACAGGTGCACGATGTTTACAATTGCTACAAAAGGTAATACCCGATTTTGTGGAGAACCTACGGTTATTTAATCTTAAGAATCTATGGTTTCAACATGATGGCGCGCCTGCTCACATGACATCTCCAGTGAATCAGTACCTAATCAATGAATTTGGTAACTAAATACTAGGGTATGGGATTTCGAAGAGTGGCATCCACATTTTGCTGATCTGACTTCACTGCACTTTTTCCTGTGGGGATGCGTGAAACAGAAGGTGCATGAAACCCCTCCACAAAAATTGCAGGACCTTAAACGACAAATTACGGTCGCTTGTTCAACGTGTCACGCTGTATGCTCCAACGTGTGCAACGTGATCTTCAAGCGAGGATCCAAATGTGCATTGCAGCTGACGGTGAGAAGATTGGACATCTTAAATAAAGTATATTGTTATAAATATTTGCTTTTTTCTTTCTTAGATCGTGTTGTCACGTCACATAGACATAGACATACGCAATGGAACTCATGCTCTGTACCTTAGGTTGTCAGGTATAGCTCCATCACGTAATACATCTGGTGTGACAGAATTGTCACGAAATTTAATAACAAAATTGAATTTCAATAGGTCTCTAATATTTGAAATTAATTATTTGATAGAAATATAACATCAACTACAAAACATTTACAAAATTTTCACTATGGGAGATGACATGAGTTAAATATTGCTATAAAATTGTGAATATAGATTAGCCTAACACTTTAAGTAGCCTTGGTAAAAATAAAAATTAATTATCTTGATCATGGTCATAGCAGACGATATAAGTAGTTTATAACACAAATACGCAAGCAATATAATTAAGCTTAAGTAGAAGAGTATAAAAAGAGCAAATAACTGGGACAGAGAGAGATTTTCAATAAGTACTAGTAACTCCCTCATGCTTTAACTGGGTCCTTTAATGTAACATTGCATTTTTCGCAATACCAAAGGACTGCATTATCTACACGCAGATAGTTAAGATTACATATGCATGAATGGTATCCTATTGAACATTTAACATTTGCTGTAGGTGATAAACTATAGAATATTTAAAGTATAACAGATTATAGTCTGCTGATTGAGTTAATATTTTGCTGCAGCTCAGTCTGTGCATCTGTAGTTACCACGATTAAGAAAATTATTGAGCAAAATATAACTACAATACAATAAATAATAAAAAGGCTTAAAAAGAGAATAAAATATATAGCAAAATATTTTACAGTCACCCTAACATTACTAGAAATAATAATGAACATATATTGCACAAAAATCGCTAAATAAAGTATTTCTGAAGACACTAAGGAAACTTGAATATAAACCCCCAGTTTTATATATAGTGGTTAGATAGAAGGAAGTGTTATATCACATGACGTACCATATAAAGATTGTATTAGAAAAAGAGCAAATATATACTAATAGTTAAGTTTAAATATACATGAATGGTATCCTATTGAACAATTAACATTTGCTGTAGGTGATAAACAGTAGAATATTTAAAGTATTACAGATTGCAATTTGCTGATTCAGTTAATATTTTGCAGCAGCTCAGTCTGTGCACTGTAGTTAGTACGATTAAGAAAATTATGGAACAAAATATAATTACAATACAATGAATAATAAAAAGGCTGAAAAAAGTGAATAAAATGCGCAACAAAATATTTTATAGACATTCTAACATTACTAGAAATAATAATGAAAATATATAGTACTAAAATTGCTAAATAGGGTATTTCTGAAGACTCAAAGCAAACTTGAATATTAACCCCCAGTTTTATAAATAGTGGTTAGATACAGGAAAATATTATACCACATGACGTACCATATGAAGCTTGTATTAGAAAAAGCGCAAATATATACAATACATTGATAGTATATACAAAAATAAAACATATACTAATTGTGAAATATTACAATGCATTATTTTGTCACATAAAAAACCAGCATTGTCTGTTCACAGTTTATAATGGTTTACAATGTTTAGGAAATATAATTCAAAATTAGACATTAAAATTACTAATTGATAAAATTTGCTAGGATATTTAATATTGCACATTACATTGTGCTGAGTCAATCAATATTTTTCAGCACTTTAATCTGAATAATTATTATTAGCAAAATTATAAAAACTAATTGCTAAACAAATACAATACCTAATAATATTTTATCACAAAAAGTGGAGAAATACCTTACAATAATTTTTACCCTTTACCAAATTGTTCTTATGATGAAATCCGCTGCTCAGTTATGGCATTATCCTTACAGACTTCGGATCCTTTTTCATAGATAAAGGAGATAATGTTCATTATCTTATGCAGAGAAGTAGTTTTGCTAGCATAGCGGAGAAATGGAGTAAGTTCCTCCGAGTTTTTAGGCGCTTTTAGGTGTCATTGTTTTGTGAAATCACATTCAAACATGTAATGAACAATGGTCCTAAGCTGACCACATAAACAAGCACTATTTGGAGCTCTACTCCTTTTATTGAGATACTCCGGTGTTGGAGTATGTCCAGAAAGAAACTGTGCTTCTTTGTGGTCCTTGACAAGGAAATCAAGAGAGACAGAGGATTTAAGGCTGTTTCTCCATCTACCTTGTTCTGCCTCATTCCATTCTTGTTGCCAGGCCATTAGTAAATGGTTACGCAATTTAGAAATTAAGTATGATTTGGGCCATTTTAATTAAATTTTTTGCGTGTTTGAGCATGCTTTGGCAGCTTGCTTTGCCAGTGTGTCAGCTCGTTCATTACCAGTATGTCCAGCATGAGCCTTGATCCAGTGAAGACCAATTTGCCATCTATTGCTAAATGTCCTGAGATGATTTTGGATGTCCTGAATCATTGGGCTTCTGTGATATGGATTATATATTCCCAAAAGAGCTGATTGGCTGTCTGATCAAATCACTGCCTTGTATAAATTATTTTCGGCTATATATTTTAATGCTTTATCAATCGCAACCAATTCTGCTTGGAAAACACTGTTAGCTTCTCCTAATTGTCCCTGCCAATAATCACTCTTCTGTTCATTTTCGAAAATGCAGAAAGCTGCTCCCACTTGGCCTTCTATTTTTGAACCATCAGGGAAAAAGTGTTGATGAATGCCTTGGCACTGTGTAGGATTCGAAGTGTGAACCATTATCCCTTCCATCTGTGTTGCTGGGTGGAATAATGCTTTGAAGGGAATTTCAAAGTAGTCTGGGTTATAAATTGCATCCAGGAAAGAGATTTTTTCTTGATGTTGGAGAATGTTAGATTTAGCAGCTTCTAGTTGAACTATTAAATGTAATGGAAAGACTCCTGCCAAGATGTTTATTGCTGCCGTAGAAGTCGTACGGAAACATCTAGTGATAGTTAAGGTGAAGTATCTCTGCAAACTGGATAGCTGTCTGACTTTTCTGCTTGTCATTGGTTCCACCCAGACTGCTGATCCATAGCATATCATTCTTTCAATAATGGTTTTATACCAAATTTTAAGGCTTCTGCCATTTACACCCCAGTTTCTATTCGTTGTTCGTCTTAGGCTATTTACAATAGCTATAGTCTTTATCTTTTGTTGCCTGTTGTGAGGGAGCCATGATAGTTTGCAATCGAGAATTACTCCTAAATATTTCATTTCCCTAACTTTTTTAAGGCTTCTTCCACAAATTTCAATCTTTGAATATGATTTTAAGCACTTCTTGCTGCTGCCAAAAAGATGGCTTGAGTCTTTACATGGGCTATAATTAATTTATGCTCCTTACACAAATCTTCAAATTGTGAGAGTGCAATATTGGCTGTTAGCTTTAACTGCTCTTTTGTTTTTGCTGAAACAATGAGCAGTGCATCATCGGTAAATGCTTGCAATGATGTGTCATTTGGCCATTTCTGGAGAAGGAAATCATTAAAGTATATGTTCCAAAGCAATGGTCCCTCACAGGATCCCTGTGGACAGCTACTGTTATGGTGGTGTAGTACAAAACCTCCATCGTGTTTAATTAAACTCTTTCTATCGGTGAGAAAGTGTGCGACATCTTAAATAAATTAGCTCGAAATCCAAACTGTAAGTCGCTCAGCTTCTTATTATTTTCGAGATTGTAACTCGTTCTTTCTACAAGCAATTTTTCCAATACCTTACCTATTGCCGGCAGAAGACAGATAGATCTGTAGGATCTAGGTTGATTTTTTAGAAAAAAAAAATGATTTGGCCTTTTTTAGAAGTACTGCGCAAGCAGTGTAGTTCCAAACACCTATTAAATAGTATATTAAAGAGTGATGGTGCAGCATAGTGAATAGCTTTGACAAGAGCATTATTTACACCATCCGGTCCCGGAGCCTTTCCTGTTTTATGTCTTCTAATGGCGTGAGTGACTTCTTGTTTTGTAAAACATTGGTCAGTTGGAGTAGTATTTAATGTTGGGGAATTTCGAATTTGTTTTTGGTGAGGTGTATCTTCTTCGATGTTATCTTCAGGAAAACAAGAAGTCATTATTTTGTTTATAATATCTTCCGCTATGACTTGTCTTTTGTGCTGTGGACCTGTACCATTATCTGTTAAGAGAGTTGGCTTGAATGTTTTGCCCATAGCGAGCTTCTGTAGTGTGCCATATACTTCCTTGTTATTGGTGCAGTATTTGCGCCAACTACTTAACTTGGCTTCTTGCATTGAACGCTTATAAATAGCCAGTTCTTTTTCATAAGCTTGAAGTGCTAATTCTCTTGCTGGTTCAGGTGTTGATTTCATGCGTCTTCGCAAAGCTTTGACTTTTTGACGCATCTGCCTTAGTGTAGAAGTCCACCAGTTTATATTAGTTTTCGGCTTAGCAATTTTTATTTTTAATGTCTCATCACAGTTTTTAATAAAATTGTTATGAATGTCTTCGACTATATATTCGAGTTCTTCTCTGTTTTTCGCATTCTGGATTTTTGGAATTTCCAAGAAAAGATAGGGTCTAATTCGATTTTGGAAAGCTTTCAATCTGCAGTTTGTTTTGTATCTTCGGTTTGTAATAACAGTAGTATCAGTCTTGATTGTAAAGGTGATGTAGAGGTGGTCAGAACAGGAAAGTTCATCTTCTACCTTCCAATCTCCAATTGAGATGATGTTTGCTCTAGTGTACAATGGGAGATCTGGCCAACCTTTTCCTTAATTTGTCTCAAATGTAGGTGACATCCAAAGGTATTAGCAATAATTAAGCTGTTTGAGGCTATGAAATCCTCCATTTTTATACCTCTTCCATCTTTGCTGATGTAACCCAAATAATATTATGGCTGTTAAAATCCCCCATAATAGCTGTGGGTAGATGCTTGTAGGTAGTCAAAAGGTTCTGGGTGATGTTCAAGGTGTCTTCTAAGTCTTCCAGTGGTGATGCGTAAGCTGTAATGATGCATAGTTCTGAATCTTTGAAATTAAGAATATTTGCAGCGACATCTCTTGTAGCATGAATGTTGATCCAATTCCAGTCACTGTTTGTGCTAACAGTAGCTGCTTTGGGACAAAAATCAATGTTTGACGAATAATTAAAATTCCATGCTTGAGGGAAACCCGGAATTTTACCTTTAATAGTAAGCGGCTTTTGGATTCCTATAATATCTACACTATGTTGATCGATAGAAGTAGTAAGTTGATATGTTGCCGCTTTAGCTTTTTGCAAATTTATTTGTGTAAATTTAATAATACCTGTTCCAGGGTTTTCCTTAAATGGAATAGTTCTGAATCTGGACTTTTGAGCTACAGATGATTGCTATATATGCTTCATTTTCTTCGAAGTAAACTTCTGTATGTTAGGCATTGTATGGAAAAGGCTGCATGGCTGGTTGAGAAATTTTCTCCTTGTTTATTAGATTCTCTGCAATTAATGCAGCATAGCGTTTTAGTTTTGCAGGCTAGTTCACTATCATGTTCTCCGCATTTTCCGCATATGCGATAGGATCTACAGTTACTGGTTATGTGCCCAAATTCGTGGCAATTATAGCATCTTCGTAGGATTTTATATTCACGAACTATTGTTTTCTGTAGCCCAAAGTAAAGTGTTTTTCTTTTGATCAGAGCCTGATAAAGATCTTTGTAAGCTTCCACAACAAGGTGCAGTAAGTTGTCTTTCTTACGATGCGCTTTGATTTCCGTAATTTTAATTTAATTTGGTATGTCTTTTATAGATATTTCTTCAGAAAGATGTTGAGCAATATTGTAATCATTTATTCTTTCAGGAACGTTAAGAAGTATCAGTTTTCTTGTGGCTATGGAAGGCTCCTCTGTCACAATCGAATGTTTTGCTAACTGCTGCTTTAATGTTTCGTTTCGACATTATGGCAAGATATTTTTGTTACGAATTTACCCCATGTTCTTTTCTTTAGTTTAACATTGCGGTCTATCTTTTCTAGGTTGGATCTTAATTCTTTTGTTGTTTTTCCTTCTGCTGGCTTGACAATGAGGGAGACTTTATACAAATTGTTGTAATTATTTTTAATACTTTCGTTCTTCCCATTTCGAAATAAAAGTGAAAAATGTAATCCCGAAAATGATTTGTTGTTTTTTCAAATATGCACACGTACGATGTGCCACTTCACAGCACGAAACAACAAATGTGCGTTTTAACCGTTGTATTATTCAAGTTAATGCCTACAAGGTATCTCTTCGTACTAAATCGAGATTGCTCTACAACTTTGTAGATCACTTTTTTTACCTATCTCGTTCCGTTTTCAAGATACGAATGATAACACAGTTTTCCACCAAGTGGCGCGGTAGGTGATTTCATTCAATAGCGCATTGCTACTTTACTATACCTAGACACCACTTTCATGAATATAGCAGCAGCCGTTCCGAAATTAAGAGGGTGGCAAGGGACTTTAATGGACATACTGTATATATATAATGTGTATTTAAAAGTTCATCTCTATTATGAATTTTAGAGATACGCATGATCCGTGAGAAGATTGCTTAGCTCATCATTAATTTATCAAACATACTTAAGTGCACCTTATCTGTTTTCTACTTCTTGGTAAATGAATTACATACCTATATTCTTATATTTTCATATATCTACAAATATATCTTTTACCCAAGCATCATTAGATTGTATCTAGAAATATGTTCTTCTGATGTCATCGGATATATTTTGTTTACTAATAATTAATATGTCATATAGATTTCCGCTACGAATGATTAATAACCAATGATATCAGGTAATATTGAGGGAATCTACAAAATTACTTGAAAATAAAAAAATAATATTTTTTGAAGATTGCGAAATATATTCTTAAAATACATGAATACATATACATATTTTTTAAATTGGATTTTGCCTTTAATTAACCCACAAGTTATTATAACTTTGTTCATTATGGTACAATTAAACTGTATTTCTAATCATGATGTTATTTTTACGAAATTAAATTTACTTTTTACACACATAAACATACTTTTTGTATGCAATTTTTTTCAAATTTTTTATGTTTTTAAAAATTTGGTATTTTATGCATAAAAAAAATTACATATTTGCTTTATAGTCAGGTTATCTTAATGTTACTGAGTTATATAATTAGTTATTTCCTATGTTAATTTCACAAAATAAATATTTTACTCTTAAAATTATCTCTTTCTTAGAATATATTGATATGGAAATTGGGTGTATTTCTTACTTCACTGAAATTATCATTTATTTATAGTGTGATTCATTTTTACAATTAATAAATTTGAAGAAAGTAACAAATGTATTTATAAGGGTTCGAATTAATTTTAAACATTAGTACTATATATATATTTTCTGTATTACTGTTAATTTCTTTAATCTTCATATTTCTTTAAAGATATGTAAATCTACAATAAGACATTTCAATAACATTTTCTTTAATATTAAATATTTTAAACAATTTCGTTACAATTTTTTGTAATTTCTAAAACTATTTACACGGAAGCTCAATTGCTTTCAGTATTATGAACTTAAATGTAAAATGAACAGTAAAATTGCGAGTTTTATTATTTGCAATGAATATACTAAGTAAGCAATTAATATACCTATCCATGTTGACGTAAAGAATTCTTTAATGTTTATTTGTTTATGAGTAGCTCGTGAAAAATCATTTACAAATAGTTTAATTCTTATGATATAATCAAATATTTTATAGCCGCCCAACTTGTCTAGTGGTCAGCGTGCTTGACTGCGGATAAGGACGTCCTGGGTATGAATCCCGATACAGGCATGGATGTAGTCTCTCTATCTATCCTGTCTTTGTCCATTCCTTGTATGAATAAAGTTTGAATGGTTGCCTACCCTTTAAACGGGTCCCTATGGCGCGTGTGTACTGAGGAAGTCGGACTCCACACCAAAATATGGTTCAGTTTGAAAAGTGGAGCAGCACACCCCATGTTGCAAGCCTAGCTGGCACACAACAATAACAAATATTTTATAAGGAGTAATATCTTATTTCTGCTATTTTATAATGAGAAATTAATTAAACCAATAACTTCGATTAATAAAAAATTATAAAGAATTTTTATATTTTTCTGAAAAGTTTCAGAGAAAAATGTTAATAAGAAAATATTTTAAAATTGCCAATACGGTTGGGTGATTCATTTTATATATTATAACTGACTTCTTAAAATATGTTATCGGTGTATAGAAAATTATAGTTCAAAATATTGATACGTTCGATTCGTTGCACAAAACTTTTCCCAAAAATTTTAAATATCTTACATAATTTTGTTTTATTTGTGTAGACATAATGTTAAAATACCTTTTATTATTCTTTTATCATTTCTTACTTTATGAATTGAATTTGATTATAGACTTTGTAAAATGCGCTTTTTTCTTTTGGAAAAAAAGACAAAATATCGAAACAATGTTCACACATATCCATAGAGTTTTTTCATCTTTATTGGTATATTTATATAAATATCATGAAATACGTTATTTAATATGCGTGTGTTATAATTCATTTAAATTTCTGTTCTACAGTTTAGTTTTATTGAAAATCATTTTTATGAATGTTTATTTATTTATGAATACATTATGAACATTTATTGGTATAGAATAATATCATTTGATATGCACTTCTTATAGTTAGATAAAGTCAAATACGCTAAATCAATGACGGCAATGATTAATTTTCGGTAACAAGTAATAATTTCATGCTTCACAAACATTTATCTAAATAAATTAGCATTTCTTGAATGAAAATATACCGTAATTTATATGAGTCAATATTACATTTATAATAGGGAAATTGATCTAAATTTAACACTTATTTAAATATTTCATCAAATTTTACATTATTTTTTCAAGGAATAATATAGTTAATAACTTTGCAATTAAAGTATTTATAATTCTACATATTTTAATTTTAAGAAATATTTATTTGTACCGCACTGAAATACTATTTATTTCACTGAATGTATTTTAGGCTGATTTCCGAGTAACTTTAACATGACTAAAATATGGGAATTTCGATTTTTCCGTTTGTCATTAAAGTGATTTCATACTCTCCTAACGTCTTTAAGAGCATGGATGCAGTGAATAAATTTGAACTTTAAATATAATTTTCTCACTTATAGCTAATTCAAATATATTACTAAAATATACAAAAAATTAAGCTGTCAGATTCAAAATTAATAAAATATAATTTTTCTTTGAAATGGAGAGAGAGTAAATTGTTCTGAAAAATAACTTGGAATATCCAGCAAATCCAATTTTATCGAAGTTAATAGGTAAAGTTCCAAAATCCATTCTATTTACCTCCTTATTTTAAAATAAAATGCCATTGAAATATTTTAGTCCCATATATTTTGTAATTCATAATTTGTGTTCAAGGATAATTTTTCGTACTTTAAGTGTTCCACTTTAAAAGCTATTTTATATCAAATAAATTATTTACTTATTTTAAATAATTTCTAAGCTTTTATTATGTGTAGATATGCTTTAAAATGTCTTATTTATTTGTTATGTAATGAATACTCGGGTAAAATCCTTAGATTTTTATATTGCAAAGATTCTAAGCAACCATTAAACTGCATCTTAAATTGCACTGTATTTTAAAGTTTAACTCACACAAGCAATATAATCATTAATTTCATTTAGTTTCCTTCATCTACCAAACTAGTGTATGAAATTCTTTTTTCATAACCACATAAGATCAAATAACCTTTATTCATAAATCAAATAACCTTTAGTTTATTTGATTTATGCATTCTTCGTAAAAGGAATATCAAACGTCACTATAAATTTTCTGCAGGATTGGAATCAAGGTAGTTTCTCCTGGTTAGGAAAATAAATCTATGTCTTCATTCTTAAACTATTCTTTGCATATATTTTGCAATATGACATGTATCTGGTACATGTCGAAATGAAAATAGTGCTTTAGTGGGGAAATGATTGCTGAATTAACGGATTAAGTTATATTCCAAGATGGAATTCATGCATTTTTTTCGTATTCAAAATGCCATTAATTCCCTTGAATGTCCATAAAAGAGTAAATTTTCACTCATTATGAAGGTTTTGCTTATTTTTACAGATGTCTAGTCAGTTCTTGTTTTTAAAGATACTTTTTAAAGAAAATAGCTAAAATATATTTATAAAAACAGAGTGTTTTTTTTAAATAATATGCATCATTCTGCAAATTTCATTCCAATAAAATAACACATTTCTTTATCAAAACCTACCGAACAACTAATCAATTTCCATGAATTAATCTAATTAAAAAATTGCATAATTATTTATTGTGATGGCCATTTAAATTTATAAATTAGAAAAATAATGATAAAATGTATTAAAATACATGCAAGTAATTTTATAATTTAATATAATTTTTGCTAATTTTAGAAATCTTTGAAATCAGAAATAATACTTTGCCTCAAAAAAATCATCAAATATAAATGATTGAATAATTTATATTTAATAATTTTATATAAGTAAGATGGTGTTCTTATAGTTTAAAATGTTTATTTATTATGCTTCAAATATTTTAGAAGCAATTAAAATACTTATTTCCAAGGAAAAACGCATCACCGAAATAAAAGATGTGTGTAAAAGATGTGTGTGACAATTGTGTTGCAATGAGCTAATCATTATTTATTGCTAAAAAAAATATTAAATCAGAGCTCAGAACTGCACAATTTCTTATAATCATTGTTAATACTAAGTATTTAGCTGCATATACTTGGTCATTTTTCAGCTATATATGATATGAAAGCTAAATTTCACTTATAACAACTGCCAATATTTTAAAATTTATCAAATTTGTATGAATCAAAGTTATAAAAACTGCAATATTATTTTCTATATTTTATCATACATTATTTAAAAACATTATTTCGGTTACTTCATAATTAGTTTTAATTCCCAATATAAACAGTATTTATGATAAGGAATATATTATTGACGAAATGATAGAATTAAAATTTTAAATATTCTTTTCAACAAATGAACTATAAGTAAAATACAAGTTTGCTTAAAGATATATGTTGCAAGCTTATGTTTCAAAACTTTTTTGTGTTGTGAAGAAATGATACGTTTCTTTTGTGTATGGAGAAAATCCTAATATTTTGCTCAAAGTTTTGTAGTAAAGCCAGTAAATTTTTATTTTTTCAGCCTGATAAAAACTAAATTCATCTTTATAATATTATATTAATCAATAAAATTAGAAGAGTATTTCTCTTAGATAATATTTTTAATTTTTTAGATAATCTTTTAGTTTATTTAGTTGTAACTGCTTTGCGATTTTAGAAAAGACAATCCTGAGAAATAATTACTAAATTTCATTTTCGGCTTAAGTGCATTATAAAACATTCAATTTTTGTTTCTGATCATAATATTCCATTTTTGGAGGTTAATTTTTATAATTGAATTTTAGACAGTTTATATTTTTCTCCTACTGCTTAAATGACTTATTTTGTTCCATTATGTAAGATTTTCAATCATTTTCTATAAATTCACCAGAACATGTTTTGTTGAAAAGTCAATAAATTCAGGATAATGCTATATCTAATTATTAAATGTTAATGCATTGATATCCTGATAGATACTATGAATACCTTAAATCGAAAGTTAAATATTCATAATATTTAAAAATACGTCTGCATTTAAGTGATTATAAAGAGTTTATTTTTGTGGAAAAAAACAAACTTAAATTTCTGAGTTGTGTAATTTATGCAAATTTAAAATAGACTTAAATGCCTGGAAAATTCTTAAAAGATGTGATTCACTCAATAATCAGCTGTAGATGCTGCATATTGCTTTTAGTGCATATATATTTTCCATTATAGCATTAAATATTTAAATAATTGCCATTTAAAATAAATTTATAGAGTTTAGAATAAATGATTGTTACAAAATATAATATTATAACAAAAGAACATAAAAACCTTTGAAAAATATTTGTAAAAAATATTTAATTTAAAACAATAATAAAATAGTAAAAAGAAATACATGAGATTACAACTGAAAGAAATATAATATTTAAAAAGATTTCGAAATTTCAAAGTCATATAACAAATTTTGTTTTATTTTTGCATTAGGAGTTATATAGCATCGTTATATTTGATAATAATTTTCTATGTAACAATAGAAAAACAATGAACCTTTTAATACATGTATTTATAAGCAAATTTATTATATTTAAAATTTATTTTAAAACCAGCTATTTAGTATATACAAGTAAATTATTAAAGATGATAAGAATTTTAAGACTGTGAAACAATAAATTACATTATTATCACAGCTTAATATAGATGCCTAACTAATTTGTTTTCAAAGAAGACAAAATTAAGAGTTCAAATAGTTTAAAACAACTTTACTTAACATGAAATTTGACAAGTTACAAGATTTAAATTAGTTAAATATTTCACACCTTGTGTAAATATAACAGTGACAATCACATACAATTTAACTAGAATTTAGGATACATTCTCCTGTATTTTATTTACTTGTCTTAAACAAGTTTAAACTTCAGTAATAATTTCATTTCTGTCTGCTAAAAATATAAAAGTTGCCATGAAAAATTATGTGTTTATCTTTATCCTTATAATATTATTATACATCACTTGTATATTAATAATAAGGTTTTACAAATATTTAAATTTTTTTAATGTTATATAAATTTTATATTGGTGTCGGCTCTTAATATAATTGAGTGTATGATTAAAAGATTTATGAAATTAATTTTGATATAATCTCAAAAAAGATTACAGAAAAAATTTTGCTTCAATCTTAAAAAAACCAATAGAAAAATTTTTAATTAAATCTTAAAAATAATATTAAGGAAAATTTTTTGGCACCTAAACACTATACAAATCTGCATAACACACAAATTTTTTAAAACTTTCTTTAATATTGAATTGTATAAAATTGTTATGAATAATGAACTATATGAAATACTTTAATATCTTTAAAAAATACTCTAAACATTCTATCTCATTTATTATATTTTTAATCAAAAAATGATGGTTTCAATCATTTCAGTTGAGGTCATGATTATTTAGCTTTATTACCAATTCTCATTGGCTTAAAATATTCATGAAGTTAGACTCTACGTCACATGTAATTAATTAAGACATCGTATTGAAACAACGTCATAAATCCGACTGGACTATGAATTTGCAACCTGCTTCATATCGCATTCTTCGAGCGGCAGCAAACATGGTGAAGTTTGCTATTTAATGCCTGAATTTTGTCGTCGATGAGAAAAAATCCACTCATGATTTTTACTAGTAATAAAGAAATATTCCTTAATTACAACTGTTTTTGAAAAAATTTTCAAATTTATGGAAATTTACAAGTTATTGTAAATAATTAGTTTTTATATTAAAAATCGTTAGCGATATTATTTCTAAGCTGTCCTGAAATTGTTATATTTTTTTAGTTTGTGTTTTTAACCGATTCAAGTTTCCTTGCATGTCTCTTAGGCTCACTAACATTTCATGTGTCATTACAAGTTCTTTTGAAATCCGTTAAGGCCAATCTAGTTATATCATTTTATTTTTGATTTTATGTACATTTTGTGCGTAAAACATTGATTGTTACAAGTATCTGAAAGTATGATTCTAGAAATCTTTTTGAATCGCTTTGAGCCAAATGCCCTTAAAAATGTTTGAATTGATTCGGACATGTCATCCAAATCAAGTAACGACTCTATGGTTTCAACTCTATGAAATCAAAATTAAAAATATTTTTGAAGTTTATTTAGTTAATCAAACTTTTTTTATATAAAAAAAACACTGGTTTGAGAAGCAGTTTTCCATTTATTCAAGCCAATAACACGTTGAAAACAGGCAAAATAAATAAGACAAAAAAAAAACATTCCCTTCACAGTTAGTTTCATGAGGTAAGGATTATTTAAAAGTTTCTGATTTTATCTTTAGTTCATTTTATAATTTATAATATTTTAATTGCCTTAGATAATATTCACAACATAAATTTCATTCTGATTGAAATAAATTTACACTTACAAGAGATTTATTTGAATGTAAAATACGTATAGAATATAATAACTTTGTTAAAGGAAAGTGAAACCATCATTGGAATTCAAACATTCGCAGACTTTATTACTTGGGAAGTCCAAAAAGTAAGTTACATTCGAAGTCAAAAAACACTATATTGAGATGTGCGCTATAATACAGTATGGCACACATGCAACACACCATTTCTCTACATAAATCTCTCTGTCGCTGCAAGCAGTTGAAGGAACGTGGCACTAATGGCTTGATACCCTGGCAATAGAAAATCACTCTTTGGTCCTTGAATCAGCTTAGAACAGCTATCTGAACCTGGTCATCGTTGGAACATCGGCTATCGTTTATGCTTGCAGAATTTATTGAAAGTTGCTGTGGATCAGATCGTGATTGCAGATGGATGCTTCCACACCTCTCATCCAAAACTTCGAAGCAAATCCTGTGATGTGTATGCCTTGTGAAGGCTTGCACTATAGGGCAAGAGAAAAACTCCTTACTTAATTTTCATGTTGCTAATTTTTCACAGCTTTGAGCAAACCTCTTAATGTTTCGCAGTAAGATTCAGGATTAATGGTTGTTCCCTTCCATATAAACTCTTTATAGGCAACTCCTTCACAACTGAAACAGACAGTAGACATGACTTTACCGGCTGATAGGGGAACTTTGGATTTTCTTCCAACAGACGATGATGTATGTCTCCATCGACACTTG
Source organism: Latrodectus hesperus (assembly GCA_037975125.1). Classification (NCBI taxonomy): domain Eukaryota; kingdom Metazoa; phylum Arthropoda; class Arachnida; order Araneae; family Theridiidae; genus Latrodectus; species Latrodectus hesperus. Next base: position 16,586,048 of record CM075858.1, on the reverse strand, counting down.
CTTTAGAAGTGCTTCATCATCCATAACGATGTGGCTTAAGAAATCAATTATTCCATTCAGCAGAATAACGTGGAAGAAATTCAAGGGAAGTTGTAAATCTTGTTCCTTTGTATTCGGAATTAAAAAAATAAGAAACATATCATCAACACAACTTGTGATAATTCATTTGGCAAAAAATGATGGGATTAGCACTACAAATTTTATTTCCTATCGCTGTGCAGTGTGTGACACACATTCTGCCACACACTCCACTATGTACTATGTGCTAACCTTTGTAGGCCTTCCTTGTCTTTCCTCATAGGTTTCTGTCTGTGCTACTGTCTTCAAACTACTGATACTATTTCACAATTGCAAGATGTGGTATTGTAAGTGACCCATAAATTGTAGTTATTTGACGAAAATTCGTCGTACTCGATAAACTACTTGTCCACAAAATGAACTGTTCAGCAGACTTCAACGTTGGAGTAGGTTTCTAGTTGAACTGTCATTCTTTTCTCATACAACGCAACAACAGTTCAAACAATCCGAAATGAAATTGCTACAGTTGGAAGCTAGGCACATGTGCCATATAATCTATGATGGCAAATTCTGAGATTGGCGATTTCTTGGCTGATTTTCTTATATATCTGGCAACCTCGTTTTTATTACGTCATACACATGGAGACCTATAAGAATTGTGCAGAATATTCTATTTTGGTAACTTTAGTATTTACGACATCACGCACGTCACGATACGTCATCTTGGCAACATTTCTTCATCGTCAAAAAAATTCAGAATTTGGAATCATGGATTATACGACACATGTGCCGGAAACCGTAGAAATCAATTATCGTCCGATCAAGAATCGCAATTCTTTCGCAATGACATTTTTTCTGGGATAAGTGTAACCTTTCTGAACGGCCTATATATAAATTTAAAAATCATTTTATACATTACAAAACATAGCGAATTAACTAAATATAATTTTTAAAAGAGAAAATTTAAGCCATAAACTTTTTTTAAAAGTTCCTTCCATAGCTTGGAAGAGGCTTAAAAGACACATTTAAAAATGAATTTAATAAGTTGTCTGTAAATATAAAATATAATTATACACAAAATAATATTGATTAATTTCTCTTATATTTAGCATAAAAACTGAAATCGGCATTTATCTCTTTAGTATAATATTGAATGTTTATAACGATCATGAATTTTATTCATTTTTACTACAATAAGCACATTTTATAAGCAAATGCTATGTGACAAAGGCAAATAGCTTAAAATTCATTTAAGCATTCTGTAAATATGCAATCAGATTTAAAAAAAAATTAATGAAGCAATTTCACACAATAAAACTTATAGTGATAAAAAATAATATGCAAAAGTGAAATCTTGAAATTTTTCATAATATCATTTTAGAATTTTTAAATTTAAACAAACCTCTCATATTTAATTAGATTTTGTAACTTTATATCTTCTCTACGCAAAAAAATCTTAAACGGTGAGTTATTTATTTGATGAAAAGTATGTAACTAAATTATAAAGGAATTGTGAAACTTACAAAACTTATAGGAATCAGAAATCATGCGTTTTTAGTTATAATATTTATAGGTAATTTTTCATTTAGCAATGCTTGTTAAATTATAATTATAATTTTTTTAAAAGCAACAATCAATATTTACTCTTTTCAATCATTAAACTATATCAATTAAGCCTTTTTAGAAACTTATTATCTGAAAATAGATCTAAGGATACAAAAATAGTTTTTATGAATTTAATTTTTTTAGACAAATAAATAGTAAAATTCGTAACAATATAAAACAGAACATGAAACAATGTATATAGTTAATTGAATTTCTCGTCATTTTCATATTGTTGAAGAACATTTTCTTCTGTTTTATTATTCCATTATAAAATAATGTAAAATGTTACGTGAATAAACATTCGCATAAGTGCGAACTTCAAGAATAATGTAAAGTTGCTGCAAGCTATATAAGGTGTTTTATTCTTCCACACAGCACGCAAATTACATAAAAGGGAAAAAGAAACTATAGCGACATCATTACCACATATATACGTGTTCATTTGGGAGTTATAGTGCTACTTCAACAACAAATGTTTTGTTTTCCTTAAATTTTTGTGAAGATCCTTACATTTAAATTACAGACCTGCCTTTCTAAACAGCTATCTTGACACGCTCATGAATTTTTTTTTTTGTCCCAGAAGACTATGTTGAGATGGAAGGAACTACAAATTGCTCTAAACTGTAGCGTGCGAGAATAAAAATTGTATATAATTTTTATTGTCTAAGAAAGAAAACGAAAACTGCTTTTAAGTTAATTATTTGTGCTTGTCTTTCATTTGAAAATAAATATTATAATCAAAAACCGCCTTCAAATAACATGTGATATATTAAAAAGAAAATGTGCACTTTACGAAAAATTATTATGGAAAGAATTAAAATAAATAAAAACAGTTTTGACAAAAAATTTGGATTTTATATTAATTAGAATTATGTTTGAATAATAATTACAAGGCATTTTCACTTAATATAAAGACTGTAAAAGTATTTTAAAAAGTAAATGATATATTTCAAAATAACTTTCTCATTTTTTAGTACAATAAAAGTGATACAATTAAATTGGCATTCTACATTTGAATTTACTAAAACGCCACTTTATTTTGGATATAAGTTATTAAACAACACAATAAAAAAGACTTGCGAGAAACTTCTGAACATAAATAATTCATTAAATGCTTGCTTAACATTTACAGAGATAATCTAAAAAATAATTAAAATTAAATATTTCTGAATATACCTATTTCTTAATATCTTATAAGTTGTTGTGTTGTTATTTATGACACTTGGACATGCCAAGCTCACTGTGCCTTGGCTATGCAAATTTAAGTCAACATTGTGCGGTTTTCATTTTAATCAGAGCACAAAGGTGAAAGTACGTCTTTGCTCTTTAAATCCTCCGATAGATGGCACCACCAGAGGATCCACTCCTTCAATTTTGACTTTGATCTGAAGGGAGAGGAAATTATCTCCAGACCATTGTAATTATGGTAAATACTCATTGACCGACCACAGGACTTTCGATTCCACAGATTTAACGAGCACGTATATGGCATGCACTCCGTGGGTCTTTGGTGGCATTGGGAATCGAACCCCTCCCTTCCGGATGGAAGGCGAATGCCATAACCACTAGGCAATCACGGCCCATCTTATAAGCAAAGAAGGGGAAAACGTATTTAGAAAAGGAAGTAATCCAAAATAATTATACAATAGCCTGAAAATATTAAAGTCATTGGGAGTTTTTAAAATATTCGACCCATTTTAACCCTCGTAAATTGAAGAAGAAAATAATGCTTACTTCATTTCTAATGTCTTCTACATCTCTACAAAGTATATACGATATTGCTCCTAATATTTATCCATTAAAATTAAAATAATTGACTGAGTTGAAAGACCTTCATTATCCACTCAATTCCATTGATTGCATCTATAATTTGCTTTACGTATGTCCATTATTTATATGCATCTTAAATTTAATCAATAGACGCAGTTTAGCTGCATACAAATCTTAGTGCTTATTTTCACAATAAATATAAGTTATTAACCTAACTAATTTCATAATAATGTCAGAAAATTTATAGAATAAGAAGTATGTTCAGCTTCTTGTAAGAAGTTTTATTTTCTGCAAAAATGCTTATTTTCTTTGAGTTTAAATTGCTATAAATTTCTTTGCTTGGATCATTCAATTCAATAAGTATAATATGCTTCCTTTCCTTAAATGATATAGGCTAAGTTATTAAAATATCTAAATATATGAATGTATCTGAAGATGAAAAATAAAATCTAGTCGTAATTGTATTAGAATATATTTACAAATTATTGTTTTGATATTTTTAATTTGCCCATATTTTAATTATAGATTTTGTTAAATAATAGTCAACAAAGTATTATCAAATAGTCTTGTTAAATATTCTTCAGCAAGGAAAATTATAACACAGTAAAATATATTATTATTGTTTTCTGTTTTTTGCATGTAGAATCTTCCAAAAATTAAAAATATGTTCTTGTGGTGATTTGATAGCACATTAATTTACAATAATTTTGATAACACATTAATTAACATAGCACAAGTCCCAAAATTTATTAATGAAAGATGCTACATTTACTTTTTACATTTTATTATCTTGTCTGGGAAAGAGAGAATCAAGGGTAAATTTTTTTTGATACAAAGTAATTAGTGCACATTTAATTATAACTGTTATTATTTTCACCAATGTATGCAATTTGGGATAAAAATATTTACAAAAGCATTTTGTTAAATAAATCCATACTATTTTTTATACTTAAGCATTGACTTTAATAACTCAAATTTCACTTCTTTTTATTGATCAGAACCATCCATCTAACGTTATATTCTTCTCTAGTTTTCAAACATGCTTCCTTTTCGAAATTTAAACAAAAAATTTAAAAATTTTAATAATTGGCTAACATAACAATGATGTTTTAAAGGACAAATGTTTTCCTTTCTTTTGTTTTGTCTCATATCCGGATTAAGCGATATATATATATATATATATATATATATATATATATATATATATATATATATATATATATATATATATATATATATATATATATATATATATATATATATATATATATATATATATATATATATATATATATATATATATATATATATATATATATATATATATATATATATATATATATATATATATCAAAATGTGCATCATAAGGTTAAGCTACATTTCTCTTGTAAGTACTTTATTGCTTTATTGTGCAATGAGTAATATTTATCTATATTTTCCGTTAAGGTTAAAATTTAATTAGATACGAAAAATATTTAAAAATATTTGATTTATGTATTCTTTGTAATTTAAGCATTTTTGTTTAATTATATTCAACTTAAAGAATCGAGATTAAATATTTACTTAATTAATTTTATTTAATATAGAAGTAGTTAAAATGAACAATGAAATATAACTAATTTATAATATTTGTATAAAGATTAGCGCAAAATATTGTACCATATTTGATAGAAAATAACACTTAAGCATATATCTTACATTATGTTGGATAAAAAAATACTGAAAATTGAAAGGCAATTTAAGGTGATCCAAAATAAAAATGCATTAATTGTACCTATATAATCATTGGAAAACATACTGCCATTTTATATAAGCGGTTGCAAAATAAAAGAGAAATAGAATAAACATCATACTTACAAGAAAAATTATCCTGATTGAAACAAATTAACGACCATTTTGCACAAAAGTAATCCCGTACCACTACATAAATAGAAAAAAAATCAGCATATTTTATTGGAAAACTGAAACTTTATTGTGCAAATTGTGTGCTATGCATTCCTTCAGCAGAATATAAGCGTTGTTTGAATAGACTAGGCTCATGAAGATTTCTATTTGCTAATTCATGACGCAATATAACGTGACCTAATTTACCTTTCAAATACACAGATTTCTTTAAATTACAAACAACTTCTCATGATTATTGTGTTTCCATTGCCTAATAAGATAATTAAGTTATCATATTTTATTTAGGAATCATACAACCATGTTATCTAAATCAAGTAGTTAAATATCGATTAATATTGGTCGGCTGAGCATCTATGTAGCTTCGTTAAATCTATGTAACCTCTGACATTCAAATGATGATTATCATGTTTAATAATTTTTTATTTGAGTATTAAATAACTTTGTTTTTCGAATAACTCAGAAATAACATATAACAATTCTGATAATATTCCGCTGGCGGAGGAATCATATTTAAAAATGCTATAATGCGAGAAAAGATACAAAGAAGGCAAGTAGGAATTAGCCTCTATTTTTAAGATATTATGTATTACTTTTACGAACATGAGGTTATAATATTCTGGGTATTGAGAATGTTTGAGTACTGAATAAAAATCTTGAAATTTCTCTTTAAGAATATGGTAAAATGAATTTTTAAAAATTCCCACATGAATTGTTTCGCTACAATTGTGATTGTGAAAAAGCCGCACAGAAAAATAGGCTTCAAGTGAAATGGCAGATCTAAAAAAAAGCGAAACCTGTGCCACGACGGCCTATATGTGGGACAAGGCCTATAGTATCCAAATATGCTTTCCTGATAGAAGATCATTGTATGTGAAGCATATGTCCCAGTCAACTCAGCTACTTAGGTATAAGGCCTCAATTTTTAGTTCCCAAGCATGCTTGGTACTTATTTTATCGAACATTTACTTAATCGGCTTTGGATTGCATAATCGGCTTGGCCCAAGGATTGAACTACTGACCTGTGCCTTGGATGTGGGAGGCCCTACCTCTAACCATTGCGCTTAGAAATGATAGCACATACAACCATCCTTTTTTTCTACTACATGCGCATACCTTATGAACTTTCAAGTTTGAGTTAAGGATGCATTCTTCGATTATTAATGTATCCTAAATACTCAATATTGTAAGCACCGTAGTTTTTATAATATATTAATAATATTCTCAGTAGTACAATATTTTGAAATATTTATTATTTTTCCAAAAACAAGAATATTACATGAAAACTTTGAAATAATTAATGTACTAATAAAATAAACGAAGTTTTAAGTTTAAAATTCAAGCTATGAGAGAATACAAATTTATTAGATTATTACTAACCTCAATCGTGTATTTTAGTTTTCTTAGCTATAGAGAATTGAATTGCAATTCCGAATTTAGAAATGCTATTTAAATGCATAATTTGCTATTATATCTGTTTTGTAAGATCATTATCAGAATTAATAAAATTAATAAATTAAAGAAAATAATTTTGTTTTTAGTTTATTGTAAGATTTTTTAGCCATAGGGATTTGTACACAATATATTATTTCACTTTTCATTTGCAACTTTAATCGCTTTCTTTAACTGAATTACTTTCATTTTCATCTTTCTTATTCTACATATAATTATCAATTGTTTTCAAATCTATATATGATTGCTACAGCACACACAACATCATATTATAATTTGGAACTTCATTTAATTTAACTTCATTAACATAAGCAACAACATAATTAAGAAATAGTTAATTAATGAAAAAACATGAAGAAATATACAGTATAGGAAGATAAAATCAAAATTTGTATGAAAACCTTCCATAAATTTGCATAATTTTCATTTTAATATTTTCCCATGTAAATAAACGATTTAATTTTTGAGCTTTCCGTTATAAACTTAAGATATTTGTATAAATTCAATTCATTCATTATCAATTCAGTAAAAGTAATTTAAAAACATATCCCAATTTTTTTTAATCATAATAATTAGGTGCATTCAATTGGTGATTACAATATCTTTAGCACATGTGCCGTATAATCCATGATTCCAATTTCTGAATTTTTTTGGCAATGAAGAATTGTTGCCAAGGTGACGTATCGTGATGACGTAAATACTAGGATTGCCAAAATAGAACTTTCTGCATAATTTTTATAGGTCTTCATATGTATGAGGTAACAAAAACAAGGTCGCCAGATACATTAAAAAATTTGCCAAAAAATCGCCAATCTCAGAATTTGGTGCATGGATTATACGGCACCTGTGCCTATCTTTATTATACATATTAAATAGAAGCTTTATTTTCGCTTTATTAATTCATAAAATTAAATTATATCATGGGCTTAAACTTAGGATATGCATTTTCTTTGGCTATTAGAAAAAACACCGCGAATCATTATATCTCACAATTATGCAGCTCATTTCTATATTGTAACCAAGTCATAGGAATATCATTGGATTTTATCTAAGCAAAACAATCTTTCGTTACTTTTTAGTTCAAGGCAAATTGTTTTTCAATTATCAAACTTATTATTGATATTTTAATTTATTATGCTCTTAGGGGTAAAATTAAAACTTCATATATTAATGTATCTAGGTAAATAAAATTTCATTCGTGCCTTTTTCAAAGTTTTATTTTCGAGAATATAATATAGTGAAATTAAATACACAAACAATGCAAATATTATACTGTTTTTGAATAAAATTTAATTAAATGATAACAGAAAAATTCAATTACTGTTGTATTAATTACTGTAAACTAAAGTTTACATTACAGTAAAATTTTATTCAATTGCATTTTGCTTCACTGTTAATTAAAAATTTATTGAAATTTTATTTTATTAAAAACCAAATATTTCTTACAAAATAGGTATGTTATAATGTAACATTATCTTTCTCAATACAAGAATGAAGCTATTTTATACCTACAAAGTATGGCATGTCAGCAAAATCTTATTCTAATACAGAATTGTATATAATAGATTTTATTGTTATTATATCTAACATATACAATTCGGTATTAGAAGAAGATTGTAACAGTATCAGTAACTTGCAACAGTATCACAAATTAATCCCAATATATAGTTTATTTAAATAATTTAGAGAAGAATGAATGCATTTATGACCCATAATAAATAAGTCGCAAACCAGAACTTTTATTTAAAAAAAAAAACTTATGGATTTTTAGAAGCATTGCTTTCAATAGTTTCAGTAAAAAGTAAATATTTGAAAATCCTTTAATTCTCTAATAATATAATTTACTTCATTCAATTGAATAAAAAGGTTCTTAAAACTAAAAAATAATGCATAAATACTTTTATGCAAAAAATTTCGATAAAACGATGAAGATAAGGGAATAGAAGGAATGTGAGAAAGAAAGAAATAGAGATAGTTCACATTTAAATATAGTAAAATCCACATTTTCTTCTAGAAAGAAAAATGTATTTTAGTCATACATTCCCATTTCCCTTAACTCAACTGAGATTTTTTACCCATAGCACTTGACTGCAAAAAGACTTAAATCCAAAAGTAAAAAAAATGGAACTGTCTTTTCCCCATGTTTTGGGAAGATACATTTTTCTATGTAAGGAAAGATAAGGAATGGGAGATTTACTTCTTTCCAATTTCGATATTCTCTTGTATTTTAAATTTACATTTCATTCAATATATCTATGCATCATGAAAAGAAAAGGCTGAAATTCTAGAATTTTTCCCTTAAATAGTTTTTTCTACTAAAATTGTGTTCCTAGAAAAGAATTTATTGTGGGGAAAAAGTGAAATTGATTTTAATAAGGAACATATTGTTTAACATTGATTATCCATATATATATATATATATATATATATATATATATATATATATATATATATATATATATATATATATATATATATATATATATATATATATATATATATATATATATATATATATATATATATATATATATATATATATATATATATACATATATATATATATATATATATATATATATATATATATATATATATATATATATATATATATATATATATATATATATATATACATATATATATGTATATATATATATATATATATATATATATATATATATATGTATATATATATATATATACATATATATATATATATATATATATATATATATATATATATATATATATATATATATATATATATATATATATATATATATATATATATATATATATATATATATATATATATATATATATATATATATATATATATATATATATATATATATATATATGTATGCATGTTTATATATATAGTGTATTTGTGCGTGTTATTTTTATGAGACATTGTGTTCTATAATTTCTTAATTTATTAGAATCTTTAAAAAATATTTAATATACATTTCCATGTGCAAATAATAAGTATTTATTTTTTTTCAAATGTTCTCTTAGATGCAAATTTTAATGTGATACGTAAATACATACAAAGTTTATAAACTAAGGACATTAAGAAACAAACTTGAATATATGATGAGATATAATTTAAATTTAGTTTGAAATTTGTTTTATAGTTTTGTAGATGAGATAGCAAATTAAATTTAATATACAAACTTCAATAAAATTATTTGATATTTCCTAGGATTATTTTCAAAAGATTCAAGATGCTTAATGAAGCTTTGTTTATGATATACATACTCATATAATATAGAGTTTCGTATCTAAGTTCTGGCAACCGATTTACTTACAAAGCGTGAGAGATATGAATGAATGACCTTTTTAATATTTTCCAATACAGTTTGAAATATATCTCCAATTCTAAGCTGTAAAATATTATTCAACATGATACTAGAATTACTCATGCAAAATTAAAAAATGAATTTTTAAAAATAAATTTTAAAATAAAATATTTTAAAAATCTATGATTAAAAATTTTTATTTATAAATTTGAATCAAATCTACTTTGAAAATATTTTCAACTTTCATTAAATAGAATTTAAATACTGATGTTTTTTTCAATATTTAAATATTCTTATATTATATAAAATACAAATTTTTTTTGTCGAACATCCGGGAAGTCACATTTTTGAGATAGCTCCACTAATAATAAAATCAATATCTATATTGATAGATATATTTTGGAAGAGTGAGTAATAATCCTACATATTCAGAGGAAACTCGATGAGAAATTCTGTTCAGCTTAGAAGAGTGAAATTGTCAATTGAAAAAAAAAAATAACAAGAGTAGTAAGAAGTCAAAAGCAATCTCACGCTTTTGGACAACTTAACTTTAGCTCCAGACCATCGATCAATGTTGGGGTTTTGTAATTTGTCCTGAAGACCTTACAAAGTTCCCCTCAAGATTAATGGGATTTATTGCGAACAAATATATTTGCCGTGCTCTCAACATCGATATTTAGATGTTAAGCGATTTTCCATGTTTCCAGAAATAGTCTTAATAACTCTTACGTGATATAAATGTAGTACTTTTCTAACTTCTTATTTTCATATATAGGAAGAAGTATTATATATATAATTTAATTTTAAGGTAAATAATATTTTGCAAAAAATTGTATTCTTCAATTAATAACAATATATTATCCATTATACTCAATTAAGCTAATAATGTATAGTAAGCAGTCTTACAATATTTCATCAGTTCATGATTGATAGTATATACATATATATATATATATATATATATATATATATATATATATATATATATATATATATATATATATATATATATATATATATATATATATATATATATATATATATATATATATATATATATATATATATATATATATATATATATATATATATATATATATATATATATATATATATATATATATATATATATATATATATATATATATATATATATACACATGTGTGTATGTATCTAATTATTTAAGAATAAACTAACTTTTATCATTTTCTTATAAATTTTTTAACAGCTTCTTTATATAAACATATATTTATTCAATTCTTTTTAATTTTTTCCCAATTTTCCTCTAGCAGAGTAAATCTTGGGAAAAATATGTAGCCCAATTTAATTGTTATTTTATGTATAATATATTATATTTATTTAATTTATATTTTAAGTGTATTATATTTACATCATATTTGATTCAATATCCAAACCCAATTTCATTTAATAGAATTTAATTTACTCAAAATTTTCATTTTCAAAGAAAATGATTCCACAAATTTCACGTTCAGTATTAGTAAATACAAATGTACACTACACATATAAATTCAATTTGTTAAGCTGTTAAAAACTGAAGCAAATATCAGTATATTTATTTTAAATTGAGGATATAAGAACTAAGAATAGAAATTAAGGTTCATAAAATTACACGATTTTCGTCAATATTCACTGAATTATTGTGCATAACCTTAATTTCTACTTTGCTGCAAACTATTATAAAAACTAATATTTCTTAAAATCGTTGTTCTTCATAGTTGCTTCTTCATCATATTTTATTATAATTTTAACATTTAAAGATTTCATTTAAAATTAATATAGGTCGCATACATTTTATCACTAAGCCACTAATCTTAATCTTGATTCCCAATACTTGAGAACAATATAATTAAAATAGACAATTAAATAAATAGTTTAGAAGTGCATTCGTTACTCAATTTATTAATAGAGAATATTAATTTGCATTTTTTACATTAATATATTATTTGTTAGCATCAATTTGAATAATTACTATCTTATATAAATAAATAAGATTAATAACTATTAAATAAATTTTATTTGCCTGCAATCAACAAGTACTTCTTCTAACTCATATTAAAAGTATGGTGTTAGTGGAAGTTTGTTAATGTCAAAGACTATAATTTAGTTCAATAAATCTCATTCATTGGTCAATTGTAAGTATAAATAAAGTATTCATACCTTCCAAATTGCGTTTTTCCAATTATAAACTAAACTCCAATATTTTACTTCCAACTTTATATTCATTTAAGAGAATTCATACAAAAAATTCCATTAATTAGATATTCATTTAAATATGATAACACTGGTAATCTTTAATCTGGTAGGTAAATCTTTTTAACAGCATATTTATTGCAATAGATAACTAAAAATACAAATTATAGCAATTATATTTGAACACCCTGCTACAAACTTCTTTTATTTAAAAAATGTTATTTTCTATTGAAAAAAATTAGAATTAGATAATAAAAAATTGTAACACTAGTTTAGAAATAAAAATGAAAGATTTTCTGCATTGATTAAACATAAATTTGAAATAAATAAAATATAACCTATTAATGTATACTTTATTACAGTCCAATAAACAAAACAATTATTACTGTAGTTAAAATAACAAGATATGTCATAAGAAAATTAAGTTAAGCAGCTTAATTCTTAATTTTAAATAGACAAAACACATATAAGATCAAAGAATTCAATTTATTTTCAAATAAGACATTTCTAAAGTATAAAGCAGTATTTAAAAGTATAAATGTTTGTTATCAAAAGGTATATACTTTTTAATATTTATAAAATATCACATATTTAGCCAAAAATGATTTAGAGGTACTCATTTGATTTTCAAAAATAAATACAATACATTTTGAAAAATTTTGAAAATGCTTCTCTACAGAAATATTTTAGGACATTTCTAGTTCTTAATTGAAAATAAATATTTTGCATATTATCGATTATATTTAATTCTATTTTCAGAGTAGTATCTATAGAGACACCTTTGAAACATATGTTAATTAATATAGATAAATAAGATATATCTTTTAATATATTAAATTTGAAAATATCACTACCAATTCCTTCAATTAAATCTTTATTCAATATATATACATCTAAAAAGGAAATAGAATTTTAATACGATATTTCTGAATAAAAAATTATATGATAAACCATAAAAATACATTAATTTTCTTATTTCAATTCTTATATTATGCTAAAAATAAATACAAGACATGAGCTCTATGAAACAAACAGATAACTGAGTGGAATAGAAGAGGATAGAAAAGAAACTGTAATGATTACGAATTGGAAACATAAGATTTACCTTGTGATGTAGAAAATTTTGCATTTTCGATAAAATGAAGAAAATGTGTATCATTTTTTAAAAATAAATGTTAGGAAATTTGAAAATCCCTCCAAACATTGGTAGAAAGTGATTTTTCTGCAGTAATGAAAGAATGATGGTATTTAACACAATAATAACAGTAATATTAGTATTTAACACAATAATAACAGTAATAATGGTATTTAACACTAATGACTAGAGAAAACTGCACAATGATACTTTATTCTAGCAGCACATTCATAAAGATAGTATATTTTTGACAAAAATGATCAAAACTGACTCAAAAAAAATTTATAGGCTTGCATGTTTGCATGTCAGTGACTGTTAACTACAATAAACAATAATTTTTGGATGCTTGTCTCGGTTTGTATTTCATAGACAAGAAAACATGTTATCTATAACATAGGAAATCAATAGATTCCCGTCTAACATTTAATTCGCTTAAGGATAGAATAATGATGCTTCTTTTCTGGATATAAAGAGAGTGCGGTTCTTGTTTAGACATGACGCATTATTTTTAAACTAGGGAAAAACGATGAATTCTAAAAGCCATTTCTACTAGAGAAATAATTTTTTTTCTTTATATTATACTCACGTATTGTGAATTTTTAATTTACTGAAAAATATTATTATTCAAGCTATTTTCTTCGTATCATAAAACAC
>CM075858.1:16509494-16569494 GCA_037975125.1 Latrodectus hesperus | reverse complement strand
CTTAAATTTACTTCTTTTTTTAATTAAACAGATTGTTCTTTATTTAATTAGTATGCTTCATTATATGTATTTTTTGTTTTTTAAAATGTATCATATACGTTTATTTAAAAAGAATACTTAGTTATTATTATGAAAGTGCAAACAAAATTTACAGAAATTTCACATGATTAAATGAATCGCTAAACTCTGTATATTATCAACGGAAGAAAATTTAAAAAATTAAATTCAAAATGACCAATACATATTAGTAATTAACATAATAAAATATAAAAAATATTAAAAGTTTTAAAATTTTGAATAATGACTGTTAAAATATTGTATTATTTTCCGTTTTCCAATGAAATATTACAAAAGTGTTTACTCATAGTCGAAGCAAACTAATTCTATTTTCATTACAATAATTTATCATTTAGGTATTGAAAAGAAATATGTAATTTAGTGCAGTGCAAAATAGTATATAAGGCACATTGTAGAAACGAATGTTTGCTGTTAATATGTATAATTTATAATAAATTAAAGTATGTAATTAGACGTTTTTGAAATATTAGATATTTTGAAGTATCAATAACTTATTCAAATGCACCGATTCTATTTAAAAATTTTTTTGAACATATTGCCTTCTTTTACAAGTTAAATACATGATTTAATTTATTATGCCTTTGTGTGCCTTTCTTCTTGAATTTATTATGCCTTTGTAGTAAAAGAAATCATTATAAAAAAGATTTAATTCAAGCATAACTGATGTTATACTAAATTGCTTTCTTAAAATGTTTTAATTTTCATAACTGGATGCAAAAAAAGTTAAATCTACAAATTTTCTCCTATTGTTTCCTAAAACAATTTATAAATTACTTATAAAAATATTATCAATGTTATGAGATTAATTCATTTCCTATGGAATAACAATTTCCTAAAGTGAAATATTTCCCGTTTGAGAGAACTCTTAAAAATATAAGCAAAAGTAAACTTCTTAATTAATAACGAAATTATTTTTTCAATATTTTAATTATTTTACTTTTTTTATTTGATAATGTATGAAAATGACCTGATAACAAATTTTTTAGTGATTATTAACTGTGATTGAAAGTGTGGATCGGAATAACAATTTAATTTTATAACCTGAGTTTATTAAAAAAATTTTCAAACTATATGCATCGAAAATTTTTGATAGTTGCATGTTTAATTTATCTAAATATAAAACATATAATCTTCACATAACTAATTTTGGAATTCTGCTATTTAGTAAATAACATGCCTTTTTCAAAACCTGAAAGTTAATGTAAAGACATACACTGCGAGATATCTTCATTATTTTATTTCTTTTAAAAAAATTCGATACACATTGTATAAAAGAACCAGTCATTTAAATTATTTCTTATTATTTAAAAATATAAAAAAACACATGAGATGTTATATAAATATGAGATTATTAGCAAAACTCTTGGTAAGTTCGAAAACAAAATGATTTATTTGAAAATATAAAAACTAGTGCTTATTTTTTTAAATTGAAAAGACTCATTTTTTATACCTCCAAATTATTTCTAGTTATCCCATTGAAATTGTTTGAATTCTCTTGCTGAGAAGAAAGATATTTTGTTAGGGAGACACGAAATTTTGAACTATAGACCACAGGTTTAAATTCTATATTTAATAGAAAACAACAGAGACATACTTCTTTCCTGCTATAGTAAATCTAATAGTGAATAATAATAATAATAATATAAATACTTGATATAAATATGATATATATTCCGATAAATGCGTTTTATAAATACGGTAACTATAATTACCAATAATGTATCATAAAAAAACTTTGATTTTTGGTT
Source organism: Latrodectus hesperus (assembly GCA_037975125.1). Classification (NCBI taxonomy): domain Eukaryota; kingdom Metazoa; phylum Arthropoda; class Arachnida; order Araneae; family Theridiidae; genus Latrodectus; species Latrodectus hesperus. The sequence goes on along the minus strand of CM075858.1, from coordinate 16,567,668 downwards.
TATATATATATATATATATATATATATATATATATATATATATATATATATATATATATATATATATATATATATATATATATATATATATATATATATATATATATATATATATATATATATATATATATATATATATATATATATATATATATATATATATATATATATATATATATATATATATATATATATATATATATATATATATATATATATATATATATATATATATATATATATATATATATATATATATATATATATATATATATATATATATATATATATATATATATATATATATATATATATATATATATATATATATATATATATATATGTATATGTGAGTGTGTGTATTTATATGTATATACTGATAGATATAAATATATTTAAAGATGATAAAAATAGAAAAATGTTTGTGTATATGTATGCATATTATTCTTTAATGGTCAAATGATGACGCGTGAAAATTAGATATGCTGAATGTTCTGATCTTCCATATCATAATAATGGACTGGGTAACAAAATGGTCAACATTCTTGCCTTTGGTTTAACATTTCGTGTGTCGGAATTCCATACGGGTTTGAATGATTGCAGTGGGTCAGAGTTTTCTTGCAATCGTATGTCCCGGTTCAATTAGCACTTAGTGATCCAAAATGACAGTTGAGTGAGAGAAGAGCGTAATCTATGCATTTCATCCATATGTTATAAATATTAATTCAAAGTATAGCTTGATATTAAACAGTGGACAGGAATATATCCTAAATAATATAAAAACAAATTTTTCTTTATCCTCTTTATAAAAAAGATAAAGCAAAAATTTTATTCCTTTTATCTAAAATTAATTACACTTTTGGAGTTTGTTTCGTTCGTTTATTTTATCAGGAATCAAAGAAATCCTCTGTTAATAATTCTAATTAATTATGTTGATAATCCCCAGTTATTATTAATAATCTTAGATATATTCAATGAATATTTGTTCATCGATTTACTATGAAACGAAAAGCATTTTAGGCAAAATTTTGAAATAGTCCATAACAAATAACAATTTAATCGAACCTTTATCTTCACCTAATCAATCCTGACAAAATTCCAGTTATGATTATCAATGAACTATATATACAGGCCTAAATACATTTAAAATAGGTACTCTCATTATGTTAATCATTTCTATTCTCAAAAGGAAAACTAAATGTTTATATTTCTAATAGTTTCCAAATATATATTACTGTTTTGAAGAAAAAAGATCTTTCTATTGTCGATGATTTATTTCATATAATTGCTTTGCCATAGATATAATCCTATTTAATGCTTAAATTTCTCACTTTGCGAAAATTATTATTGCTTTTAATGCTGTATATTTCATCATGCTAACATTGTTTTATTGTTATCTTCAAAATCATAATTTTTATTATTAAGAAAAAAATATCATTTAAATCGGTACCGAATATTATAAAGGTTTCATAAAGTATTCGGAAATTTTCATAAGAAATGTTTTATTATGTATTTGTCTGATTATAGAAAGAAGTTAGAATTTCAACGTCTACAATCTTATAAATATATCCTTCTGTTTCAAATTATATTGTCTTCTGACATATCCTTCAGAATATTTTATGATCAATAAAATCCCTCTATAAATGTTATTATAAATATTAATTTTTATCAAATTAAAAACAAGGGTAAAAGTTTTAAAACATGTGTTTCATAATTTATATTTTCTTCAGTAGTTAGATGATTATAAAATCAAAATGTATATTTTAAAGGGAGATTTAAGGAGTCTAATGTTTAAACCATACTATTTTTAATGCCAAAATTAGAGTGCATACTCAGACATAAATTTTATGGAAGGCTAAATTTCAATTATTACCGTTACGAAATTTCTAATGATTTTAAATGCAAAACCGTAAAGGATGAAATATGAAACATTTAATTTTCTTTCATAAAAGTGAAATGTTTTGCAATATTTCGGAATTATTGAATTGAAGGAAGTTTGAGATGATAATTTTAAATATCAAAGTTAAGTTAAAACAACTTTGTACAACATATTCAGGAATTACATCATTAAAAAATTAAATTGTTAGAAACACAAATCTGACAAATTTCCGCAAAATTACATCTTATTTTTGAGTAACAGAGTTTTAACACAATCTCTTTTTGTTTCACATATTTTCCATTTGATTTATTTATTTGAAATATTGTTTCTAAGCTTTCATTTTATAGTTAATTTGAAAGTTATGCGAATCAATATTTCAAATTAATAAAAAATCCAAACTTTTCTTCGAATGGATATCTGTTTTACCCAATAATTTAAATCCTCCAGAAACACCACAAACGTTTAATAATAATATTTTTCTTCATCAAATGTATTCAAATTAGGGTTAAGTTTTGATGTATATGATTTGATGATACTATGATATTTTTAAAGTTTCTAACCTTGATCCCGGCAAACACACAAATGCTGGTTACAAAAAGAGTCAAAATCGCCCTGCCTATAGGAGTAGCATAGCAGTTATGTTGTTAAGCGGTACCATTACCTGCAAAGGAAGTCTGCTATAGGTAAAAGTAGAGATCGGAAGCATTTTGCGGCATTAGAAGGGTATTAGCAAAGTTAACATGACTACTTGAATCATATTTTTCGATGTCGTATCGTTTTTGATGGAATGCTTTTGATAAGTGGATCATCATTGGACATCCAATAAATAACCTACAACATGCCTTTTAATAGATATTATTTTTATTTTACATTTATTATGCTTTCTTGGTTGTAATATTTATTTGTTTCATAACTTTTGGTGCTCAAATTTCAGTATCAATGATGTTGTTTAGCAATGCTGCATTTAAGATTTCGACAGAAAGAGCTATTTTGGGCATTACAAATTAAATCCTCTAAAAGTATCTTTTGCTTCTCAAAACATCAGATAATCTTAAAGCTTAAAGTAAATATTATGATTTGTAAAATGTTATAATATATTTAAAAAATTTTTAAGCTTAATATTTTCCAATCAGTTTATTCATTTCAATAAATTTTGGCGTATTTTATTTACATAATGAAGTCATTTTTATTAATATGAAATTTATATACATTGTCTTTTATTTGAAATTCTGTAGCAGCTTAATTTGATTTCATTATGTTTTTCTACAAATAGTTTGAATTTGACTTTTCCTTCATTTATCACTAATTAAATCTGAATATGCAATTAATTCAAACCTATTTATAATAGTTTGAATTGCTTATATTATTTTAAATTAAAGAGATATATTCTAATTATTTAAAACTACAGTCTTCCATTAATAATTTATGACTTTTAAAATGGAAATAACAAGATAAGTGAAACTGGAAAATGGTAAATCTGTGTGCCAGTTAATGTATTAATTAATACACTGTTAAAAATTGCAAGCAGAAAATTTGTCATTTTTACTTTTTAACATTCAATAAAGTATTTCAAATACTTTCAATGACGTTCCTGTTTAATTAAGTGAAATAAAATTTCCCCATTCAAAATTATAATATCTTTGTAATTAGTTATACTAGTGAGAGACATGTGGTTTTAGAGGAACAACCCGTTTGGTTTTACATGTTTGAATTGACGATCATATCAGACATTAAAAATTATTTTAATGGAATTAAAATGTATTGTTAAAAATAATTTTTTTAATTAAATATTTTTAAACTTGAGAAATAAGTTGTTTTTATACAATTGCTCGATAAATCATAAATTTATTTCGCTTACTTGCTGACATTTAATTGATTGGTGTTTATAAAACTTTTATAACATCTTTCAACGATTATTATTTATATTTTAGTTTACTACTATATAATGCTATTCATAAATATATACACTTGAAATAAATTTTTCTTTTAAGAACAAAAATAAATAATTTATATTCCCGTATGCATTTATGCTAAACATTTTAGTAAAATCAACATAAAATACTTAGAAGTTATATTGAAGTAAAAGTAGTATATATATACTGCATAAATGTTTCGCTTGAATTATTCCTTTTTATTTACTCGATATGCTTACGAGTTTGAGAAATTCAGTTTTTTATCATTTAAATTAAAAGAAAATACTGGTGGTTAAACTAATAATGTTTTTAGTCTTTTTAGTTAGTGAGCACAATTTTTTATATAATAAAAATAAGTACCTTCGTCTATTTGAGAAGGAAAAACCAATAAAAATATTTTAATGAAATGTTGAAGAAATAAAAATCCACTTTCTAATGCAATTCGTACCACTAAAACACATTTAGGTTTAAAATATTCAGAATCATTGGTATGAGTGCTAATTTTTTGTAAGGAAATTTATGAAATGTATTTGTAACTGCAAAATTTAATACAATTTAACCAAACAGTCGTAAATGCAATAAATCTAATTCCCGTTTCATACTATGTGTCTTATGCCAATTTGTTTAAAAATGAAAATACCATAAATATTCAAAAAGTATTTACACTGTACAAAATAAAATATGTTTATTGAATTGAGTAACAAAGAGTATTTTGCTAATGTGTAAAATGTAAACATGATATACCAATGCAAATCAAACAATTTTATTGTAATTTATTTTTCTTGTATGAAAACAATTTTTTCCAAAATTACTCATTCGATTAAATTTTAGAAAAAATTAATATCGTAAGAAAATAAGAATGTATTGTAATCTGATATAGTATTCAAATTTAAGAAATATTTATAGTGCTTATAAAATATTATCAAAAAGAAATCCTATATTTGACTAAGTCAAAATAATGACAAATTCCTTAAATGAAGAGCAAGTATATCAAATACGATTTTTAAATGTTACTGAACTCTTGAAGCAGTCATATGTGTACGATTATTTCTAGGCCTCAGTAACAACAAAAATATTTCACACAGTGTTAAAAGTAATGCGTAACACAAACATAAATAAAAATTCAGAAATATTTAAGTAATTATTTTAAGTAAATTGTATCTCCAATGCATTGTGTGTTTGCTGAAAACAACAGTTTAACAAGTATTCTATTTGATTGTTGAATGAGCTCCTGTAATGGTTAATATAATTGAAAAATTAATATTTTTTTAATTTCCATTGTTACTTTTCCGCTTTTTTTTTTTAAAGTGAATAGATGTTACAAAAATTTTTAATGCAACATTAATTCAACAAGGAGCAAAATTACTCAAATTACAGTAATTAATATTTTTTTTAATTTACAATTATTGTAAAAATAAATAACATCAAGAAATTCTAAAATTTACATCAACAATATCATTATCAAACTTTTAACCAGTAAATGAGTCTACAAATTAAAATTCAGTTTTCTTTATAAACTTTCATAAGAAAATAATTCTATGCCATAAAAAACAATAGATGTTTACCCATCAAAAATAATATTTTATTTGATCTGAATGATTTTGTAATATAATATTCTCTTGATTTCATGTAACACACTATTTTTGCAAAAGCTATAGGTTTTATACTAAAAATAAATATTTTAAAATTAATATTTTGTAGATACACTAAGAAAATTGTTTTTTACATATTGAACATGAAGTATGCAAATTTAATTTTACCAACTGAAAAAGAATTGAATAGGTTATTACTCTTGTGTGAACTGATCATTCATTTATAATTTAATACATATATTCTGTTTGGTTGAAAATGATAGCAAATTTCTAAATGAAAAACGTTACACATGTAATATACTCTGTAAATAATATTACACATGTAATATACTCTGTATACAATATTATACATGTAATATAATATTTAAATTTCTCTAATGAAACTTAAAATAAAAATAACTATAAAGGATTAATATGGTAGCTCTAAGATAAATGTCCAATCGCAATCCATTTTTATAGAGTTCTCTGCTGGAAAACATGAATTAGATAATATACACAAAAAATTATCAACAATATCTTTAAGATCCCAAAATGTTATATTTGTTAAGTTATAAGATTTATAAATTTTTCATTCGTGTATTCAAAATCTTAGTTAACAACTTCACAAGCATAAATCACTAATGAAACTTCTACATTAAAATCTGTGACGAAAAATACTATAACATTTAGAAGTAATTTATAGTATAATTCAATAGGTACAGTTGTAATAGTGTATTTGTACTTCCACATATTATGTAATATAAAATTAACAAAATTAAATTCTCAAAGTATTCTTTAATTTCACTAATTCCAAATGCTTTAAAAAATAATTAATTCAATGTAGTCGCAGTTAATTATTAATTATCAACTTATTTTATTTATAAGCATTTTAATAAATAATGCGAAGTTTTCAAATATGAACTTTAAAAACTAACTATGTGTATCCTACTTGCTAAATTGTTAAAGAAAATGAAAATAATTTTTGCTGTAATTTTTTTACGAAACTATTTTATCCATAAATATTACGAAAAATTAGTAAAAAATTATTTTGCCTTGAAAAAATAAAATTTTTCCTTTCACAAAATATTTTTTATTGTTTTCTCGGATTAAATAAATACTATGCTTTCAAGTTTATCACGTATGAATTTTAAGGTAAGTGATAGATAGAAAAATCATATTTTATTTTGTTTAATACCCAAAAAATACTCAATATATAATATTTTTTAAGAAAAATAACAAATATATGCAAAATACTGAAATTATATTTTATATTTTTGTGCACTGCTAATTAAATTACATACATATTTTCTTAGTATCATTTTGCTTGCTAATTTTTTGAGGTCTTAAAAAATTAATTTGTCTCAGTTTTAAAGAAAATGGAAATGGTTCAAGCTAAATAAAATTATTTTAAAGAAAATAAGACTTGAGTTTCACTTATTTATATAAGGAAAAATAAATTGGTGGATTTGTTAATATTATTTTTTTAACTTTTTAGATTTTTACTAAGTTCATTAACATATTTTAAAAGCATATTAATCTGTTTAATAATGTTTCTCTCTCCTGAATACAAAATTAATTAAGTAACCATATTGTGAATATTATTTTATATTCGTGTATAAAAGTACATTGTCTTATTAAAATTACAAACTTTTTAACAAAAAAAAAATGCGAAAACATAGAACTCATATGGTTAAGGAGAATTTTTCAGACTACACAAAATAAAAACTATATTGATTTGATAATTATAAATTAAAATTTGCAAGGAAATTGTATGTTAAGAAAATAAAACTTTTGGAACTTCAGATACTTGTATCAAACATAATTTATTTTAAATTAATTTATGACATGAATTTCTTTATTTAAAATGAAGTAGTATATAAATGAATAAGATCATTTTTAACAAAAATTCACTAAGTTCACTATTAAAAAGTTCACTATTAAATTCACTATTAAAAAGTTTACCTGTGCCCATCAAATTGATATTTTCAAATTTAATTTATTAAATTCATGAATAAATTTGTTTCCCTATAACTTAACAGTAAATTATAAATCCATAAGATTACTATTAAGAATAGATCCTTTGATTACTTTTGCTTACTCTCTTGATATCATACATACCTATATAAATACTATATTTAAATACAAACAATTATTTAAATTTAATAAAATGTATAATTTATTTTATAAATTTTATGTCATTTAATTCTACAAAACTGAAACTAAAGTTAAAACTGCACTATCATTAAAACTTTATTTGGTAAATAGGTTTGGAAAATATTATAATTTATTTCATTTAATATTATAAAATAATGATATTTATTTAAAATGAGTACAAAAACTTTATATTTAAAACTAAAAATTCTAATTTTTGATGAAAATATAACGTTTAATTATAAAATAATTGGTAGTTACATTTATGCCAAATATTGCTACAGAAAATTTTATATAATATAGAATAATATGTAATATAGAAATAGGAATATAGGAACTTACATTTCATTACAATAATGTTTCGTAAACTTATTGAAATTTGGAAAATGTTTAATTTCTAATTTTTAAAACATCAAATATTCTAAATATTTGTAAAATAAAAAAAAATTTGCAATTTTGACTTCAAAGGACAATTTAATTCGATCATAAAGCATTCTAGAATTAAGTAGATAGGCAGATTAAATATACTAATTTTACAAATGTTTATTATACATTAGTTTTAAAACTTAAAACTATCCCATTTACCAAATTTAGAATTTTAAAAACAGATCAATGTACTTACTATGTTTTAAATAATTTAGATTAATTTTTTGAATATAAGAATTCTGTTTTATATTTTAATGTAAATTAAATCCATTACCTTAGAATTCTTTTTGATAAATAAATAACACTTTTTTCTACAATGAAAAAAATTTAAAAAAATTTACCAACAAAGTGCTTACACATGACAGTAAATATATATAACGCAGAATGTTAATATCTTTTTTTAAATTGCCAGAGTTACAAACACATGTTTTTCAATTTTGAAATGATTATTATATGCAGTTGCTAAATTGTAGATATTAATTAATCATATTTATTTAGCATGAACTTTGAAATTACCATCTCATTTTTTTATTCCAGCTGCAAATTTTTTAAGTAACATTAGGTTACTTAAAAATAATAATGAAATACCAAAAAGATATATTTTAAAGATATAAAACTATTTGCCGAAAACGGTATATAACGAACAGTATCATGAATTACACAAAATGACACATGACAATTATTTAGCTTTTTTTTTAAATTTTATATAAAAATTACTTTTGCAAAACTAATATATTTGAGTAATGATAAATTTTTATTATTTGCTAATAACTATAACGTATTTTTCTTGAGATTTTTCAAACAATATTTTGCAATATTATAACATTTCAAGGGAAAAAAATCACTTTGAGATTTTAAGATATCTTGAAATAGCCAAGATAGGTATTTTCCACATTTTTATGATTTTTATTTCTTGCCATATATTTTTGTGAAAACTATCATTGCAATTCTTTTGCTTTGCTTTCTCCAAAATCGAAATATCTGTCACAACTTTTTGAGTAAGACACCTCAAATTCTCCTTCAGTGCTTTTGTTTGAAATCAAACGGCAATCTTTGTTTCTACTCTTCGTTTCTTTTTAAGGCAAAAATGTTTTTCTTCAAATCATTTTTTGAGGAATGGTAATAGCTTTTAAATTATACTTTTAGTTCTATTTAAGATTGTTCTTTGAAATGTGTATTAGTTTCCTGCTTTTCAAAATACATCAATTCTCATATAATCTCGATTAAAAAAATAATTTCATGTAAGTAATCTGCTTAAATATGCAGATGCAGAATTACTGAAATTAAGTAAATTTGAAAAATTCACATAAAATTTGTTTTCAAAAAAAGCCCATTTTTTGAAAAAATTTGTTTATTTTTTAATCATAATTAAAATTCATGCATTTTTAAATGACATTTGTTATATTAGAAAAAATACACTACTGGCCATTAAAATTGCTACACCAAGAAGGAATGCAAATAACAGAACGATATTTATTGGACACATACATAATAGTGGGAAGAACAAGTCATTAGATTTACAGGAAATTAGGATGTATAGATCTTAAGAAATCAGTACCCAGAGCAGCCACCTCTTGCTGCAATATCAGCATATCAGCATTTATCAGCCTAGGCATGGAGTCAAACAGAAATTGCATGACATGTACGGAGATCTCAGTCCATGCAGCTTTAACACTATGCCACAGTTCATCGACAGTGGTGGATGGTGAGTGATGGCGTGCCAATCGCTCGGCAACCATTGATCACACGTTCTCAATTGGTGACAGAACAGGAGAACGTGCTGGCCAGGGTAACAGTCGAACCTGTTCTGTATCAAGGAAGTTCAGAACAGTACGGGCAACATGCGGTCGTGCATTATCCTGTTGAAACAAAGCATTAGGGAGGTCTCGAAGATAGGGCAGAGCCACGGGCCTTAACACATCGGAAATGTAACTGCTGCTTTTCAAAGTGCCGGTAATGTGAACAAGAGGTGATCGAGACGTGTATCCAATGGCACCCCATACCATCACTCTAGCAGATGGGCCAGTATGTCGATGTCCAATGCAAGCTGGCAATGCGCGTTCTCCACGATGACTCCAAACACGGATGCGGTCATCATGGTCCTGTATATAGAACCGAGATTCATCTGTAAACATGATGTGATGCCATTCCCGCGCCCAGGTTCATCGCTGATCACACTATTGAAGGCGCTCCTGTCTGTGACGCAGCGTCAATGGTAGACGAAGCCATGGTCGCCGTGCAGACAATCCATGCTGCTGCCAACGTCGTCGAACTGTTCGAGCAGAAACTTGTTGCCTTGCAAATGACTCCATTTCTCGACTCAGGGTTCGTGACGTGGCTGTATGATCCTTTGTGACCATGCGGATAAGATGTCTGTCTTCTCTGCTGTTAGTGATGGGGGTCATTGAGATCCTGCATGACGTTTCGTATGATTGTTCTGAACCCATCAATTCCATATTCTGCTAACAGTCATGGGGTCTCGTCCGACGCGAGCAGCAATATTGCGCTACGATAAACCGCAATCTCGGAAGGCTATAATACTTCCTTGATCAAAGTCAGACACTAGCTGATAGGCATTTCTTCTTCTTACACGAGGCCTTCCAACAACTTTCTTTGCCGAAAACAATGTTGAAATGGAAATTGAGTATGAGAAAACTGCTGTCAAATCTCTGGTTTTATACACATTGTAGATGTCGCTACTGTCACCTGCTTTGTATGAATGTGCTGAAAATCTAATCATTTGCATATCACAGCAAGTTCTACCTGTCATGCAAATTTCACGTGTGTGGTGTGCCGCTTTCCTGATGTAGCAATTTTAATGGCCAGTAGAGTATACGTTATATCGTATGCAATATTTTACGGGAAATAGCACTAATTATTTGAAGTCACACAAGGATTTTCTAGTCATTATAATTTTAAGATTGTTTTAATACTTGAAGAGTTGGCAAACAAAAGAAAAAAATTAACCACAATTTACCTTAGGAGCATTTATTGTTCTTAGCATTTTAAATGTTCATTTTAACCAAGACCACAGGAAATGTTTTTGGTATACATATTTACCATTCATGATGATAAAAAGTTATCAAAAAATTAAAAAAAAGACATTATTAGCTAAAATTTAATCTTTAATAAATATTTCACCTTTTCATCCTGACTTCAAATATTTAGATATGTAAAGCTCATTAAAAATATTATAGAAAACTATGATTATCAGAGGTACAAAGAAATGGGTAAATAAAATTTTCTCAGAACATTGAAGCATCTTAGTCGAAGCATTTGCACTACTCACAAGGAAAGTCTTTGCAATCACAGGCTATCAGATGCTCAGTAAAATGATAATCAACTAGAGACGTTTTAGGATTTTTCTATTAATTTATATTTATGTAATTGAATTGAATGCCGACATGCAAAACACAATTATTACAACGTATAATGTACAGAAATGTATTACAATTGATGTTAAACAGATTAATTGAATTGCCTTAACAAACGTGACATCATTTTATACTTTGAGCATGAGTAAGGTGATACCTGCTACTGTAATTGCAAAAGGCTGCTCAATAAAATATAGTTTATTGAAATGATGGATACATTATGAAAATTTAAATGTTTTTTGTTGTGTTCACATACATGGCAAGAATTATAAAAGAACAAACCAAACAAAAATAAAATATATATATAAATATATATAATATACATATAATTGTGTTAGAATGCCCATACAAATCTTACGTTTTGCTTCAGTTTACTTTGTTGAAATTATAAATCTAATGAACCAAATGATTTTGCATCAACATTCTGATATTAGTTTTCTCGATCATTGATTCATACGTATTATCCTTTTCCATGATATTCACTCATATGTTAAAGATATACAGTGACTTTAAGATTTGTTAATTTCACTTTATCTCAGTACTCCTCATAAGTTCCAAACTATTAATTAAATACCTTGATTATTTTTATACTAAAAAGGTAATTACAAAGTAAAATTGTCAAATTAACCTTGTTATTTTTCATTTAAGTGCTTTCACAGGTCCCGTTTTTGAATTGACTTAAATAAAATTTAAATTAAATTATTATAAAATTACACAAATTAATTTACAAATTTTACTATTTTCAATCCGTAATAATTACTTTTTAATATCTTATACTTGCTTGTTTAATATTTGTAAAAATTAAATGTCCTGAAATTTCATATTTTTAGGTAATTAATGAACTTATACTTATATATATATATATATATATATATATATATATATATATATATATATATATATATATATATATATATATATATATATATATATATATATATATATATTTCTTCAGATTATAATTCATAACTTAGATGCTAAAGAGTGGGGAGGTAATGAATCTAAAACACACATATCTTTCAAGTAGCATTTATTTAAAGAATAGCTAAAATAAAGTTAAATTGTCCATCTGAAACATAGGTGAGACCCTTACCGTAATTAGCAGATATCTGTGTACTTTTTCTTATTGAAGGAGTTTCTATAGGGAATGATACGGGGATGTCAAAGAATTTCTTAGGATTTCACTGGCACCTGTGTTTTTATACTTTAGTATACGAATAAAATAAATGAACATTCAAAAATTTAGAATTTTATTGAGCAGATTACAGTATCAAAGAACTCTTATTCTATTAATTTAACTTATATTAAATTTAATATAATGTATATATATATATATATATATATATATATATATATATATATATATATATATATATATATATATATATATATATATATATATATATATATATATATATATATATATATATATATATATATATATATATATATATATATATATATATATATATATATATATATATATATATAAATACATATATATATACTGCTCAAAACATTAAAGGATATTGTAAGTTTTCCATAAAATAAAGATATAAATAAAAAAAAATTTTGCTGAAAATGGAAGAAGAGAATCACAAATGAAAATTTTTCTAATTTTCAAACTGTGGAGTATGCTAATTTTGATTTTGGCGTCAAAAATGTCACTTCAGCGGCAGTGAATGAAATTTGACTTTCAACTGAATAAATGACAATGAATACAAGAATGATCCGTATACAGTGATTGCTTGGTTTCGATGAGTACGATGTCTCAGCGAAGTCATTTAACTGATTTAGAAGCTTGGAGAGTTGTTGGAAGGTTAGAAGGGGGCAAACTCAAGCCGGAGTAGCGCAAGCCATTGGAGTGTTACAAAGTGTGATTTTCAGGATCTGAAACCGTTTTTTGGAGACCGGAAGTGCAGGCCGAAGACCAGGGCAAGGTCGTAGATAGGCAACAATGCCTAATGAAGATCGTTATTTAGTGTTAACGGCTCGATCACACCGAAATATGAACTCTACTCTTCTTCAACAACACCTTCGCTCGGCTAATGATACCATGGTTTCAACTCAGACTGTCCGAAACCGGCTCCATTGTGTAGGTCTGTATGCTCACCGACCGATGGTATGCGTTAAACTAACATCAAGGCATCGTTGCGACCGCAGGAAGTGGGCAGCAGAGCATGTGAACTGGAGGAGAAATGAATGGAGCAATGTTCTTTTTTTGACGAGTCCCGTTTTTCTGTTCATCCTGATAATAGGCGTATTTTCATCTGGAGGGACCGTGGCAATAGGAATAATCCAGTGTTCGAGAAAGAAAGTGTGAGATTTGGCGGTGGGGGAGTGTTGGTGTCTGGTGGCATCTCCATTGACGGGCGCCCAGACCTCTATATCATTTCGAGATGGACCTCAGACTGATCGCCGATATAGGGATGAGATCCTCAGACCTATTGTAGTCCCTTACGCTGCAGCAATCGTAGATTACTTCATTTTAATGGACGACAACTGCAGGCCACATCGTGCTAACCTGGTGGAGGATTTCATTTTTAAGGAAGGAATCGTACGAATGGAATGGCCAGCGTGTTCTCCAGACATGAATCCAATAGAGCACGGTTGGGAGGCTCTAGGAGGACGAGTTGCTGGCCACCAACCACCCCCACAAACTCTCCAAGAACTGGAAAGAGTTCTTCTTGAAGAGTGAGACAGAATACCCCAACTCGAGATTAATAGCCTCATTGACTCCATGCCTCAAAGGTGTTCCAGATTGCTGGCCGTCCGTGGAAGCCATACCCCCAACTGAAAATGACTTCTTTTGAAGACAACACCTTTTTTATTCTTTTTTCTCATATGCACAAATTGTGAGTTTATTTCCTTTTATACACAAATGCGCAATAAAATGCATTTTTTTATTCCAAACATGTGTAATTTATTATCATATTTTAATTAAAATATATTTGAATCATTATAATGTGAAAGAAGGTTTATGCACGCAATTATAAATTTATTTATATTAAGAAAAGCCTATCTTCCAAAATATATTTGCAACTATCAGATTTTGGAATTCATAGATTTTATTTATTTCAGATATCATTCATCTTAATCCTGTCAAGTGTCATGAAGGTATAATTTTTTAATGAATATCGAATAAGGATCTCCTAATTTTGAGATAAGCAAATCTAGGCTATTTGTTGATTTTTATAAGAGATGATTGACTAGACTGCTGTAGCTACTGGGAATAACTCTTCTTAAAATTATATTTAGTTCTTTGAATTTTCTTTACAACAGGTTATGAGAATATGTTGAAATCGTTACTGGAAGATATCAATATAAATTCCTTACGAAAGACTACGGAAGAAACGCAATAGGAACACAAGTATTTATTTTAAATTACATTTTAGTAGACGAATTTTTCTGAAATAACTAATGATTTCAAATTATTTTCTAAATAGATTAGTCTTTAGAGAAAAACTCTTGAAAGCGAGAGTATACTATTATAATGTTCTGTCTGAAATATTTTATGCATATGCATTATATTCTTCTTTATTTATTATGATATATTTAATTATCTGCCAGAAATACTTTATCCTGTGGGGTTTTTTTTGTCTTCCTCTGTCTAGCCTTATTTTTAATTAGTTTTTTAAAAAAGTAAATTAGATTTTTAAGTTTAACTTTTAATTTTTCACGTTTTGTTTAGTAGGTTTTCTGGAGGAACTATATAATAAAAATCCTTGAAAACTTTAGACATTGCGAATGAAATCTGATTGACAAATCAAGTAAGTATTTTTCATCAGATTACATTGCTCTGGAAACAATGTTGATATAAAACTAGGTACGGTAATAAGTAAAAAGAAAAATATATTCTTTGAAATAATTGATAAAATACTTAATTCACAGCATTAAATTGTGTTTAATTGCTACTGTGAAACTGTAACTAATTTTAATTATTTCAGATATGTCGTCACCCATAACAATTACTTAAATATTGAATACATTAGTAGAGTCTATGTCAAATAGCTGCTTTAATTATTTCTAAAATTATCTTTGTTCTTGATTTATATAAAACCATACAGAAACTAATAAGTAATGTAAAGATTTGGAGTACTGTATGGTCATGAACGCTGTTTTATGAAACAAACAGTAAAATTTTGTGATTTAAATGTTATATAAAGCTTAATGCTTAGCTTGGAAATGTTCATCAAATTAAAGCAACCCAATAATATTACATTTAATAAAAATTATTACGTATGATAATTAAGATAAATATTTAAAAACATTGATGCAAATCCGGCTAAAATTTCTATTTCTCTTTGCTATGGGAAATAAAATAAAAGAAATCCTTCTAATAAAATTATTTTAAAAAGTGGAAAAATGTGTAAACACTTTCCTTAAAAAAACTGGATGGTTTTTGGTCTAGGTAAGAATATGTTTTTACGGTAAAAGTGAAGGCTTTTACCTTCTTGAAAAAGGAAGAGAACAAGGTATTTTAAGCTGGTTCTAAAATGGTGTACTAAATCTTAATGTACAGTTGTTTGTTCGGTCGGATTCTTAAAAATAACAATGCTGACGCATCATGTGATTTCAAGTGTCAGTTTCATGCTTAAGAAAGAAAAAAAACTTTCCTTCGCCTAACAGCAATTTACTTAAGAATTTAAAATTGTAAGCTATTGTTTTGAAATGTCAATTTCGTCTTTTTAACTAAGATGTTTTCCTAAATTTATTTTTCTGAGACTTTTGTGTTTTAAACATTATGAAAACTTTGAAGGAGACAAATTTTTCTTCTTTATATATTTAATGGTTCAACATCAAGCAGCATAGTAAATTTGGGTTAGAAAACTAATATTTTGGTATCTTTCTAAGAAACTGAGACACTGGTTCTTGCTAACTTTATCACGACGACCATTGAATAGGACCACTTAACTATTGATTTAGAAAATATGTACAAAGGAATACATGTTTCATCTATTGAAATCATTTTTATTACTAATATATAGTTTTGTTTATAGTGCTAATTATATAAAAACTTTTAAATTCAATATTTTATCTTTAAAAGAAAAATTGAAATAGAGATAATAATTTAAATTTTTAATAAATGCAATGTTATTAGATTAACATGATCAAGTTTTACTTTTTTAAATAAGTTGTTTTGTATTTTATAAAAAAATATATAATATTATTGCTAATTTATTCTAATCAAGAAATTCACTAATTTTTTTTTCAATTTTGTAATGCATACACTTGTTTATTATAAATAACATGTTATTTTCTTAAAACGAAATGCACCCAAGGAATAAATTTATTTATTAAAAATTTTCGTTAGAATGTATTATATTCTTACGAAACAAATCATTATGCTTGTATAGCCAGTTTTTTAAGTAAGGTTTTCATTATATTTCGTTAATTTCTCACCAAATGAAACAGTTATATTTGAAAATATGTAAAATGCATACTAAATGTGCTTGCATTTTATGTATGCGACAATCCAGTAATGGGAAGATAAAATATTGCATTACCCTAAAAAACCTCGCAAAACTTTTGTTATAAAATTTGTTATTTATTTTATAAAATAGACTGAATAAGGTTTAAACATTTTTAATATAATTTTATCAATAATTATTTTTTATTTTACAGATATTACTTAATCAGAAACCAGAAATAAAAAAATTGCATCATGGGTTATTTTGTGAAGTTAATTTGAAATATAAAGTTATTAGACAAATTATATAATATTAAAGGATTGATAATAGATTAAATAAATTAGCTAAGTCATAAATCATAAAATATGTTAGTAAGCGTATTTTTGGAAACGTTATTCAAATGAATATAAATATTATTATAAATAGAAGAGCCAGAACAAATTTATCACAACAATGCAAATTTATCAACACAACATCACAGATTTATAGAACAACACGTCACAAATTAAGGGATTATTCTTAGAATATTTTAAATCATGATTTTTGAGGTTAATTTCTTTAAAGTTGTGTGAGTTGGAATTTTTTTCCAATTAAATACATAAATGTGTTGGGAAAAACACAAAATTTCATGAACTATTTTTTACGTTTGAATAGTATTTTAATTGACATCTACAATATTTTTAATTTTTTCATCAAAGAAGCCCAATATTTAATTAATTTTAATTGCATTATTAATAATTTATGTTTTAATTTTACAAAAGAATAATTAAATTAGAAAAAAATACATAAATTTATTATTAGAAAAAATATATATATGCATAGAAAAACTTCCAGGAACTATCCTACCCATATCACTTTTTCTTATTTTCAACTAACAGGTGGGAGGCATTCCTGCGACGGAAAAGAACCCGACGCATGCGCTTTGGCTGTTCGCTTCATGATTGGAAATCGAGTGGCTAGTGTGGACTTATAAAGGGTAGGGGGTGGGTTTTCTCTAACAAACAAAAATAATTTGAAGCAGACGGTTTCCGGAGCCGGAGCGACACACTTAACATCTAGAGCAGCGGGAGTCAGCAGTTGGCAGCAGCAGCGCCATCCACTCCAGAAGTTAGTTGGGCACTTCTAGTTGCGGCATCTGCCGGATCGAACGTCTTTTGCCGATTCTGCTTCAGCCCTGCAACTGGGAAGGCTCTGTGCAACTTTGGTGAGAAAATTATTTCTTTAGAAATTGAAAGATAAGGGCAATATATTAAATTATGCTTACATAAATAAATTCCTAAGTACTTTTTTCTTATTAATTTGTTCTTGTTTTAATTTTTTTTCAATTATTTTGAAAATAACTAAAAAATTTTTTTTATTTGTTGAATAATATCTTTTGATTTGAAAGAAAAAAAGAATTGAATATGATTAATATTTGATAATAAATGAAATTGTTTAAAAACAATTTAATAAACCTAATTCGAAATTGTGTTTATGTAATTCATAATGTGATCATTTAGTTTCTTAAATTTATGGAGTAATATTTGACGTCAAATAAAATATGAAAACTTTAACTTCATATATTTGAAATTTGATGCAAAAAGAAAAGTAATATATTCTAATAAAATATGTACAGATGTTGCCTTAGAAGATGTTTTTTTGCTTCTTATTTCTGTTTATTATATGTTTTAATATAAAATTAATGAAGGTATTTAAAGGATTTTATATATATTCAGAATAATTTAGCAATACTTAATCAAATAAAATAAAAAAATACTAAAAGAAGTGTGAAAGGAAATTTACTTATACAAATATTCGTTATTTTTCATAATTATTTCATTTACTCATTTTATGTAAATATTATGCAAGTAGTATATGCATTTTATATATTTGCTTATTTTTAAATATAAATACAATCTATTTGATTAAAAAATTAAAGGAAAAAACTGATAAGAACTTTCTGATTTATGAAGCTGTGTGTGAAAAGCACAATTTATAACTAAAATTATGAAAGTCCTTTAAATACGTTTTTGTATGAAACACATCTTTTATAATAGTTTCTATGATTTTGATTTTATGATGTAGAACAATACGTTAATCATACAACAAAAAATTCTTTGCAATAAAAATATTACGTTATTTTAACAATCAAAATAATAATATTAAACTTTAAAGAGTTAGCTATGCATGTCAAATATATCATTTTATGAAAATGTTCAACCTATATAATTAAATTGCGAAAGATGAATACACAGTGTAAAATAAATGTGATTAAACATAATGAATTATGTAAGTATATTCTTTAAAATGCTAAAATATTTTACAACTTTTAACCACTTCTATTTTTTAAATCTATTAGCAGAGTGTCTTTATACTTAATGACAGATTCTATATATTTAAATATGCTTTAATTGTGTAGTATTTAAACTTAGCTTCTAAAAAATTCTTATAAAATATAAAATTATAAGTCTGAAGAAATTTCCATTCATAATACGAGATCACAATTATTGTGTTCAGTTAAGTTTTTCTATAAAAAATTGAAATGAATAAGATTTCGGAAATCTTATTTTTCTGCATTAAATTCTATAGAATAAAAAATTAAATGCTGTTTGGGTTAATAATTGCAAAAATATGAATTTGTAGATAAAAAAAAGTATTGTTTTGACATATTACAAAAAATTACATGTTGAAAAAATTGAGATTTAATCAATTAACTTTACGAAAAATTTTAACTTTTAAATTTTATAAATTTACAATTTTGTAAAAATTGCAAAATATTTGCCACAATTGTATATATACAAATACCTTGAATCAGTGTAATTAATTTTAATTATTTTGAATTTTTAAGTTTTCTGTTTTAAATATGATTTAAAGGGCAAGTTATAATGATTTTATCTTTATATCTAATATAATATTTTGCTTTAAAATTAAACTTCTTATACTTCTGTTGAAATCTATAATAATTTATATATATATATATATATATATATATATATATATATATATATATATATATATATATATATATATATATATATATATATATATATATATATATATATATATATATATATATATATATATATATATATATATATATATATATATATATATATATATATATATATGTATATATATATATGTACATTTGTATACACAATTCCAGCAAGATTCTTCAGCTCATAACATTGATTGAAACGTTACATTTATTTTTATTATATAATAAAATGAGATGTTTCTATTATTGTGAAGCTTTTGGGATACAAACAATGAAACTGAAATTCTGAAATACTTCGTTAAGTTTAAATATTTCATTAATTCGTTACTTTATAGACAAGAATTTAGATCCTTTGGTTTTTATTGTTTAAAATAATCAGTTAAATATTTCTATATCATTAAATATTAATTTTGAAGACAAAGCCTTTCAGGTTTTGCAAACTGTGTTAGTACAGCTAAATTTTTACAATGTAAATTTTTTGTTTGTAAAAATAAGTTTGTTGCTTAGATCTGGTTAAAATAAAATAAATGAAACACGTAAATTTTAGTAATTTCATTTAAATATAAATAAGTATTTATTTAGAGCACTGTTCATCCCGTTCATGAGGTATTTTTGTTCGAGTATTTATTGATAACGATTAAATGGTTGCAATTTAGCAAGCCAAATAATACTTTTTAAAAACTCTGCAACAAATAATAGTAAATATTTTAACTTAAAAAAAATTACAAAAAAATTCTGTTTTACGTATTTTTCTTCATTAACAGGGTAACAGGATATATGATAGCTTTGAAGAAAAGAAAAACATCACACGTATATTTTTTAATCAAGAAAAGTTTTAGAATCGTGTTATATATTATTGTATCGACAACTTTTCTGAAAATTCAAATCAGTGTCAATTGTTTTCTAAATTAATTATAAGTGCATAATACAAAAATCCTTGAAAAGTAAATATAGCTTTCATTTGATTTTAGCTAGCTATTACTTTGTGCAACTTTCTCCTATTTAATCTAGGAAGACTATTTTAAGATAAAATGAGATTAGAATTTTATTTACATAAATAGAAATTGTTTTCTTTAACAAAACTTGCCAAAATTATCTTTGACTAATATATTTCACTGTAATTATCTTGAGTATGCTTAAATTGATATGTGTAAAGTAACTTGTCTTAAAATACATAGTTCATAATATTTACAAATTAATCAAAATTCATGAAGTTAAAGATTTTAAATTGGATACTTTTAAGCAAATAGCTTTCTTGTCGTAAAATTTAGAATCAATTTGGAAACATTTGAATAAGGAGTCTTTATATTGTGTCATCATGAATAAGGAGTCTTTATATTGTGTAGAAACTTATTTAGTGTAGAAAACGTAACTTACTTTTAGAATTGAAATTTGAAATATTTGTTGTTATTTGTAAACTATACTTAAATTATTTATGCTTCATAAATTAATAATATCGAAATTGAAATATATGTAAAAAACTTTATTTTACATACTATCTCTAATCTTTTTAAAGTGAAATACCATGTTTGGGTTGTTATACAGCTGGCATTTAATGATGTCGGCATTAGCAGCACTAATAACATATATCCTAGGTTAATGATATATCCATGTACATGTTTTATATGCCTTTAAAAGATAATCATTCGGCTTATAATTTCAAAATGAAGTTATAATTTATTACAGCAAACTATAATGCAAAAAATATCGACTTGAAGGTATGCATGCTCACGATGTTTTTCATAGCTAAGTATACTAAATTTTTGAAAAATAAACAATTAAATAATAGGAGATAAATAATGTGTATTTTATCTTGTTAACTAATCTAGAAAATAAATGATAACCTAGAATATTAACTTGAACTATACTTTCCTCTACTTCTAACATCATAAAGTGAAGTTTATGGAAGGTTATAAAAGATGTTGACCGTGCCTTTATTTAAAATTAAGACATTTATATGTTAATTACGAACTTAATAATTTTTGTACTTATGGCTTTAGTTTTATATAAAATAACTTTTCGTTTAGTTAAATTAAATTTTTAATTAAATTATTTTCTTACATAGTCTATTACTTGAAAGAAAATGATATTTATTACTTCTTACTTAAAATTTTCTGTCCTTAAATGTTGTTATTAATATTTTTATGAATATATGCGAGAAAATACTACACATATACATACATACATACCATATGCATATACATATATATATATATATATATTGCTTTTTCTGACTTTTATATTAAATGAAATAAATTTTGGGTTTGGTTTACAAGTAAGAAATGAAAATTGTTGAAGCTCTGTTTATAAAGGCTAGTATAGAGATAAATGAAAAAATAATTTATGAAGAAATTTCTAAGGAATATAAATTTCCAACTGAGAATATTAATGATTCTCGCCAGTTCTCAAGTTCAGAAAAAAAGACATTTTGTGACACATTTTTTTTATATTAACATAGATGATCCAAAGAAAGTAAAATGATAATTAGTGAAATGGCATTCCAATAAAAATTCAGAATCAGAGGATGCATTAACCACTTCCACTCTCTAAGATTTCAGAGAACAGTTATTAAGACAATCTTCATCAAGTGAATGAAATTCAACACAATGCAAAAATATTAAGCAATCCTTAGTATGTTGTGCAAAATTTGATAAAGTTATCTATCTTGAATATAAACACAGCACATACATTTACACTAATAATATAAATAAATCAACAATTTTTATAATTATTTATTATGATTGTAAACATAATATTTAATCTTTAAAAAGAAAAAGCTTTTTGCCTGGTAAGAGTACACATGATGCTATTATTTAAAAATAGTAACAAGGTAAGCATGATGTACTCAGCAAGCATTCTTATGCTTGTAATTTAGGTACCCCTTCTCCTGTATTAAATCATTTAGTTAATGCAATATTAAAAAATGATATACATGATAAAATTATAATGAAGTACGTTGTTATTTTATGATGCCAAGAAAAGATTACGTCAAATGTAAATAAAACACAAATTTCTCAAATAAAAATTATATTAAAATAAAGCAATTTCTCAATAGTTGCTATGAATATCTTGAAAAAGAAAATAGGTCTTTTTATTGAGATTTTATTATATTTTTTCTATATAAACTACAGTTGTAAATTAAATAAATGATAAAATATGATATTTCTATTCCATTGCAGATTATTAAATGAAATTAAATGCAATCATTAAATACCTTAAATTCATATGTGATTAAATTCCATATAGTACCTATTACTAATTTTAACATTATGATAAGTACGTAAGAGAACTCAACTTTAAACAAAATAATATTCTATTGATATATTCTATAAATTTTAGTTCTTACAATTCCATGCAACCAATCCATTTAGCAGTGACATGTAATAAGGACTCGTAATAAATGTGTCACAGCAAACTAAAACTTCTCTAGTTGAGCTCTGAATACTATAGTACGGCATTGGAGACTGTTTAATTAGTAATAGAAATCATCTAAAAAATTAATTTTCATTGCAGAAACATTGTTGTTTCAATTAAGGCTCTAACCACAAATTTTCGAACAAATCTTTCCATCAGATATCACTTTGAAGTCACTTATATATTTTTTGGTTCCAAATTATTTTATGTTTCTCCATTTGTCAAATAGTGACTTTATACACAACTAGTACTAAATATTAATACATTATTGTAAAGCTGAAACAGTATTACTTTTCTAATATAGATGCTTGTCGTTAATTAGTTATTTTTCCCATATAGAAAAAAATGATTTTTTTAAATTAATTTTCACTAATACACTACTTGAGTCTTGACAAATCAAATTTAGCCTTCTAATCATTCAATGCAAATTAATGTTTTTGAAAACATATACCACTCATTTTAGAAATACATTTCAAATAGGAAAATTAGCATTCTTTATAGTAAGAGACGTATACAATATATCAGTACCAGATGAATGAATGAATTAACACATTAGGTAGCACAAAATAAATTTTGTTGTAGGAATCATAGCACAATTAGATTTTAAAATTGCCATTAATCTTAGAATATGATATAATTAACCGTGAAAACAGATTGAGCTTCATTAGGAATGTATCCCACAGAAATATCTAATTGTTTTATGAAATGTAAGAAAAGTTATTCAAGTGATAACATTAATTCATTTCACATGATATGAAACTGAGTTTGATTGATCAAATCGACAGTCTAATCGGCATATTACATATTGTTGTATATATATATACATATATATGTGTATATATATATATATTATATATATATATATATATATATATATATATATATATATATATATATATATATATATATATATATATATATATATATATATTAAAGTATAAAAATATCTATAGATCTAGGGACAATGCTTCATTTTACTTTTAATATGGAGGTATGATTCATATAAAAATCAATATGAATTAAAAATCTAGATTTAAAACCTAAATTTTGCACTGATACTTATAAGAGAAAAAATTTATTATTGCACAAAATGTGAGCTCTTAAGTCTTAGATATTTCTTAATATTTTTGATTATGATAAAAGTGTTTTTAATTCTAAAAAGAGTTTATAAATATTAAGTAAATTAATTTTGTAAGCATTTTTCAAAATTGTGACTCCCTTTTAGTCAATCAAAACTATTATTTTCATCAAAATTATGAGAACATTATTTACAAAATTATAATTTAGGGTTTAATAAGAAAATTTGTTTACAAAAAATAATAATTAAATGTCTCCTTTCAATACTTTTAAAATTGTACATTTTATTTTTAAACGTTAAATATTAATATTTTAAAAATAATAATATTTTTTGAATAAATATTATGAAACCAGTTATTTTAACTATAACAAATATTTTGTAGTGCACTTGCTTTGCAAAGTTTCCAAAAACGAACTTATTAATTTCAATATTAATTGAGAAAAACAATCTATGTGAGTAGCACAAATTATAATTATAATATAAGTTATAACACAAATTATAATTTAATACAAGACCAATATTTTTATAAACATATGCTGAAAGGAAGTCTTGTTAGTTAAGGACACAATTTCTTAGTATCTCACTTCTCATTGATTATTAATAATAAAGAAATAAGATTTAGTCAAAGATGATAGATATATATGAAAAAATGGTAGATAGATATATATGATGAATAGATATATAGATGATAGATATATATGATGAAAGTGGAAGTAGAAATTCAAACTTATCAAATATCAGATATTGAAGAGAGCATTTACTCCCCAGAAATCTTATTCTAATATCAACTAGTCTTGTACTTTAAAAATTTTCTGGTAAAAACTTAATATCACAAATATTTTAAGTGTTTTCATATATATATATATATATATATATATATATATATATATATATATATATATATATATATATATATATATATATATATATATATATATATATATATATATATATATATATATATATATATATATATATATATATATATATATATATATATATATATATATATATATATATATATATATATATATATATATATATATATATATATATATATATATATATATATATATATATATATATATACATATATATATTTACATATATATATTTACATATATATATATATACCATAATGTTTGTAAGATTACTGGAATGTAAGGAAGTGTTGCAAAGAAGCAATTAAAATATAGTTGTGCAAATTGTATCCAGCTCATACTTAGAGTTGCTGATTATAATAACGGAAGAAATATAAAATATGATTTTGCAAATGCTTCACTGAAATCTCATATAAAACAAGTAATATTACTATATACATTAATTACTTACATTAACTGCACTATCTATTCATTTATTCTAATTTAAATATCAAAATATTTTAATTTTATTTCAGGGAATTTTCAATTTATGTTAAAAATAAACCTCGCACTGTTCTTACAGAATATATTAAGTACGAGTTAGTATTTATATATAGGTATTAAATGTTCTATACATATTGAACAAAGTATTTAAAAATGATAATATTGAATTTATATATAATGATAAATTGAACATATTCGTTCTCAATATTGATTTTCCTTAAAATATTCTCAAAATTAACGTTATTAAGAACGCAGAATAATGAAAATCATTTCATTTTATACAACATCTGCTGATTCTTATTCAGTAGAAATTATAAGCTTACTATTCATATTATGCATGACTTTTCAATGCATAAAAAAACATCCAATCGCTTAAATCAATTGAAATATTTTCTTCTGAAATTCATTATGCAATAATCTACCATAAATGATTTTATAGGTAAGATGCATATTTATCATTAAGAGAAAATAGATTAAAAATATCAAATATTCATTATATTATATCAGCATTTAGAAATATCAACGCACTGTATGTTATCCTTAGTGTCCAAAAGGGAATCTTGAATGGTCAAGATTTCACAACATTTACTTACAATAAGCTTTTACAATAAGGTAAATGCTAAAACAAAGTAGCAAAATTTGATTAAAAATAACATTTAAAATTTAATTACTTAAAATTTCATATTTAATAAGAAACTTAGAATGATAATATTGTTTAGTTGAAGCATAGAAGTTCGAAGTTGAATTATTGAATAAATGTTCTGTTGAAATGTATATTGTCATAAGTATCTCAAAGTTATTTGAAGGAATGTAAAATATATGTGTAGTAATAAAAATGAGATATTTTTTAAATATATCTTGAAATACAGATACGTGTATTAAATATAAAAAATATCTCATTTTCTGTAACATTTCTTAATTTTACTTTCGGTAGCAAATGCAAAATATGTTCAAAGAGAAAATTTCAGCTAAAATATTACAAATTGCGTTAAATATAATTAAATTTACTTCCATTATATTTTAAAAAAGCGGGTAAGAATAAGTAAATAAATTTTCCTCTAATATATGTGTGTATTTTCTACAAACCACAATATTTATTTAGAATTTATTATCAACTTTACCTATTTATTTTTTATTTCTTAACTATTTTAACTTACTTTTATGTGAAAATTTCAGTAACATTTACTTAATTTTATGTATACATTTAGATTGATATTATAATTATAAGGAAAAGTGTATACTTTTATTTGAAAAATAATATTTATTATGCTTTTTCAGCTAAATGAATATTATGCACTATTGATTATCATCATGAAGGCATGAAAGATTTGTTCGTCATTGGAATTTACTTTCTTAAATGCATAAATCATATCCCTTCTTTTAATTGTTATTAGGAAGTACATGATATAAAACTTAATTTATGCTTTTGGTTTCTTTTAATTTAATGGAAGCCATACTTCAATTTTTACCTATACTCTAAAACAAATAATTTTTCTTGCTGTGGGAAAGTAGTAAGCATTTTCAAATAATACTGCTTATATGTAATTTATACTTCATAATAGTCTGTAAATGTGCATTTGAAAATATATACATTGAGAATTGCCTTTATAAAAGATAGTAATTTCTTCAGGCAAAATTAAACAATAAAAACATATTTTTTAATTAATTTAAAGTAAAGAGAAGACTATAGAACAAATTTTGCTCGAAATGTAACAGTATACATTTTTTGTTCTATTAATGGATCATCTGTAATCAACAAAATCAAATATTCTTTAAATTTTGTGTGATACTATTCTCAAAATGAATGATGTTTTGCTCTTGAAAATAAAATATATATATATATATATATATATATATATATATATATATATATATATATATATATATATATATATATATATATATATATATATATATATATATATATATATATATATATATATATATATATATATAGTATATATATATATATATATATATATATATATACTATATATATATATATATATATATACTATATATATATATATATATATATATATATATATATATATATATATTCAAACATATGTATTATTCAAACATATACAAAACACAGGTACACATGAGAATTTTCAAGATGAAGAAATTATTAATATTAAGTGCGATATCATTAAAACTATTCCGTTTTCAATTATATTCTATAATACAATAGTAGAAATAGATGTTTCATAAAATTGTTAGTAATTAAGTGCTGAGAACTTCTATATTCTTTATACTATTAATGTGTTAGACATTTATGAGATTTAATTTTAATCTCGACAAAAGTAAAAATAAAAAAATCGATATCACTTTTTAAAATTTTACTTTGAGAATACCATTCTGCTCTTTGTTAAATAGTTTAGTTATTAACGTTTTGTTTAATTTACTTTTAATGTTTATTTTTTGTTTAAATGGTGGTAATAGAGGAAAACTATTTAAATTACGTATAATTTTATCCCACATTTAATAAGATTAATTGTGTAAATTCATGTAAAATATGAAAGTACTATAAAAATAACTTATTTGCGCTTAGTTTTTATGACAGATATTTCAATTAGATTTTATAATAAAAAATCAATAATTGTAATAACATTTCAAAATGGTAAAATCGGGCATCATTGCTGAGAAATTGCAAAGAAAAAAATATTCATATCAATTGATACAAATAACAATGTCAATAATGTAGATTTGTAATGTATTTAAAATATGCATCTGGATATATAAAAGATGTGTATATTTGTGCGATTTTTATCAAAACTTTGCATGGAACATAAACTTTTTTTAAAAGAGAAAGAAACATTATGTCTCTAAAGAAGTATTGATTGCTATGTTAGAATCGAAATCGATTTCTATGTCTAAGAAATCATTTGTCTCACATTTCCGTTTGATCATCCTCTAACCCTTTAAACTCCAATTGAAAAGTTCGTTCACACAAGGGAAAAAATCACTCGCGCCTTTTCCTGCTATCACCCCAGCATCTTCCATCTTCTTGAAAAGATGAATGATGCAAAGAAGCCCTTCGGATGAAATAGGGCGGTCTCAAGGTCACTACTAATATTTACGTTTGACCTTCAAAAGTTGGATTTTGGCCACGAACGTTAGGATGAATCGAAACAGTTCCCTAATGACGCCCGTTTTCAATGGAGGTTACCCCACCGCATCCCCTATGCGATGCATTTTCCCCATCATCTAAATGGTTTTCCAGCAGAGTTATGTGAAATTCGTTTATCACAATTCGTTGTCATTTTTCGTATGAAAGATTATATAATCTGTTTGATATATCAATTTGGAA
Organism: Latrodectus hesperus; assembly: GCA_037975125.1. NCBI lineage: Eukaryota > Metazoa > Arthropoda > Arachnida > Araneae > Theridiidae > Latrodectus > Latrodectus hesperus. Next base: position 16,538,797 of record CM075858.1, on the reverse strand, counting down.
CTTTACTAACATTGGGATAAATTTTAAAAAAAGTTTACTTTTGTGGCCATCAGAAGGGATCATAGGCATCGGTTGGAACTCAGAAAAATTGTATGCCTTAAAATTTATCATTGAAAAATATTCCCTAAGAGAAAAAGCATTCAAGATTTGCATAGATCCATTCTATACTTACTTAAAATAATCTATTTGTTAACAAAATATTTCGAAAAATTATATGTTTCGGAATATTCAAGTAAATATTTCTTTCTTAAGTATGATTATATATTTTATTTCATTTTGGAAAATTTAGTAACTTTTTTGCTTAAGAATCAAATAAATAGTATATCAATATAAAAATTCACAAATGGTTGCATTTTTCATTTATTTACTTCTGTTTTCAAATAGAAATATTTTTTTAAAAAAATAGTTACATATTATTAAACACTTATTTAAATACTAACACTTATTTAAATTTCTGAAATGTGAAGAAATTTTTCTTTAAAGAATATAAAATAGTAATTATTATATTGAGATCAATAGGTTTCAATAATACTAAATGCTTTAGGTTTCTTAGAAATGCTATGTTTCTTTTTGAAAATATTTAATTTAACTGCTAATTTAGTTTCATTTCTTTTCAAGGTTAAGAAATTCACACGTTAAGAAATATTTGTAATTATTTTGGAATACTAATGTTTATCAAATTAAGTTTAAAAACCAGGAAGTTAAAATCATTGTTGATTCCTGTTTGTTACAAATTTTATGGATTTTATATTAATGGATTTAATCTGTTGATTTCTGAAATTGAGTGTGATCAGGTTTCTGATATATATATCACATCTTACTATTTATATATAAATATTATATCTTACTATTTGAATAACCTAAATATGTTATTTATAATCATCGAAGTGCTTTACTTATCATATAGTTTTAAGTTGGACAGACGACATATGTTAAAATAAGTACATTTGTTTCCAGAAAGTCATATTCCATACTTATTCTGATAGTAATATAAGTTTGTGTTTTCTGGAATAAATATTAATATTTGCTTAAAACGTAAAAATTCCTAATTTTTACTTTTATAAATAAATGTCCTTAAAATCTATTCTTTAGATATCCTCATTAATCTATAATGAGCTTTATATCACTGGAAAAATTGTTATATATAGCTGTTATTATACAATATCATTAAGAAGTGACATGCATTTATGTAGTTTCAAAGTAATTTGTATTAGTTTAAATTGAAAATTTTAAATTTAAAATGTTTTAAATAGAAGTATATAAGAAAAATAAACTGACAAATTATTAAAAAAAAGTCTGATAGTGAAATTTTTGCTTGAAAATGTTAATTTAAAGGTTTACTACAATAAAAATATAAATATACATATTATGAAGGAATATCTTTCGACAATAGCTAGAGAATCCTAACTATTAGCAAGAAAAATTCCTGTAATATCCATTTTTAAACATACAATCTTACTTTACCATGTGGTATAAGATATTAATCAATATTTGGATATTTTTCTTAGCAAATGAGGTCAGCTATTTGTCTTCTAGGTTCGAAAAATAATATGGTTACATAAGATGAATTATCTGGTGGCTCTTTATTTAATATCATCTATCTTTCAGAGTTTCTAAGCAATTTGCTAAAAAGAAATGAATATCAGAGGAAAATTGCTTGATATTTAGAAAACTCGAAGAATATTAAAATAAAAGTTTATTTTTTTATTACAGGATCATCATATATTTATTACAGGAATTTTTTTTACTTAGTTCCTGTTACGGTATTTAATTGGAAAGAATCAGCATTTTAATTGTAAATGTAAATTTTATATTCGATAACTTGAAAAACAAATTGTAATTCGTTTAGAATTAAAAATATTTTTTTATAGTAAGTGTGCCTTTTTATGCTAGAAAACACACAAATGCCGTCTTGCAATAAACTTTAATATTTATTATTAAAAACACTACATAAACAGTTTTCCAGGTCTTTTTATTTCAATATTTCATGTAAATAGATTTATTCCAAACATCAATACAAGCAAATTAAAAGTAAACAATTCACGAAGATCAAATTTCTTAGAAATAATTGTGCAAACAAATTCATATTAAATTTACCAACTTGTTCTTCCAACATCTTTAATGAAATCTATATAGTAGAGCTAAGAACAAACTATATTGTTTTTATATAAATATATATATATATATATATATATATATATATGTGTGTAATATATATATATATATATATATATATATATATATATATATATATATATATATATATATATATATATATATATATATATATATATATATATATATATATATATATATATATATATATATATATATATATATATATATATATATATATATATATATATACATACATAAATTATATTATATATAAAATATTTTTTATCGTTAAAGTACGATGATGAAGTATTCGTAATGTATTAATCAAAATATAATTTAAACATAATACACATCAACAATGTTATTATGTGTAAATCATATTTTTAATTAAAATGATTCATTAGTTTCATGCATTAAGATTTTATGAATTTTATATTGAAAAATTATACAAAATTTAAGTATGGAAAATATTTAATATTTTAGAATTATCACGATGATGAGAAAAGGGAGAATGTTTCTAAATATAACCTTGTTTTAATTAATAAAAAATTGTTTTAACGTCATTATATTTAAAGTATTCAACTAACGTGATGTTTTTCCCCGACAACGTAACAAACTTAATTTATTCCATAAGGATAATTCGATTTAGAGTTTTCCTAGTTTTAAAATATGCGTAAGTTTCTGAACCTATAAAAATAATTTGATTAAAATATTCCAAAGAATAACTCACCTGAAACTTAAAATAAAATTGATAAGAGCATGTATATGTGATTTTAATGAAGATATTTTCAGAATATCTTCATTATCATATATATAAAATGTACATTTTTATCAAGTTAAAAAATTTTGTAACTTAATGTGCAAATAAAAAAAATCGCTTCCAAAGTTTTGAAACAGTTTTAAAATTCATTTTAATGTATAAGCAATTCTACATATTTTAAATAAATTATGTAATACTGAGCGACATTTATTACAGAAATTTAAAATTTCTGATTGAATAATAGATATTTTAAAGCTTAACAACTTTGATATTTATTTTAGATAATTTAAAAACTTTTTTATTTTTTTATTGATTAAGTACTTTGCATGCCTAGAAATTTAACACATGTTAGATAGCAATGGTTATTTTTATAAGCTTAACTATTCATCGCGTTGAGCTTGCATTTGAATCAACAATGTTTCCATCTTTTGTTAAATGTTACATTTTAGCATCTTTGTTAATAAAGATAAAAAGCCTATATAACAGATCTGATCATTATATATATCAAAAACCCATAAAAATGAAAAATTAGCATTCATCTTTCATATTTTAATATATAATTTAATGTAAACCAAAGGATTTTTTAATTTTAAGAGATCAGAAATAGACATTAGTTAAAAGGATAATTGATAATTTTTTATTGTTTAAATGTTCACAAAATAATAAATGAAACCTGCATTTATTATTCTGCTGAAACTTTGATTCGAAATTTATGAAAAAACACAATCATTACAGGTATACAAACAATAATTGTTGAACAAAAATGTTCTGAATATCCAGAAATATAAAATTTGCTTTGTAATTAGTTTCTATTTGTATAACTTTTATTAAATAAAAATTTTTTATTTGATATTAAGTACTTTGGCACTCACAATGCTTGCAAAGGAAAATAAACACCTTTTTTTCTGTTTTTCACAAATATTCATGAAACCAAATAATTTTCTATTTATATTTAAATTAAAGTAAATATGTCTCCTTATATATTTAGCATAATGTTTTACAAATAAATGAGAATATGTTCTTTAAAATAAAATATAAATGTGTAATAAAGTATTAATTTTATTTATATTTTTGCAAACTTAAATTTTATTTATAAAGTATCATTTTATACATCTTTTTAAGTTAATTGAGATTCGCAGATTTTGTTACACAAAAAGATATTCGTACATCAGTCCGCATAGAACCTTTATTTTTATTCTATTTACAGTACTATAAAAGAATTAGTTAAGGAATTAAAAAATATTTATCAGCTTTCAGATGGGATATATAAAATAATCTATTTATCTCAAATTATTTGTACTTATGAACATTTATCTTTCGAGAGAATAAAATAACAAAAACATGGAAAATTCCATTAGTATGAAGAAATTTAAAAAAAATGCATGTTTTTAATTTGAATTATGAAATGATTAATTTTTATATATATATATATATATATATATATATATATATATATATATATATATATATATATATATATATATATATATATATATATATATATATATATATATATATATAATATATATATATATATATATATATATATATATATATATATATAGATATATATATTTTATATAAATATATATATATATCCTATTTTTATGAATTTCAAAGCAATATTATTTGGCTTTCATTTATTTTGAACTAAAACAAAAAAAACAAAAGTGTTTAATAAATTTCTATGAATTTTATATATAAATTATATAATAAAATTACACCAAAATGAAAATCCAAATTTCAATATTTCTTTTAATAAAAATTAATGTAAGGTTCAAGTTCAAAATTATTTTTTTCTATTATTGATAGTAATTCTTCACGTGTGTCATAAGTAATATAAGTTTACTAAGAATATGTTAGTTGTAAATATGGAACAGTACGTTTATTTTATATAGCTTTTGCTAGAATAGAAATCAGTCACTGGAACAAAAAGTTTTGATCCTAAAAGCATTGCAATCCAATAATTTTTGTAGTGTTTATGAATTTGAAAAATCTTAAGAAAAACGAATACAAAATCATTAACCAAGAAAAAAATTACGTTGTAGTACGTAGGATTTCTTCTGAAATTAATTGTTCATATATTTGCTATAAAAACTCAATTTTATTTATTTATACTTATAAGAGATAATTCTTATTAGTTGATTTCTAGCCTTCTTAACAATTCAGTAATTATAATTAATATAATTATTAATTAAATATAATTATTTTAAAAAATTATACCTTTGAGCAGTTTTTGTTATATTGTCACTGAAAGGTATAGTTGAAAGATATAGATTATAAGGAAATATTGTACATGCAGGGAGTAAATGACGGTTTTAATACATTTATCTCAAAGTGCTAAGCTTTAACTAAATTTTAATTTCAAAAACATTGAATTCTATGTTTCTAGATTTAATTTCAAAATATCAAATATATTTTTAAAAATTGAGTTTATATCTTTTATGTTATTTTATATATCGTATAAAAATTCCATTAGATAAAAAATTCTTTTAAACAAAAAGATAATTTGAATTAATGTTATTAAGAATTTTAAAGCAAAACAATCTATAGTTTTTATGTGCTTAAAACATTTTTGTTAACAACATACTTCCGAAATTAAAAATAAATATTGGTGTAATTTGTTTAATTCTTCAACAATCAAAATAAAAGTTTATAAATATTGATACACCTGTAGTAAAATAGCAGCCAAATAAATAAATGTTATTTCACTAAAAGTTAAAAAAATATGCTTAGTTATATGCACCCAATAAAGAATGAATTTTAATTGTAAGATTAAAAAGTTTATGAAAAGAAATAAAATAAATGTAAAAGTAAAAAAAAATAATACATATATTTCTCAAAATAGATTTCACAAATTGAAAATATACACATGTTTTTATTAATATAAAAAAATGAATGTGTATTTTTCTAATAGAGATTTTTCATGTGTACTCGCTTATAAACTTTATATTTAATTGAAAAAAAATAATTGTTCATCGCTTAGAACTGATGATAAAAAAAAGCATGGCATGTTGCTCCATTATTTCTAATATCTGATCTTTTATAATTTATTTAGATAAACATTTTAAATTTTATAAGATATTAATCAGAATATCAATAATGATATTGAATATTTAATTGTAATTAATGTAAAAATATCTATATTTTGCGTTTTTGTCTTATCTTGAACTATTATAATAAATGACATACATTCGCAATTCACATAACTAAGTTAGATATTAATATTATGATTAATGATGTTTATGTAAATCGTTAATTCCACTGAGATTCGCTTACACGTATAAATAGCACATTTACTTCCAAAACTGTCACCAGTGATTTCAGATTCTCATCGGTTAACTTGAATTTATTATTCTTATATATTATATTTTGAGAAAAATAATTTTCACCCAAATAAATGTACTTGAAATAGGCAATCATAAAACGAATGAGTTGATAAAATACGTCAAACTGTGTGAATCGAAGTAATGTTAAAGTATTTTCTTTAAGACATTATTGCGTCCTTCTATTTTTACAAAGATGGAATCTCTGAAAAGTAGACAATTTCTTTTGGAATACTCAAGAAACGTCTATTATGTCAGCAGTAAATAAAAATTAAAAAAGTTTTCTGTCAATTGCAAAGATTTTAAGAATTGAGTAAAGAGGCTAAATTTTATTTCTTTAGTATACAGCGCATCATAAGGTTTTGTTGACTGATTGTTTAGCTTTTATTAAAATGCATTAGATATTTGTGTTAGGATTAAAATAAAAAAATTTTCTATATAAATAAATTTTAAAATAATATAAGTGGAAATCATTCCAAAATTAAATTCTTTGTGATTTTTTCTCTTTTCTTTTGAAGTTAATGAAAGATGCAGTGTACGATTAATGGCTTTAAGCAACTGCCTTTTTCAATCGATTTTAGTACAAAAACAAAGCCATTTCATTTCTGGACATGTTTTTACCATTATTTATAGTGTCATACCTTTTTTTCCATTCAAAACTGTTCAACATTATATTCAGTTTGTTTAAGAATAAGTACTTCCTTTATTCTAATATAAATACTATTAATGTGTAGAGTATCAAATATCAGTAACTTTGTGGAAAAATTAACTGCTGATAATATGCTGAAATACCTGTTTAGTTATTCTTCCAATTTTAATAATCGATTTTTACCAAAAAATTTAAATATATTCTTTGCTATATTATTAATTTTCTCGATTCACAAATTTTTACTTAGTTCTTTTGTGATGCTATGTAAATTAGCTTTCAAACCATGAGTTCTACTGCTTTTTTCCTGCATTGATAATCACTACTGCATAAATAATATGCTTTTGATGTTTTATTACATAATATAACTCCAACTGAAAAGAATTTTTGATCAGTATTTATTTTTTGAACAATTGCTGAGGTTAAAACTCTGGTTCTATTTTTTATTCTAAATGTAGGCATGTATAAATTCAGATTCATTCTTAAAATATTAAGTATTTTTAATGATACATTATATTATTGTTATTTTGAATCTTACATATACTCTGACGGAGTCAAACCAGATCAATGGAACAGTTGACTTGTTTGAAGTCCGATACAAGAGGTTAGCATTCTGCATTTTATAGTTAAGAACTTAACAAGAGACTCTTTGGCTGTTAGACTTATCACTTTACGGGGACAATATTTTTAATCATAGTGAATTAAACAGCATATCATGACAGTCGTACTTCTTAAAAAGGAAAAGTACTTTACTAAAGTAAATGAAACGATAAAATACTTTTGGGTTTTATTTAAAACAGCTTCGAATGGTTAAAACATAAGTATTTTCCTATATATCTGCATTTTGAGAAATGAATTTTATTCTCAAACATTAATGTGCTAATTTGCTAAATCTTAAAAATCTTAAATTAAAGAAAAAATAATTTTGAAATCCAAACACACTGTAATGACACCAAACATACCGTAACACCGTAGTAAGCACAAGTAAATATCACTCAATTCTTAATCAAAGTTAAATTATAGTCCTTGTAGAAAAAAAGGGAAAAAAAATATAAGTTATTTTTCCTTCAAACATCTTAGAATCCTTCTTGTTGAATCCATTGAAAAAATTAAACAAATCATTATATTTTTATTACACAATTTCTAATCAATGAAACGTATTAATTTTTAAATATTCCATGTTTCCTATAATTACAAATATTTTGCAACTGTTTTCCTCGTGTTTATCGGAATTAAAATATAACACATTTATTTAATACTAGAAATAAAAAATATGCATAATAAATCACTATGTACATTTCTCCAATACCATATTTCTTAGAACAATTTATGTTCTTAACAATCTTAGAACAATACAATTTTTAGGAACTAATGTAAAATAAGATGATTTAAAACGTTGCTTGTTAAGGTATTTGAATGACTAGAACAAACATGAAATGACGCAAAATAATTTGGAGTTTATAAATTTTTAATGCACATGAAATCAATATATACATTTTAAACTGTTTTCTAGAAGAAATAATGCTTCATAAATGAAAAAAAGTATTTGGTTCATTAAAAAGCAATATCATTGCTCGTTCTATATCATTTCTTGATTCATTTGGCAAATGAGCTGTTTTTACAAACATGTTTGAGCAATGTTTTCATTTTTGTTCCAAAACATAATTTTGGCTGACATGGATATTCACGTTATAGATATGTTGTATTTTTAGAAAAACATATTTCATTCGCATTATCCTTTTTTTTATAAAACTGAATTTTAATCCCATATTATTGTGCTCCTTTATTTAAAAATCAAGCTGTTTTAGCTTAGTTTGAAGTATTATGTTCTAAATAAAGAAATAAAATATCAAAGTTCTCTCTAATTCAAATTTTATTCAAAAATTCAAAACAAACTGACAGTGATTTAACACAGAAATTGTATTCGACAAGTGTTCAAGTATTGCAGTTTGACTCGGAAAATTACTAAGTGGTGTTAAGCACCATTTGGCCAGCACTGAGTCTACAATTTGGTCGTTAAGATGAAATCCACTCTATGTAGAGCAGCTTGAATAACATTTGAAGAGATAAGCCTTAATTAAACGTTCACTATCCATGCAAATGTGCAGCCTGCAGTAGAGGATAGTCACGAAAGTTGTAAATAAATCTGAATTTATCTACCAAGTTAAAACAATTGCAAAGTAACTTGTAAATTATACGGAGGAAAATATTTTTCGTGGAATATTCTCATACAGAATATCAAAGAAGGTTTTAATTTCTAACATGAAAAGATATCAATGCACACAAGATATCGTTATTATTTTTATTTATGTAACTTCCTAAATCTATATAGTACACATTTTAATGATTTTGTTTCTTACTTGAAAAATTCATTTTTTCTAAATAAATAAAAGCTATGTAGTTGGGGAAAAGAATTTTCATTTATCTGTTTATCTAATTTAATTCAATAATTTTCGTTCTCATTAACAGCACAGCAATGTTTTTTAAGACGAATTTGAAACACAGCTTGACAATTTTATGTTTTTTTATATTTTTAATAAATACTTAAATAAATTTTCTATTTCTTTAAATGATATTTTCTATCATTTTTAATGTGGTTTTTGTTAAATTTATAGCTGCACGATTGCATTTTCCACATAAAAAATGAAGGAAATTATAAATTAGTTTTCAATGAAACAGTTAACAGCGTAGTTGAATTAAGAAATGTAACTATTAGAATTGCTTACAATTTAATACATCTTTGTCGGTTTTAAATCTTCAGCTTTAGCTTACCATCATAATAGATGGGTTTAAATGTTTTATGAAAGTTTCATACAAATTTACTTCAATATCTGTCATGTAATTTCTATGAAGCATTTGAAATTAAATTACATTTTAATTAACGAATTGTTTTTTTTTCCTTCAAAATAATGTATTTTCTTCCAAATATACTTTATTCCAAATAAACTTTAATAGTTATATATCTTATAAGTTTGTTGAATGAAAGCTTAAAGTTAGTTTAGTTTTCATGATATTTCTTCATTAATTCCACATATAATTTATTTAATCTTACAGAATATTAAAAAAATGATTTTTCCAAGACTTCTTAAAGACGCATTATTTCCCATCCAATGAGAAGTTTAATATGTGTGCTTAACTAAAGCTATATTGTAATGTTTTTTCTGTTAATTTTGTGATTAAAAAAATCGCATACACTTCAGACCTTCTAAAATAATTATGAAATGATAGTATCCTTGTGCTTAAAAATTATGATATGATTATTAAATTAAATCTATAAATATTTCCGTGAAAGTAGAACTAAATAATTTTTCCATATTTTGAGAATAAAACAGATAATATTTTATATTAGATAGATTTTTTATTTAATTTGCTATAATATTAATTTCAAAATAATTAGTTTAGGCATATTAACTATGTTTCATTTTCTGATGGTTGTATTTTTTAATTTATATAGTTACTGATGCATTTTAATTCAAATGTTTCTTTATTTTAATAAAACATGCTTTGTTTCTCCAGAGTTGCATTTATAAGAAACAATTTCTTTGCAGAGTGTTCAGCTTAATACCGCAGAATATTATATTAGATTCTGAAAACTCTGTCTAAAATGTTAAAGAAAAATTTTTTGAATTTATCACATAAAAATATTTTTCTTTTTCAAATTGAGAAGTCAAATTCAAAATGAAAGCTAGTTTTTCTCGTATTTTTACATTTGCATCCTCTACAAGAATGAACATTTGCATCTTCTGAAGAATAACGCTTGGAATAAATTTCAAACATTATTAAATATTTGAAACCATATTTTGCATTTACAACAACAGCTTCACATAATGTATGACAATAATATCGTAGTTGAATAAATTTATTTAAAATAAAATTAAATTTAAAATTCTTGACATTTAAAAAGAGGAATTAATTTTTAAATAAAGGGAAACACTGTTTTATGCCATATTAAATTTTGAAAAAACTAACATTGATATATATTTGAAAAATTTAAAATGAAATATAGCATTTAAAACAGAATATAGATGAATAACCTATAAAATATTTTCCTTTACATTTTAAAAATTATTCATTGGAAAAATAATTTTATTGAATAACATAGAGAAACAATTTCTTTACAATGAAACAAATTTTAATGAAGAATCGGAAAAAAACTCAATATAGTTATCTTATATTGACGTTATAAGTGACTTTATTATTTCTACATTGACTGCATGATAAGACACTTTATGAACATTATATCTCAAGCAATTTATTGCACTGATAAAATATATTATTATATACCTTTTGTTGAAATTATTTATAAATGTAAATCTGCCCCGTACATCCTATATTATTATAAATATTGTATGATATATTTAATCTCATGGAATTGATGACAAACTTTGTGTTGAGCGGTGTATTTATTGTGGACCAAACAGTATTTAATTATAATCATGGATATACATAATTGGTATGGGAAAAGTACTTTATGTATAATTATTATGTATGCTTAGTATATCGACTCAATATTTGGATAATTATTAAATTATAACACTAATATTCCTTAAATGTATTTTAAGCATAAAATCATTTACTATTAAAGTAACCACTTTGGATTATCAGATTTGTGCGGAATGTGTATAATTTTGTGAAAAAAAATTTATATGCACATATATATATATATGTATATATATATATGTATGTATATATATATATATATATATATATATATATATATATATATATATTATATATATATATATATATATATATATATATATATATATATATATATATATATATATATATATATATATATATATATATATATATATATATATATATATATATATATATATAAATGGTATATATATATATATATACCATTTTTTTTCAAAAATATCTTTATCGAAACCTTTTGCTTAGAATTTTATATAAACATTGCTTTCAAATCTATGTATATTGAAAATAGTGCTAAAAATTATTATTAAAATGTTCTTAAAAAAGTTCCATAAATGTTTTCTATAGTTATTTAACTAACAAAAAGCTTTGAACACAGATTAGTTTTGGCAATAGTTTTGACGATAATTTCTTCGTTCGTTCTAGAGTTTCAACCGCTAAAATTCTTATTTACACCTATCAGTTCAATGCTGATTGCATGAACTTAAGTCAAATTCTTTTTTATCAAGTTTTTTTGAAACGAACAATTATACGTAAAGGATTCATTTTATATTCTACTATAATATAACTTTTGAATACAACAAAAATAATGCTTCATCTCTATCAACAAATGTATAGAAATTGTTATAGCAATCAATAAGATTTTTTACGACATAAAATGATTTAAACATTAACTTGAAAAAATTTTGAAGTCATTTGGTTTTTACTTGAAATGATATAAAATGTCTGAAATTATTGAGATAATTGATACGTTTTAAGAAGTTAGTATTTTTATATCAACTATATTAAATTTTTTGATAGGCAGAATATTTTAGACCATTGACATTCTGCAATGGAATGGAATGATGAAGTTTCTATTCCAGGTATCCACATTCACAAACCCCATTTTGTATTTCACCTGAAATTATATAGAGTTTCATTTAGGCTATGTAAAAATAATTTAATTTTTTACTCATTCTCTGATAGATGCCAATTTTTTTCGAAATTACTTTGTCTTTTTCTGATATTTTTATTTTAAAGAAGGTTTTATTACACAGATCGCAAAAAAATTCAAACATAAATATTTCAAAATTTATATTGGATTGTCAGTGTTTATTTTGTATCACAAGTTAAAATATTTACCATATATTAAAAATCTAACAGAGCAATTACAGTTTTCAATATCGTAAGAATATTTTTGTTAATTATTCATCTGTATTTGTTAATTAGGAAGCACTTCTATGACACTCTTTCGATTCTGTTAACTGTTTTGCCTGAACAACTTTTTTTTCTTCTGAACAACTTCTCATTATTTCGAGTTTAAAAAAAATGTCCAACCTACTCTTCTTCTTCTTTTAACATATCAGCCCCTGATGATTCAAGGCCTTCCCAAAGTATGATCTATTTTTTGCAATTGATCTTTAGTTTGTTACTCTTAAAATCTTGAAATTCTGCAGTAAACTATCAATGCATTTCAACCTGGTCCATTTTTCTGGTTCCCAAATGTTCATGATTGAAAAATTTAAACCTTAGTTATTAGGGGTTCATTTTGCATTTGTGTTCAGAAAATTTTATAAAAATTACCTTACTGAATTTTAGGAGATCTATATTCTTAAATAATTTATACAATTCAAAATTACGTCGACGTCTCCACCAATACTGTCCTAACCATATTTCTCAAAATGGCACTACTGATCATCAACAAATGTTTTGTTCTAGAGAAATCCGTGAGAAATAATTTTCCTAATTTTATCTCATAAAATATGCTGAAATAACACTGATAATGATTATGCTGATATAACTTAGATATTTATTTTTATAATAGTTAAGACATTGTCTTTAATGAGTTTGGATATAGTTAAATTTACTTCTTCCAAGTAAATTAAAAGTCTTAATCCTTATCATCACTTTAGCTTCTACGTAAGTACAATTCTTTGTGCTCTAAAAAGTTTAGTTTAATGATGTGTGTGATCTGCTAGGGTTTTTATTTTATATCTTCTAATACTTTTAATACAAGCGTCGGGAATAAATGATATAATTTTTAAATATTTCATTAACTTCACACTTTTTTCCGTAAATCTTAAGACATTACATGATTTAATTATTTTTGGAAAATATTCATTGTTGGCAATTATTGCAGCATATTGTTTTACAATGTAGTGATTTTTACTTTTATTTTATGCAATATATCTTAAATATTTTGATATATGAAATTAGCCATATACATTAATGAAATTTGTTCTGTCTACATTTGACATAATGTAACTGTTAACATTTTTCATACGTGATTTAAAACTTAGTTTTCCTATAACTCTTTAAGAACACGTGCCTTTTATCACATTATACATTTTGTGTTTAAAATTATATGATTATTTTACGAAAGTTATTTAGATCAATCAAAGCAATATTTTGTAGGAAATGAATGAAAATTAATCTCACTTTGTTATGTGCAACTAATTTTTGTCCCAATTTGTTGTCAAGGAGAGCTTCTAAGAATCCTCACACAAAATAACATATCATGTATGCTATATTAGAAACATTCAGAATCAGGAAAAAGGTCTCAGATAAGATAATTGAACAAACTTTTAATTTGCTTCAATGGTTTGAAATTCTAATTTAAATTTAGGATTTATAACTTATTGAAAACTTTTACATAAATTTTTATTTCATTAGAAATTAAGCATTTTTCTAATATTTAGTTATATTGGAAAGTAAGAGAAATCTAAAGATTTATGCAAACATTTTAAAATTAAATCTCCTTTTTTACCATTCTATTATTAAATTTAAATTTTCCCAGTGATTTATTTGTTTGTTTACTTTAATTATATTACTTTATTTATAACTAAGGAAAAATGTAACTTAAATTATAATTTCAAGGATTGCATTCCTCACCTTTATATTTTAATTTGATTGCGATCCAGAGATGATGCATTAACGGAAAAATATTCAATTGTGTTAAATTATTTATTTTAAGTCATAAGATTTATGTATATGTGTGCATAAAAAGAGGAGAAATGGAAAATTCAAATAAAACTATGTTAAAATTATCTTATGCATAATAAGTAAATTTTTCGTGCTTACTGTATTATAACTTATATAAAAAAAGAATTATCTATATACTTAATAAAATTTGATCTAGAATCTTGCCTTTCTAAGATTTTAAATAAAAAAAAATTTAATATCTCCCAGAAATCATTTATATTTAGTGAATGACTTATCTAAATTTAAATCAATGATATGTTTAAAGAAAGTTCATATGTCGTATAAACAAATATTTTATAAAATCTATACAAGTTGCTTGCAGAAATTTTTAATAATTATGTAGAGAATTATATTGATATACGTACAAATTATTTACCGTTTATAAGTCCCCGATGCAAATTGAACCTCGCTCTTTGTAACGAAACTATTTATTTTTCCCAATGTTGTAGGTATGATTTCTACTCTTTTGTATGCACAAAAATTAAAAGTAAATAATATAAAATATTTGAAAGAAAATTCAATGAATAGTCTGGTTTAATATTTGATATTTCATAAAAAGAATATATAGTATAAATATAAAATTAATATTTTTATTGAAACTTTTATTGATTTTTGAAAAAAAATAAAATTAGCTCTATTCTGTGAATTTCAGTTCAAATAATTACATTTTTATTTTGATTTCGAGTAAATTAAAATGATAGGCAAATAATGGGGCAGTTGGAAATAATAGCATGATTTGTTCATCTCGTTTGGCGAAAGAAATACAATACTTTATTTCCTGTAGACTTTTTGTATTTTCATTCTAAATGGAAATGTTTCCATTCTCTTTCATTTGCAATGTCAATTTGTTTCTTGTAAATCTCATTTTATCTTCCTGACGTTATTTTGTCTTTCCAACTAATGCAAATTTTCTTGTTTGTCATTAACACTCTATTGGAAAAATACAATAACTGTCTCTAGGTTGCTCATTCTTTTCAATGTCAGCAGCACTTCGTTAATGCTTCTAGCTCTTAACGGTATTGTTCTTGTTGAAGAACATAGGAAAAACTGTTAAATTTCAACACATTAGCAGGAAATGAAGCGATTTGTTCTCAGTTTGAATGTCCATTTCCGTCTTTCATCTGAATATAATTTCCTCTTTCAATCGAATTGAGTGACAAGACTTCTTTAATGACCTAAATAAAATTTAATTTTATTGTCGATTTTGTTGATAATGTAATATAATTAGATTAGCTTCAAAAATAAAATTTTCTTAACAGATTATAAAAAGCATCTTATACATTAAATACTTAGCATTAAAATATAGCTCTGTAATATATAATTGTAAAATATTTTTTACTGGAAAATATGCAAGTTGTTTTCTAAATAAGAAAATCAAATTCTATTTAATTCACTTTTTTTCATCAATTTTCGTCCTAATTCGTAAACTGAATATTCAGTTATATTAATGGGTATTCATTTTATGTATTTTTCTTTATAATATGAATAGATACGCATAACATTTTTGTTGGTCTTTTAAGTATTGTTACTTATTTGTTTACGTATTTTATATCATAAAATACATCTTATTAAAACTCAATCAGAATTTTCAAACTATTAAATTATGCCATAAATCGAACTTTATTTATATATTAAAGCAAAATTTACTTATAATATATATCCAGCCCCTTTAATTGATATATTTTTATTTTTTAAACAAATAAACAAATATGAATAAAAAATTGGTACTTTATATATAAGTGGTAAAATATTTGCAATAATTTATTAGCTCCATAGCAAATTTTTTCCAATATTTAATTCATTAGTTGCTTTAAATTTTAATATGATATTTTTGCAATGTCTACATAAAAAGTTTTATAAAATTTAAATATATTTATGTTGTTTTTTTCAGCATATTATGTTTTAAACTTATATATTTGTAAACATGATGACAAAACAACAAACTAAAAATTAACAAAACTAAATTTTGTTAACAAAGTGTTTAGTCATAAATTATGAGAAATGTATATTTAAATTGAAATAAAATAAAAATATCCCGATCAGAAATGCTTTATCACTGTTGAGTGATGTTTTCCTCTCAAGTTATATGCTTTATCATTATATACAATCAACCATCTACTTTACCATGAAGATTTATATGTGCGTTTTATACTTATAATTCTTATTTAATTAAAACATGTCAATTGATATCAGTCAAATATATCAACTATTAAAAGTTTATTACTGCTAAAATTTCCTTTGATAATAATTATTTTATTGGCCACTCAAAGGTCAATTTTTTCTCGCGAGGGTTAATTATATTTATAAACTGGGATATATGGATTTAAATAATTCCCGTAACACTGCAATCATTTAAGACCAAGATAGTATTCAAACCTACGAACTGTTAAACAGAAGGCAAGAGCATTAACCATTCAGATTCCAGCTAATTTCCATTATAATAAGTAAGCAATTTATTAAACAAATTAAAATATAATTCATATTTTAGATCAATGCATTATTGCAGCTAATATAACCCTTTGAGACCTATTGAAAATTAATTCAAATTTTATTTAATCTAATACCATAAGCAATTAAATATTAAAAATATTTTTAAAATCTTTATGTAATCTTCTTGTCATTATTCATAATAAACACACTCAAAAAGAGACAGAGATTTCCTTTACATACTGATATTATTTTCCAAGTGTAGAAGTCTTCTTTTTATAATTTTATAAGTTCAAAACATAAAATAAGGAAGTAAATTTCTTTTAAGGTTAATTTTTTGAGTAAATATTCTTATTAAAATTATTCCAATTATGTTAATATGAAAGTGAGAAATATAAAAATAAGATATTTTGTTTGAGAGGAATATAAATATCGATAAAATAAAATAATCATTCTCTCAAGTGCTTAAATAAGGGGATTTTGAAGTATCAATAGAAAACTTTGTGTGTAGAAATTTTTGAAAAAGTTGTATTTTGATCCATTAGAAGCTATTGTTTGCGTTAATTGCGAGTAATTCATTAAGACTAGAATAAATTATATACCGAGGATAAAATGAAGAGGATTAGTGATTATTATTATATACTATGATATTCTACAGGGTGATTCAGAACTTATCATACAAATTTCATGGAGAGGTAGGGAATACGTCAGGAAACTGATTTCCCATAGGAAAGTATATGAGCAAAATTACCCAATCATATGTAAAGGGCACTGTGTGTAGACAACCAGCTCGTCCGACCACTCACGTTGTCATCTGTGTGCAAGCTGACTTCCAAGTAGTAAGACGAATCGTTTCACGTATCAGGAGTTAGTGGATATGCATCTCGCATATGGGGCAGCTGACGAAAGCAGCCACCGAGCTAGGCAAGTTTACGAAGACTGATACCCCAACAGAAGAATATCGAAGCATGAAATGTTTTCACGCGTGTATCGCAATCTGTGCGAACGTTGTTCACTGCGCAGCAAAATGCAATATACGGGGAGAAGATAACTGACGCGGATTGTCAACTCTGCAGAACAAGTCCTTTAGTCCATCGAAGATAATCTGAATACCAGCACAAGAGCTATTTCTCACCAGCTTGGGTTCTCTCAGTCATCAGTATGGTAAATAGTGCACGAAGAACGTGTGCATCCTTACCATCTGCAAAGGGAGCAATTAATGCAACCCGACGATTATCCGAAGCGTGTGGAATTTGCACAATGGTTCATGCAGAAAGGTGCCGTGGATCCCATTTTTCCCGCTTCTGTCCTTTTTACAGATGAAACTTCATTCACTCATGAAGGTGTGTTCAATACACACAATTTACATGTTTGGGCTTACGACAACCTGCATGGTACCAGAAGTTACGCTGCGCAACATCTTTTGCCGTCAATGTGTGGGCGGGAATCATTGGTGAATATTTTCTGGGACCATACTTGCTACAGTACCGATTGGACAGCTGGAAATGTCTAATCTTTCTCGAGACAGTGTTACCAAATTTTTTGAGAGCTGCTTCTGCACATACCTGTTGAGATATGTGGTATCAACATGACGGAGCTCCATCCCACACCACAACTGCTGTGCGTGGTTAACTATGGAGCTCGATGGATTGGCAGACGTGGACTGATCTTTTGACTAGCTTGGTCACTTGATTTAACACCCATATATTTCTTTTTTTATGGAGCAATGAAAGACCTTGTGTATAAGGCCCCTATCGACAGTGAAACGGACCTTGTTGCACGAATAGCGGCCACCCTAGGTACTGTCCGTGAAATGCCGGACGTTTTTGAAAATGTTCGGCGGTCAATGCATAGGCGCTGTGAAGTCTGTGTTCGTGTAAATGATCGCAATTTTGAGCTACTTTATTTAGCTGTAATCCATTCATGTGCTAAAGTCACATTCCTTACATCTTAATTGTACTCATTTCTTATGTTCTCTTAATTTGTCCGCCTTATTCATGTAGATGACGTTTGCGGATATACTTTCCTATGTGAAAAATCGGTTTCCTGACGTATTCCCTACCTCTCCACGAAATTCGTACAATAAGTTTTTAATCACCTTGTATATTCTTAAATGCATATTTAATGCATTCTTAAATACTTAAACGGAGTTAAAGACAGAGGAGATTGTTACGATTAACATCTATCTTTAATTTTTGGAACTGAAGGCTCAAACATTATTATTTTTAGAAATTTGAAAGAATTTCAAAAATAAATTCTCTTTTAGTGGGTAAAACACAACAATAGACTTTTGTTTTCTATAGTTTGAGAGAACGTATTTGCCAGACGGAGAATTCAATTGAAGATAATTATGTAAGAAATAAATAATACAAAATAAAACTAACATCAAAATTACATGTGAAAACTACTTTGCATTTGTTTTTCCCATATTCACAAAGTTATCTTTGCTCTCAGAATCAATATCTTTTTCCTAAAATACTTAAATATAGTGTTTATCACATTACATCTAAAATCATATCTGGTGATGAAACAAGTATACAATTAGTTAAAAATCCAAAATTTTTAATATAATAAATTGATTTCTTAAAATATCATCCTATAACATTAGAAAAATTAACGTAATCTAAAAATTGTATAAATTGACTATTTTCAAAGCAAAGGACTGGTCAAACCCATCAAGCTTAATTAAGAAAAAATGTATCTAACTGTTAGAAATCGGCTTATAGAAATCTTTTTTCAAGAAATGAATGCAGTAGAACTTATATGATCCCTTAGTAAATGAGTATTCTGTGTGATTCATGTGCTAATAAATGATTTTTTTTATTAATACAAAAGAGTGAATGGTTTGGGACACATAGCATATGAATAATTTTCTTTAAATTTAAATTAATGCCTGAAGAAACAATTCAGAACACACTTAAAATTTTATAACTATAAGTTTGAAAATCTATGTGTGTCTAAGACACTTCTGAAAAATTCTTAAATACTGAAAAGTATTTTTATATATGAAGTAAGGCAAATTCAGTGAATGCAGAAAACCAATGAATAAAATTATAAGAACTGCGTCTTATAATTTTATTCATTGCGTATAAAATATTTTTCTTAATTTTTAAGAATTTGCGTATGATATATTTTTTAATTTAAATATAAACACACTTATAAATACAATTATAAAATCTAAGTACATTTGCTTCGAAAAATAAACAACTTTTCAAAATATGATTGTAATTTAACTAGATTTATGCACATAGTTTTGTAACACAGCTAATATAGATTATACAGAAATGTATTGAAAATTTGTTATGCTTCCACTACTTAAAACAATATTTAATGGTATTATATTCTGTGTGTGTATATGAAAAAAAAAACAAGTATACAATTTACAAATTTTCAAATTTTTCAGTACTTTTATCATAGTCTTAGGTTCTGAAAGTTTGAATACATATTAAAGATACAAAAATACATTATATTGTACAATACAATTGATAGAAAAATATATTGAATTGTTTTGTAAAAATTTAGGATATTTCAAAATGCTTGATAAATTTAAATTCAATATGAAATCAAGCAAATTCTTAGAATATTTCCATTTTAAATAATTTTTTAAATATTTGATTAATTTGATTGCATTTTGAAAGGAAAGTATATTTAATGTATATTAGAGACTTACATTTCCAAAACATCAATAAATAAGAAATATTTGAATAAAATTGTATTTTCTCATCAAGATAAGGTATTCTATATTTTACATATTTTGGAGAATATTTGAGCCTGAAATTTCAAAGATTATTTCAAAAGAACATTATTGAATTCTTATGGTATGTATATATATTTTCAATGAGGTGCTTATTTTTAAATTACATTAAAATACAGAGCCTATAGCTAAACTAGTATATTTGGTTTCTTCTCGTGACCTGATTTTTTTATATTTAAATGCCCAACTAATATGTTTCACTGAATTATAAAAAAAGGATTATTGAAACATATGCAATACTTTCGTGAAAATTCCTTATTGTAATTTCAGAATAAAGTGAGCTATATTTCACACTTATATATTTCATTTTATGGCTTATATTTATCAAAAGTCAAAGCCATAAAATCTTCATTTTTTTATTGAATTTCATCGGTCCACTGCAAAATATAATGGCTATTGGTTAAAAAATCACGACATTGTGCTTCACTAATAATGAATTATTTCATTTTTCAGAGGGGAGGTAAAAAATAATATCTTTCCAGACGATGCGAAATAAATCTTGATATGATTTCTTTTAAATTTATTGAAACTGCTTATATTTATAGCATGGTTTGTTCGCAGCTTACCACAAAAATGGCTATACTCCATATAAATTTAACAGCGGGACATTATTTACTGCATTAAAGTATATACTGACATTG
Source organism: Latrodectus hesperus (assembly GCA_037975125.1). NCBI lineage: Eukaryota > Metazoa > Arthropoda > Arachnida > Araneae > Theridiidae > Latrodectus > Latrodectus hesperus. Next base: position 16,517,502 of record CM075858.1, on the reverse strand, counting down.
AAGGAATAGCATGAAAAGTCTATAGATATTTAAAGCTCGTTTTTAAAAAGAAAAAGTTGGATTTTTTAAATCAATTTAGAAGTTCCTACAATATCTTTTAGGAAATTTTCAAAAAATTATATAAAAAGTCTGAAAAAGAATTTGAAATAGTAAAACTGATTCAATAAATTTTAAGGGCAATTTATTTATCGCTCTTATAAATAAAATAATGTTATAAATAAAATAATTATTATCAATTTTCATGGTCGTAAATCTAAGGAATATATCATAATTACCAACAAAAATAAAATGTTATTTCATATACTTCAAAACAGTTATATGAATTCAATTTGAACACATTCATCACACAAAATGTATTTGTGTTTATATAAAGTTTACATTTTTATAGATTATATATACTTTAGTTTATATTTTTTAAATATAAACTTGGAAAATTAAAGTTAAGTTTTGCCTCATCATAAGCAAATTTGTAAAATTTATACAAAATTCAAGAATACAGTATGTAATATGATGCATTTGTAAAAAAATTTTATAAAAATTAATGAAATGTTTTGCATTTAATATTCAAAAATTTATTTTTTACGTAATTACTTTATATTGAAAATATACTTTCCTTTTTTTTCAAAGAATAAAATGAAATCTGTTTTTCCAATGAATCTATTTGACACACGCTTGTCTTTTTTCTAAAACATCTTCAGTTCAGATTAAAAAAAAGAAAAAAAAAAAAAAAAAAGTTGTGGAAAAATTTGCATGTTTTATGCAATATAATCTGATAAACACAAAGATTAGTTAAAAAAATAAAGCATATTTTCATTAAACAATAATATAAAAATACATTATTTTGATTAAGTGTAAAAGAAATCCTAATCATGACATGAAATTTTTTGTCAACTATAATAATTTCTCAGATAATTTTACTTAAAATTACTGTTAAGATAAAATATCAGACAATGTGTGTGTGTTAATACTTAGCCATAGAATTATTGCAAGAAAATTCTGCAAGTGAGGAACAATATATATTTGAAAATATACACAAAATTATGTTTTCTCAAATGCAATAGATGTATTTTTCTATTATTCTTTTTATTTTTGAAATAACAATATCCATTCAACACGAAAAATTAACATAAAAAGTCAGTATAGTAAGTAGTTTTCTTATAATTTATGATAATTTATCATTTTGATTCATTCAGAGCAAAAACTAAAAGGGAAAACTGATTTAGATTTTCTATTAAAAATGTGATATGTAATTATTATTAAAACAGATTTGTTTTATTTGATTGTCTTTTTATAAAGTGCGAAAATTATATTTTTATTAGTTTTAAAAATAAATTCTGTAACAGAAGTTTTATCATTAATAATTGTACTAGAGACATAAAGAAACAGATAAATTAACTGTAGTGAAACCACTCTCCTTTAAAATTACTTTAAACTTTTCAAAATTTTATAATGTAAAGATATTTTGATCATTTAAACTAATTAGTTATATGGCCAGGAAAATACGAACGATTAACTAAAGTTTACCACCTTGCTTTAAACTCATTTAGTTACAATTCAATTTTATACCCAAAATTTGCAATCGAAGCTATTGCTAAACAGTTCCCTTCAAACTTTAGTTTTTAAATAAGTTTAGTCAATGAATGATAATTATTCCATTTATAAAATCTAAACAAAATATCTGTACCATTTTTTGTAGTTTTTCTAAAAATGTAAACCTTTTTAAACAAAACAAGACGCAAATGTTTACTACATTCAGTAAGAAATTTTTTTCCCATTATAATAATTATCGTACGAGGATAAAATGAAATTGTTTGCACTTCAATAACTATCAATTATACATTAGAATTACACACGAATATGTTGTACTGCTTACTATTATGATTTTAACTATTTAAACATGTTTAGCAACTAGAATTGCCTCTAAATTATTACGGATTTTGTTGGTTGGTTGGTTGGTTTGTCACTCAACGATCATTTTTTGCACACGAGAGCTAACTAAACGGGACCTACGGTTTAAAATGGATCCCGAACTACTACAAACATCCATGCCCAAGATGGGATTTGAATTCACGAACTGTTGAACCGAAGGCAATAGCGCTTACCATTCGGCTGCCAGCTCGGCTTACGGATTTGGAATGATTACTAGATGTACAGCTGAATGACAAATGAGTTTCATTAGTTATAAATATATCAATGTTATTTCACCCAATATGAATTGAAAATGGAATACATAATTTTTTGATGATGGATGTCTCATGTATTTGAAGTTTTAGACACTTTTACCATTGTAAATGAACTGCGCACATAATATACTTTAATTAAAAAATAGCCATGTTCTATCAGATGCTTTTTTATAAAATAATTATTTGGTCACATTTATATGTTTCAAATTAAATATTAAGTATATGAATTTATTTCACGCATTGATATGAAAAATTTATTTTTCATTGAACATTTAAGATATTTATGAAAAATATATATATTTGATTTATTATCTATAATGAAAACAAACATTTTTCATATCAAGAAATATTTTTACCCTCAATATATTCATTATGATATATTTGCCATTACCATTTAATTCAGAAATGTTTTCGCGGCTTTCTATAGTTCAAGAGCAGATCAAAATATAATTAAGAATATTTAAAGAAGGGAGAAATTTTCGGTTTCCCAATATATTTCAAAATGGGGAACATGCATTTCAGTATACATAGAAATTACTATTTCATTGCATATCAATGGTACTTATGTATGTCAATAATACAATGTTCGAACATGAATATTTGAATAACTCAAGAATAATGTATTCGTAAGCATCTGGAGCAAAACTATTTTCATTATTTACGTTCAGAATGCGGTCAAAGATTGTGAATTAAAATAACAAGAGCTTGTGAATTTCTCACAATGTAACCTTTGTCTAATGCAATGATTTGGAAAATTGCCAGAAATCTTAAAATTTGGAATTTGAAATGCTCTATTATAATGTTAAAACGGCTGCTATCTGGATACTACACGTTTTCATAATTTAAAATGTGTTTCTTAAAATTTGACGTTAAAAATTATTTGCTTCTATTATTCTCTCAGAATAAATTTATGTTATCAACAATTTTAAAACTGATCAAAAATGTAATATTTGATTTAACAAAATGTTTGTTTGATTGCATAGATTATTGTGTTTTAAATGGAAAATATATTATCATAAAATATCTTTTGTTTCATATTTTATTTATATCTAATCATCAAATATCAATGAACATAACTGCAGAGTGCTTTGCCAATTTCTATTTATTCGCTTAGTATTATTTTTATTTTATCATAAGATTAAAGTTTTTTAATATGTAGAATAGAATACAGTTTTGCGTATATATAATTACATTTATTGGAATATTTTATGTACAGTTCAGTTTTGTCACGGTACCACATATTTCTTCGGAAAATAATATTCACTATTTAATTAAGAAAATATTTTATCCTCAAATTAACACACAGTGAATACTTGTTTGATTAAGCACATAACCATATTTATCTGATTACAATAGATGCTAAAAATTGGAACTTCTTAAAATATAGAATTAACTTTATACTTTTATGCATTTAAACACTTGTATTTGAAAATGTAGTTTCATTTAATAAGACGTATCATTTTGTTTTAAATATCACTTTTATTTTCAAATTGTTTTCACTTTTTTTTATTAAGTATTGCATTTATTCTGATATGAGCTGCATTTTATTAACTACAAATTTTAAGAGAAATTTACATTGTACTCATTAAGTATATTTCTTAATTAGTATAATTGAAATGACAAATTAATATATTTCTTGACTAAGTATTAATTAAAATAATAATTGGCAATTTTTATATTGTACACAGCACACATCATAAATTATTTTATATTTGTTTAAACCATTTAGTGTGCCTAAATTCTGTTATTTTGAAATCATTAAACTATTCTAATATGTATATCTATCCCAATTTAAGTCATAAGAATATAAAATAAATAAATCTAAATTAGAATTTGTGTGTTTAGAAATAGAGCAAAACATGCAGAGTAAATCAAGCAATAATTAATAATAGAATAATAAAAAAGAAATTACAATTAATAATAAAACTAAATTTTCATGAAAATGCAGTAATAAATATGCACTCAATTTTACTTAAATCCGATTTTGGAATTTACGTAAAAACGACGAGATAAACAACAAAAACAAACATGCAAAATCAAAATTATGTAATACTTAGCGTAAATAACTCATCTAGGTTAGAAAAATGATAAACTTTGAAAAATAATCTTTTCTTATAATTATCTTTCTCGAAGTGCTTCTTTCATTCTTGAATGACTATAAGATACATTTGTTAGAAAATAGAAAGTCTTTTGAATATTTATTTGAATTTTTTTAATACATTTTTCATATTTTCTTGCCTTTTTAAATTGTATTTCAATTTATTCCATTCTTGAGATTAGCTAATGATACAAGTCATTATAATGAAATTCTCAAAATTAAAATACAATATTGTCTTATGACTCACTAATTATTTTTGTTCAGAAATGGTATAATCTGGAATAAAGTAATTTTAGCTATGTTTTGAAAAAGGTTTTGCAAACGTTAACTTATCAGTGTGATTATGCGAAATGATTTATTGATATGATGGTTGTGATTAAATATTGCATCATAAACTGTATCAACATAAGAAACATGCAATTCATTTTTTAAAACATTACAATATCAGATAACTTATAACTTCAGGTTTCAAAGTACTTTATGCGTATAATTCTATATATAGTTTCTCATTAATCTCATATAAAAATAAAATCATTCCACAATAATGTATTTTCTCTTAAAGTTTTCAGAATAGTGAAATATTTTAGACTCGTGATAAAGGTGTCAATAGAAAAGAATATTATGATAAATGCATTTTGTGTGTGTGTACTAATAGCAGTAATAGTAAGTACACACATACAAGCTTGTACTAATAGCAGTAATAATTATGTACATTAAGTTTACCATGGGGTATTGGTTGAACAGTATTATATGGAATAAACGGTCTGGTTTGTTTTACTTTCAAATGTCAGTCATTTGTATACAAAGACTAATAGTGATTTGCGTACAATGACTCTTGAACATTTCTACCCCAGAGGAGGTATTCAAAGAAGCAGCTATTAATAAGTAACCCAGGGTATGTTTGAAGTGAGAAGTTTTGTGTTTTGCATTGAGTCTTAGCTGTTTTTAGACACCTGTGCAGATCATTGATTTAAGCTTAAATTTTCAGCATTGATATTGTTGTGTAGATATTTTGCATTGTTCTGAGTTTTTATCCCAGAGATATTTTAGTAAATATCATGATATATGACAATTCGTCTTAGATATGGTTGAAGTAAAAATATCTTGTACTTATTTAAGCCATTTGGTAATTCTCTTAGTAATTTCCGTTTTCACGGCATAATTAAACAATCTTTATTATTTTCTTACATGTATAGCAAATACATATGTGTTTTTGATTTTAATCAGAAAGTAAAACATTTTAATCACATTGTTGATAGTCATCTCACATTTGGAATTCCTTTCATTAAGCAGTTAATCAAGCATTCAAATAAACTAAATATTTTTCTCCAAAATATTTAAACTAGTTTTTAAATAATAATTTTTAAATGCGCAATGCAAAGAAATATAAGCACATAAATTAATATCGTAATAAATTGTATATGGCTAGAGTTTCAGTGAATAACACATATTATATATATATATATATATATATATATATATATATATATATATATATATATATATATATATATATATATATATATATATATATATATATATATATATATATATATATATATATATATATATATATATATATATATATATATATATATATATATATATATATATATATATATATATATATATATATATATATATTATATATATATATATATATATATATATATATATATATATATATATATATATATATATATATATATATATATATATATATATATATATATATATATATATATATATATATTTGATTTTTAGTAAATATGAGCGTTCGCTGTGAAGCTAACACATCTTGAGATTTTGCTGGATAACTATAATATTTTATGCAGATGCAAAAAGTATTTTATGAAGCTAAAGTAGAAAATCAATTAAAAATACTATTCTACTTTTACATTTTAAAATTTCCATCATATTCTTAGTACAGGTTTAGGTACCATACTCGCCACATTAGTGAATATTTAGAAATAAAAATTTGAATTAGTTGAATAAGAATTTTTATCAAGGAATAATTTTCATAACATTATAAAACATGATTTTACAAATATATTCTTCATGAAATATCTGCATTACTAATTATACAGTATTACAAATTTGTCGGTTCCATGCAATTTTTTATTCAAACATGAGATAAAATAGAAAAACCAAATTTGTACATATCCCATATTATATTATTATTTCATATTTTCTACTCAGAAAAATTATATCCCCATAAAAACTTTATAAAAGCAATTGTATTAGATCGCATATTAAAATTAATTTGTTTTTGATGTCATTTCACTTTAAATTGTTAGATTAGATTTTAAGATTAGATTTTTTAACATAAATTCAGTAGCTTTCTAAAATTGTTAATTCTGGAAAATAAATGAGTTTGTTAGGAAAAATGAGTTTCTGTATTATTTTAAACAGGAGAAAATAACACATTTTAAACATACAACATTTTGCAAATTGTTTCCAAATAACTATCTTCAAAGTTGTCTGTTAAAATATTGCAGAATGAATAATAGAATATAATTAACATTAATGTATTAAATTCTAGAACTGATTACAGATAATCTTGAATATGGTCATATTATGGTTTGTATCCTGATATGTTTCGAAGGTTTCTTCCTCAGAATATGTGTAGGATAATAAATTCTACTGAAATGTTTGATCATTGAATGCATACGAAACGGACATTTAAAATCATAGCATTGATACTCAAATAAAGTCTTCCATTGTATGACGGCAAAATCTTTTGATTATATCCACTTCGATCTTATTATTCATAAATCTTGATATCTTGTTTATTAGATAAAAATATATATTATTATCTATTTGCATGAATCTAATATGGTACTATAAAATATTAAGAGAAATATATGGTTAAGGTTTAGATATTCTGAATATCCGAATTTGAATTAGTTCCCAAGTTACTTAATATGTTATTAAGACACATGTACTAACAAACGGATTTAATGCACTTCAGATTAAATATCGTTAATGTAACTTTTGTAAATAATTTATTCTGATGACGACAAAATAAGAAAAAATATTAAAAACCCTACCCTTAAAGATTGAAACTAAAGTATTTTCACTCATGAAAATAATTTAAAATAATTTTTTTATATTACAATTATTCGTGATCATTATACATGTCTCTAAAACATAATGTGTTGAGGCATTGAGAAACTAATTTTAACTTTTATTTATTATTATAATTTTATATTTATATTTATAATTATAATTTTATATTATTTATTTTATTATTATAATTTTAACTAACTAAATGGGAATTTACATATTTGAAAATTACAAACTTAAATCTAATTTCAATATTCACAGAACATTTTTGGATTACCTTAGATACAAACAGTTTCGAAAATTTAAGATGTAATGTTCTCGTGTAATTTCATGTAACACAAAAGGGAAAGGTAGATTAACATTCAAACTGAAAATATATTCTGAATATTGTGATCTGAATAAGATATTATACTATTAATTTCAATAAAAAACATCCAAATAATTAAAAAAGAAAAGTAAACAAAGGCCAATTTCTAAAGTTAAAGTGTTACAAAGAAAAAATATTCTGCCTAACGCATTGTATACTATTCATGAGTACAATGAAAAATATTTTTTCATATAAAATTAAATGAAGAAAGATCGAAAACTATAGTTTTGTTTAAATTATAAAAATCAATTACTGGGAATTATTAATTAAATAAATTAAACCCGTGTCGTCATA